>CM035426.1:154330216-154727716 GCA_020310875.1 Ceratopteris richardii | reverse complement strand
GAGAGAGAGAGAGGGAGAGAGAGAGAGAGAAAGAAAGAGAGAGAGAAGAGAAAGGAAGATACACATTAATTTACACATGCATACATACACACATACATGTACACACATGCATGCTTACATACACACACCTATACACACATGCATGCTTACATATACACACACATATACACATATGCATAAATACACACACACATAAATTTACACACATGCATACACACATACATACACACACATATATACACATATGCATACATACACATACACACGCATATACTGTAGCGTTTCCTCAATCACAATCTATCCACAATCACAATCTTTCGATTACTCAGAAATAACAGTGGAGAGAAGAACGCAAAGATTGCATAAGGTAAAAGAAAATATGATGCGGAAGAGTAGAACAAATATGACGCAGAGAAGGAAGAATTCTGATATTATAGATGTGAATCAATGGTTACAGTAGCTTTGGACAATAGCTTCTTGACGAAGCCTCTACCTCCCGACCACCCCCGAGCTATCACAATCGCATTCTCACTCGCACTCTCAATCACACTCTCACTCTCACTCTCACTCTCAATCACACTCTCAATCACAAGGTAATTCTCAGATTTCTGTATGTCCTCTGTGTTGGTGCGCAGGCCTTCTTATCTTTTTTCCGTTTGATCGCAGCCGTGCTCCTCAAAGAAGTGTGCAATCCACCAAATTTAGAAAAAGCGAGTTTCTCCAAAACTTTCGCAAAAAGCCATGCGATCGTAGTATACTTCCTTTCTTTAGCATACCTGTCAAATATAGCAGAAAAACACCAAGAAGACATATCCGAAAACATACATAATTAGACATGGTGACACGTGAGCATGAGAATCACGGATTCGAATAGAATTAGACAAGCCCTCGTTTTTTTTTTTTGTGTGTTGGAAAAAACGGCACTTTTCAAAGCCTTGTAACTCAAAAACAATGAGGAATTAGGTTAAGCTTGTGAGAGACACTTTTATTCAATTTTTCGATCTGCACAATAGTGTTAGAGACGTCCGAGGTCAAAATCCACCTCCAAATGCCACTTTTGAGCCCTGCAAGGTTTAAAATTCTAGAGAGAGAGTAAAATCAAGGCATTTTCTTACAATGAACTAAACGTAGGACCCTGAACGAGGTACTTAAAACATGATTCACAAAAATCTCACACAGGCACTTTTATTCTCTTCTACTTGCTCTACCTTTCCCTCATACAGAGTTTTCCTTAATTCTTTCATCTTCACCTTCAAAATCCCACTGGAAAACATGATGCAATTAAGGTCTAGCGAGAGAATATGAAACTTTTCAACCCAAAATTTTTCCTACATGCATAAAATGACCTAATTATTCGTTCTAAGCATTATCCCCACAATGATATTCAAAAAGTTCAAAATGAATTATTTCACTAGAAAAGAGGCCTATTACAATTCTTCCCCCCTTTAAGAACTCTGTCCTCAGAGTTGGAAAGAAGGATAATGTGCTAGAAAGTCATCTAAATTTACCCAACTCGAATCTTCTATTAGGTATGAATGCCATTTCACCAAAATTTCTACTATAGATCTATTTCTAAGAAATCTTTCCTTCCTATCTAATATTATTTCCGATTGAAGCTCAAAAGAGCCATCATCTTTCAGCTTATAATTGTCCTGCAAAACATGAGCAACATTAGACACATATCTTTTAAGTAAGCTGACATGAAATACAAGATGCAAATTTAGATATTTAGGTAATTCCAGCAAATAAGCAAGAGATCTGATCTTTTTCAAAACTTTAAAAGGGCTTGCATATGGAGGAGAAAGTCTATGATCCTTCCCTAGCAACAAGTAAGATCGGTGAGGATTAACTTTAAGAAATACCATATCTTTAACTTGGAAATCAAGTGGTCTTCTCTTTAAATCATAGAACTTCTTTTGTCTTTGCATCAACAACCTTATTTTCCTTACCAGCAAGATACTTAATGTCAAAATCATACTCGCTTAATAATTCAATCCAACGCTTCTGCCTGTTGTTAAGCAATGGTTGAGTGAAGATGTATTTTAGACTTTGATGATCTGTTTTCAATTCAAACTTATCCCCTAACAATAGATGTCTCCAATGCTTAAGTGCATGCGCAACAACAAGCATTTCTAAATCATGAGTAGGATAGTTAAGTTCATGCTTTCTTAGTTTTCTCGACTCATATGTGACCACCCTGCCATCCTGTGAAATAACACATCCTATCTGTCTACCACTTGCATCACATGCAACCACAAAAGGCTTTCCCAATTCTGGTATTTTCAAAACACAATTCTCAACGACTTTTTGTTTCAATGTTTCAAATGATTTTTGACAGGCATCACTCCACGCAAATACTACATTCTTTTTAGTTAATTCGGTGAGGGGAGTAGCTATCTTAGAGAAATCCTTAATATGTGCTCTTTCATATTGTGCCAACCCAAGAAAACTTCTAACATCCCTTACAGTCTTAGGAATCGGCCAATCAACTATTGTTTTTACTTTATCTTCATCTATAAGGATTCCTTCTTTTGATATTACTCTTCCTAGATACACAAGTTTATCCTTAGCAAAGAAACACTTACTCTTTTTCCCATACAATTTGTGTTCTCTAAGAGTTTGCAAAGTCTTCTTGAGATGTACCGCATGCTCCGAATCATCTTTAGAGTGCACAAATATATCATCAAGGAAGACTAAGATGAATTCATCTAGGTAATCGTGAAAAATATTATTCATCAAGCACATAAATGTGGCAGGAGAGTTTTTTAAGCCAAAAGGTAGAACCGTAAACTCATAGTGACCATATCGTGTTCGAAAAGCCGTCTTAGGAATATCCTCTGTTTTGATCCTAATTTGGTGATATCCAGATCTTAAGTCAATCTTTGTGAATACGATCGCTCCACTTAATTGACCTAATAAGTCATCTAGGTGAGGGAGTGGATACTTATTCTTAATTGTTCTTTTATTCAACCGCCTATAGTCAATGCATAATCTGTAAGAGCCGTCTTTCTTCTTCTGAAATAAAACAGGCGCACCCTAAGAAGAGACACTCCGTTTTATTAAGCGTTTCTTCAAAAGATCATCTAATTGAATCTTAAGCTCCTTTAGTTCATCAATGTTAAATCTATAGGGTGCTCTAGAATATGGTTCACTCCCTGGATATAGGTCAATGGCGTGATCAATCTGCCTAGGTGGGGGTATACCAGGCAAGTCTTCTGGAAATACATCGGCATATTCTTTCAAGAGATTTCCTACGTAATCTGGAATATCTTCGTCATTACCTTCCTGATGCAGATTGTTCATATACACTACAAATGTTTTGCAGCCATCACGTATACCTCTAATTATCTGCATAGTAGAAATAAGAGTAGGCTTAGGATTAAGGACGTCACCTAGAATATGAATAGATTCATCATTTAGCTTCACAGTGATCATTCTTTGTTCACAATTAAATGTCACAGAATTTTTAACTAACCAATCCATACCTATGATTACATCACTCTGTTTCATCTCAATTACATGGAAGCTCCCAAAAAAGCGTTTATTAGAAAGATTAAATTCAAGGTTTTCAACATATTCTTTCGTGTAGTGTAATCGTCCATTGGCCATCTCTACAGGTCTGGTTATCTGCATATTTAGGGCTATCCCTAGATTCTGTACCAATTTGAAAGATAGAAAACAATGGGTACTACCTGAATTGATCAAAAATCTGGTTCTATGCGCAAAAATCGTACCCGGAATCATGATTACAGAAGCCTTTGGGAAAGAACTAACCACCCTGCAACGTAAAGTAGAGTTAGCACACTTACCGCCATCATCTGCTTCCTCAATAATTGTACCCTCCTCGATGATGTTTATTGCTTTTGATTGTGCGGGCTGAAAGACTGCCTTGTTCGGGCACTCATATGTCCGATGCCCTTGCTCCCCGCAATGAAAACACAGACCAAGTCTTTTTGCCCTCTCAATAAAATTAGGGTCTTGTTGCCACTCAATTGGTTGACGCCTCCTTTGATTTTCCACCGGCCAAGCAGGGTTCTTACCTTGGTCGTTAGAAGGTGGAGTTTTCTTTGAATTGTTCATGTTCATTGCAACAGGTCTTTGTGGCCTATGTCCTGTTGCAATGAATCTGCTTCTATTTGCCTTCTGCAAATTGAACTTCTCCATCTTCTCAAAGTTCTCAGCCATCGCAACAGCATCAAGAAAATCAATGCATCCAGATCCCTTGACTTGATAGCGAAGTTTCTCACGACGCCCTTCAATAAATTTACTCTTTAGAGCATTACCACTAACCTCTAATGCATATTTATGAAGACGTAGGAAATTCTCTTTGTACTCATCAACAGATAAGCTATGCTTGTCACTTTCGTGTTGTCAGAAATTGTAGAACTCCATCTTCTTCTCCATATGGTAGTGTGGAGAACAATAGCGTTTTTCAGCTTGTTCTCTAAATTCCTTCCATAGAACAGGACCAGAACGCGTTCCAGTCTGCATATATGACTTCCACCATAGCTTCGCGATCCCACGCAGATGCATGATCCCAACTTTTGCCTTGGACTCTTCACTAAATTGTTGAAGATCAAAGAAATCCTCTAGTTCTTCAATCCATGCCTCAAGATCTTCGCCACTCTTCTTCTCGCCATCAAAATTATTTAACTTTGCCTTCTTGAAGACTTGGTTAAGGGCAAACTCACCTGGTTCCATATCTTCAGAATTGCGCTTTTGTTTTTCCCGAGGTACGCTAGATGTTCCCGCACCTTCATCTATTTCATCGTTCAGCTCCACAAAAAAATTTGTTGCTCCTTCTGGTAGATTTCCCCCTCGTTCTTTGCGCAATTCACAAAGAAGCTTCTGAATAAGCTCCTCTTGTTCACGAACCTTTTGTGTTAGACCTTCCATCGTTCCCGCGGATTGATTCTGCTCTAATACCACTTGTAGCGTTTCCTCAATCAAAATCTATCCCCAATCACAACCTTTCGATTACTCAGAAATAACAGTGGAGAGAAATACGCAGAGATTGCACAAGGTAAAAGAAAATGTGATGCGGAAGAGTAGAACAAATATGACGCAGAGAAGGAAGAATTCTGATATTATAGATGTGAATCAATGGTTACAGTAGCTTTGCACAATAGCTTCTTGACGAAGCCTCTACCTCCCGACCACCCCCGAGCTATCACAATCGCATTCTCACTTGCACTCTCAATCACACTCTCACTCTCACTCTCACTCTCAATCACACTCTTAATCACAAGGTAATTCTCTGATTTTTGTGTGTCCTCTGTGTTGGTGCGCAGGCCTTCTTATCTTTTTTCCGTTTGATAACAACCGTGCTCCCCAAAGAAGTGTGCGATCCACCAAATTTATAAAAAAGTCGAGTTTCTCCAAAACTTTCACAAAATGCCATGCGATCGTAGTATACTTCCTTTCTTTAGCATACCTATCAAACATAGCAGAAAAACACCAAGAAGACATATCCGAAAACATACATAATTAGACATGGTGACACGTGAGCATGAGAATCACGGGTTCGAATAGAATTAGACAAGCCCTCGTTTTTTCTTTGTGTGTTGGAAAAAACGACACTTTTCAAAGCCTTGTAACTCAAAAACAATGAGGAATTAGGTTAAGCTTGTGAGAGACACTTTTATTCAATTTTTAGATCTGCACAATAGTGTTAGAGACGTTAAGAATACTTTGTTTTAACATATGTCCTTGAATAACCTAGATGTCCAAAAAAAGGTGCATCATGACAATCATGCAATATTTTAACTTTTAGTGGAGATTCAGAAGATAAGCATAACCGATTGTTACAATACAGTGTTCCATTCTGCAAAGGAAATTTTTCCTCATACGTCGATCCCCTGTTCGCATTCAAAGCATTCAAAATAGGTGCATAAAAAGGATCCTGTTTTATCTCTTCTTGAATTTGATTGAGAAAATCAGAATTTATTATAGAAACAAGATTACAGAAAGGTCTATGACTCAATGCATCAGCAACCTTATTTTCCTTACTAGCAAGATACTTAATGTCAAAATCATACTCGCTTAATAATTCAATCCAATGCTTTTGCCTGTTGTTAAGCAATGGTTGAGTGAAGATGTATTTTAGGCTTTGATGATCTGTTTTCAATTCAAACTTAACCCCTAACAATAGACGTCTCCAATGCTTAAGTGCATGCACAACAGCAAGCATTTCTAAATCATGAGTAGGATAGTTAAGTTCATGCTTTCTTAGTTTTCTAGACTCATATGCGACCACCCTGCCATCCTGTGAAATAACACATCCTATCTGACTACCACTTGCATCACATGCAACCACAAAAGGCTTTCCCATTTCTTGTATTTTCAAAACACAATTCTCAACGACTTTTTGTTTCAATGTTTCAAATGATTTTTGAGAGGCATCACTCCACGCAAATCCTACATTCTTTTTAGTTAATTCGGTGAGGGGAGTAGCTATGTTAGAGAAATCCTTAATATGTGCTCTTTCATATTGTGCCAACCCAAGAAAACTTCTAACATCCCTTACAGTCTTAGGAATCGGCCAATCAACTATTGTTTTTATTTTATCTTCATCTATAAGGATTCCTTCGTTTGATATTACTCTTCCTAGATGCACAAGTTTATCCTTAGCAAAGAAACACTTACTCTTTTTCCCATACAATTTGTGTTATCTAAGAGTTTGCAAAGTCTTCTTGAGATGTACTGCATGCTCCGAATCATCTTTAGAGTACACAAATATATCATCAAGGAAGACTAAGATGAATTCATCTAGGTAATCATGAAAAATATTATTCATCAAGCACATCAATGTGTCAGGAGCATTTGTTAAGCCAAAAGGTAGAACCGTAAACTAATAGTGACCATATCGTGTTTGAAAAGCCGTCTTAGGAATATCCTCTGTTTTGATCCTAATTTGGTGATATCCAGATCTTAAGTCAATCTTTGTGAATACGGTCGCTCCACTTAATTGACCTAATAAGTCATCTATGTGAGGGAGTGGATACTTATTCTTAATTGTTCTTTTATTCATCCCCCTATAGTCAATGCATAATCTATAAGAGCCGTCTTTCTTCTTCTGAAATAAAACACGTGCACCCCAAGGTGAGACACTCGGTTTTATTAAGCGTTTCTTCAAAAGATCATCTAATTGAATCTTAAGCTCCTTTAGTTCATCAATGTTAAATCTATAGGGTGCTCTAGAATATGGTTCACTCCCTGGATATAGGTCAATGGCGTGGTCAATCTGCCTAGGTGGGGGTATACCAGGCAAGTCTTCTGGAAATACATCGGCATATTCTTTCAAGAGATTTCCTACGTAATCAGGAATATCGTCATTACCTTCCTGATGCAGATTGTTCACATACACTACAAATGTTTTGCAGCCATCACGTATACCTCTAATTATCTGCATAGCAGAAATAAGAGTAGGCTTAGGATTAAGGACGTCACCTAGAATATGAATAGATTCATCATTTAGCTTCACAGTGATCATTCTTTGTTCACAATTAATTGTCGCAGAATTTTTAACTAACCAATCCATACCTATGATTACATCACTCTGTTTCATCTCAATTACATGGAAGCTCCCAGAAAAGCGTTTATTAGAAAGAGTAAATGCAAGGTTTTCAACATATCCTTTCATGTAGTGTAATCGTCCATTGGCCATCTCTACAGGTCTGGTTATCTGCATATTTAGGGCTATCCCTAGATTCTGTACCAATTTGAAAGATAGAAAACAATGTGTACTACCTGAATCGATCAAGAATCCGGTTCTATGCGCAGAAATCATACCCGGAATCATGATTACAGAAGCCTTTGGGAAAGAACTAACCACCATGCAACGTAAAGTAGAGAAAGCGCACTTACCGCCATCATCTGCTTCCTCAATAATTGTACCCTCCTCGATGATGTGTATTGCTTTTGATTGTGCGGGCCGAAAGACTGCCTTGTTCGGGCACTTATATGTCCGATGCCCTTGCTCCCCGCAACGAAAACACAGACCAAGTCTTTTTGCCCTCTCCATAAAATTAGGGTCTTGTTGCCACTCAATTGGTTGATGCCTCCTTTGATTTTCCAGCGGCCGAGCAGGGTTCTTACCTTGGTCGTTAGAAGATAGAGTTTTCTTTGAATTGTTCATGTTCATTGCAACAGGTCTTTGTGGCCTATGTCCCATTGCAATGAATCTGCTTCTATTTGCCTTCTGCAAATTGAACTTCTCCATCTTCTCAAAGTTCTCAGCCATCGCAACAACATCAAGAAAATCAATGCATCCAGATCCCTTGACATGATAGCGAAGTTCCTCACGAAGCCCTTCAATAAATTTACTCTTTAGAGCATTACCACTAACCTCTAATGCATATTTATGAAGACGTAGGAACTTCTATTTGTACTCATCAAAAGATAAGCTATGCTTGTCACTTTCGTGTTGTCGGAAATTGTAGAACTCCATCTTCTTCTCCATATGGTAGTGTGGAGAACAATAGCGTTTTTCAGCTTGTTCTCTAAATTCCTTCCATAGAACAGGACCAGAACGCGTTCGAGTCTGCGTATATGACTTCCACCATAGCTTCGCGATCCCACGCATATGCAGGATCCCAACTGTTGCCTTGGACTCTTCACTAAATTGTCGAAGATCAAAGAAATCCTCTAGTTCTTCAATCCATGCCTCAAGATCTTCGCCACTCTTCTTCCCGCCATCAAAATCATTTAACTTTGCCTTCTTGAAGACTTGGTTAAGGGCAAACTCACCTGGTTCCATATCTTCAGAATTGCGTTTTTGTTTTTCTCGAGGTACGCTAGATGTTCCCGCACCTTCATCTATTTCATCGTTCAGCTCCACAAACAAATTTGTTGCTCCTTCTGGTTGCTTTCCCCCTTGTTCTTTGCGCAATTCACCAAGAAGCTTCTGAATAAGCTCCTCTTGTTCACGAACCTTTTGTGTTAGACGTTCCATCGTTCCCGCAGATTGTCTCTGCTCTCATACCACTTGTAGCGTTTCCTCAATCACAATCTATCCCCAATCACAATCTTTCGATTACTCAAAAATAACAGTGGAGAGAAGAACGCAGAAATTGCACAAGGTAAAACAAAATCTGATGCGGAAGAGTAGAACAAATATGACGTAGAGAAGGAAGAATTTTGATATTATAGATGTGAATCAATGGTTACAGTAGCTTTGGACAATGGCTTCTTGACCAAGCCTCTACCTCCCGACCACCCCCGAGCTATCACAATCGCATTCTCACTCGCACTCTCAATCACACTCTCACTCTCACTCTCACTCTCAATCACACTCTCAATCACAAGGTAATTCTCATATTTCTGTGTGTCCTCTGTGTTGGTGCGCAGGCCTTCTTATCTTTTTTCCGTTTGATCGCAGCCGTGTTCCCCAAAGAAGTATGCGATCCACCAAATTTAGAAAAAGTCGAGTTTCTCCAAAACTTTCGCAAAAAACCATGCGATTGTAGTATACTTCCTTTCTTTAGCATACCTGTCAAAAATAGCATAAAAACACCAAAAAGACATATCCGAAAACATACATAATTAGACATGGTGAGACATGAGCATGAGAATCACGGATTTGAATAGAATTAGACAACCCTCGTTTTTTTTTTTGTGCTGGAAAAAACGGCACTTTTCAAAGCCCTGCAACTCAAAAACAATGAGGAATTAGGTTAAGCTTGTGAGTGACACTTTTATTCAATTTTTCGATCTGCACAATAGTGTTAGAGACGTCCGAGGTCCAAATCCACCTCCAAATGCCACTTTTGAGCCCTACAAGGTTTAAATTTCTAGAGAGAGAGTAAAATCAAGGCATTTTCTTACAATGAACTAAACGTAGGACCCTGAACGAGGTACTTAAAACATGATTCACAAAAATCTCACACATGCACTTTTATTCGCTTCTACTTGCTCTACCTTTCCCTCATATAGAGTTTTCCTTAATTATTTCATCTTCACCTTCAAAATCCCACTGGAAAACATGATGCAATTAAGGTGTACAGAGAGAATATGAAACTTTTCAACCCAAAATTTTTCCTACATGCATAAAATGACCTAATTATTCGTTCTAAGCATTATCCCCACAATGAAATTTAGAAAGTTCAAAATGAATTATTTCACTAGAAAAGAGGCCTATTACAATTCTTCCCCCCTTTAACAACTCTGTCCTCAGAGTTGGAAAGAAGGATAATGTGCTAGAAAGTCACCTAAATTTACCCAACTCGAATCTTCTACTGGGTATGAATGCCATTTCACCGAAATTTCTACTATAGATCTATTTCTAAGAAATCTTTCCTTCCTATCTAATATTATTTCCGGTTCAAGCTCAAAAGAGCCATCATCTTTCAGCTTATAATTGTCCTGCAAAACATGAGCAACATTAGACACATATCTTTTAAGTAAGCTGACATGAAATACAGGATGCACATTTAGATATTTAGGTAATTCCAGAAAATAAGCAAGAGGTCCGATCTTTTTCAAAACTTTAAAAGGGCCTGCATATCGAGGAGAAAGTCTATGATCCTTCCCTAGCAACAAGTTAGATCGGTATAAAAAGGTGCATAAAAAGGATCGTGTTTTATCTCTTCTTGAATTTGATTGAGAAAATCAGAATGTATTACAGAAACAAGATTACACAAAGGTCTCTGACTCACTGCATCAGCAACCTTATTTTCCTTACCAGCAAGATACTGAATGTCAAAATCATACTCGCTTAATAATTCAATCCAACGATTCTGCCTGTTGTTAAGCAATGGTTGAGTGAAGATGTATTTTAGACTTTGATGATCTGCTTTCAATTCAAACTTAACCCCTAACAATAGATGTCTCCAATGCTTAAGTGCATGCACAACAGCAAGCATTTCTAAATCATGAGTAGGATAGTTAAGTTCATGCTTTCTTAGTTTTCTGGACTCATGCGACCACCCTGCCATCCTGTGAAATAACACACCCTATCTGACTACCACTTGCATCACATGCAACCACAAAAGGCTTTCACATTTCTGGTATTTTCAAAACACAATCCTCAACGACTTTTTGTTTCAATGTTTCAAATGATTTTTGACAGGCATCACTCCACGCAAATCCTACATTATTTTTAGTTAATTCGGTGAGGGGAGTAGCTATCTTAGAGAAATGCTTAATATGTGCTCTTTTATATTGTGCCAACCCAAGAAAACTTCTAACATCCCTCACAGTCTTAGGAATCGGCCAATCAACTATGGTTTTTACTTTATCTTCATCTATAAGGATTCCTTCTTTTGATATTACTCTTCCTAGATACACAAGTTTATCCTTAGCAAAGAAACACTTACTCTTTTTCCCTTACAATTTGTGTTCCCTAAGAGTTTGCAAAGTCTTCTTGAGATGTACCGCATGCTCCGAATCATCTTTAGAGTGCACAAATATATCATCAAGGAAGACTAAGATGAATTCATCTAGGTAATCGTGAAAAATATTATTCATCAAGCACATAAATGTGGCAGGAGCGTTTGTTAAGCCAAAAGGTAGAACCGTAAACTCATAGTGACCATATCGTGTTCGAAAAGCCGTCTTAGGAATATCCTCTGTTTTGATCCTAATTTGGTGATATCCAGATCTTAAGTCAATCTTTGTGAATACGGTCGCTCCACTTAATTGACCTAATAAGTCATCTATGTGAGGGAGTGGATACTTATTCTTAATTGTTCTTTTATTCAACCCCCTATAGTCAATGCATAATCTGTAAGAGCCGTCTTTCTTCTTTTGAAATAAAACAGGCGCACCCCAAGGTGAGACACTTGGTTTTATTAAGCCTTTCTTCAAAAGATCATCTAATTGAATCTTAAGCTCCTTTAGTTCATCAATGTTAAATCTATGGGGTGCTCTAGAATATGGTTCACTCCCTGGATATAGGTCAATGGCGTGGTCAATTTGCCTAGGTGGGGGTATACCAGGCAAGTCTTCTGGAAATACATCGGCATATTCTTTCAAGAGATTTCCTACGTAATCTGGAATATCTTCGTCATTACCTTCCTGATGCAGATTGTTCACATACACTACAAATGTTTTGCAACCATCACGTATACCTCTAATTATCTGCATAGCAGAAATAAGAGTAGGCTTAGGATTAAGGACGTCATCTAAAATATGAATAGATTCATCATTTAGCTTCACAGTGATCGTTCTTTGTTCATAATTAATTGTCGCAGAATTTTTAACTAACCAATCCATACCTATGATTACATCACTCTATTTCATCTCAATTACATGGAAGCTCCCAGAAAAGCGTTTATTAGAAAGAGTAAATTCAAAGTTTTCAACATATCCTTTCGTGTAGTGTAATCGTCCACTGGCCATCTCTACAGGTCTGGTTATCTGCATATTTAGGGCTATCCCTAGATTCTGTACCAATTTGAAAGATAGAAAACAATGGGTACTACGTGAGTCGATCAACAATCTGGTTCTATGTCAGAAATCATACCCTGAATCATGATTACAGAAGCCTTTGGGAAAGAACTAACCACCATGCAACGTAACGTAGAGTTAGCGCACTTACCGCCATCATCTGCTTCCTCAATAATTGTACCCTCCTCGATGATGTTTATTGCTTTTGATTGTGCGGGCCGAAAGACTGCCTTGTTCGGGCACTCATAAGTCCGATGCCCTTGCTCCCCGCAACGAAAACACAGACCAAGTCATTTTGCCCTCTCAATAAAATTAGGGTCTTGTTGCCACTCAATTGGTTGATGCCTCCTTTGATTTTCCATCGGCCGAGCAGGGTTCTTACCTTGGTCGTTAGAAGATGGAGTTTTCTTTGAATTGTTCATGTTCATTGCAACAGGTCTTTGTGGCCTATGTCCCGTTGCAATGAATCGTCTTCTATTTCCCTTCTGCAAATTGAACTTCTCCATCTTCTCAAAGTTCTCAGCCATCGCAACAGCATCAAGAAAATCAATGCATCCAAATCCCTTGACTTGATAGCGAAGTTCCTCACAAAGCCCTTCAATAAGTTTACTCTTTAGAGCATTACCACTAACCTCTAATGCATATTTATGAAGACATAGGAACTTCTCTTTGTACTCATCAATAGATAAGCTATGCTTGTCACTTTCGTGTTGTCGGAAATTGTAGAACTCCATCTTCTTCTCCATATGGTAGTGTGGAGAACAATAGCATTTTTCAACTTGTTCTCTAAATTCCTTCCATAGAACAGGACCAGAATGCGTTCGAGTCTGCATATATGACTTCCACCATAGCTTCGCGATCCCGCGCAGATGCACGATCCCAACTTTTGCCTTGGACTCTTCACTAAATTGTCAAAGATCAAAGAAATCCTCTAGTTCTTCAATCCATGCCTCAAGATCTTCGCGACTCTTCTTCTCGCCATCAAAATCATTTAACTTTTCCTTCTTGAAGACTTGGTTAAGGGCAAACTCACCTGGTTCCATATCTTCAGAATTGCATTTTTGTTTTTTCGGAGGTACGCTAGATGTTCCCGCACCTTCATCTATTTCATTGTTCAGCTCCACAAACAAATTTGTTGCTCCTTCTGGTTGCTTTACCCCTCGTTCTTTGCGCAATTCACCAAGAAGCTTTTGAATAAGCTCCTCTTGTTCACGAACCTTTTGTGGTAGACCTTCCATCGTTCCCGCGGATTGATTCTGCTCTGATACCACTTGTAGCGTTTCCTCAATCACAATCCATCCCCAATCACAATCTTTCAATTACTCAGAAATAACAGTGGAGAGAAGAACGCAGAGATTGCACAAGGTAAAAGAAAATCTAATGCGGAAGAGTAGAACAAATATGACGTAGAGAAGGAAGAATTCTGATATTATAGATGTGAATCAATGGTTATAGTAGCTTTGGACAATAGCTTCTTGACGAAGCTTCTACCTCCCGACCACCCCCGAGCTATCACAATCGAATTCTCACTCGCACTCTCAATCACACTCTCACTGTCACTCTCACTCTCAATCACACTCTCAATCACAAGGTAATTCTCAGATTTCTGTGTGTCCTCTGTGTTGGTGCGCAGGCCTTCTTATCTTTTTTCCGTTTGATCGCAGCCGTGCTCCCCAAAGAAGTGTGCGATCCACCAAATTTAGAAAAAGTCGAGTTTCTCCAAAACTTTTGCAAAAAGCCATGCGATCGTAGTATACTTCCTTTCTTTAGCATACCTGTCAAAAATAGCAGAAAAAGACCAAGAAGACATATCCGAAAACATACATAATTAGACATGGTGACACATGAGCATGAGAATCACGGATTCGAATAGAATTAGACAAACCCTCATTTATTTTTTGTGTGTTCGAAAAAACGGCACTTTTCAAAGCCCTGTAACTCAAAAACAATGAGGAATTAGGTTAAGCTTATGAGAGACACTTTTATTCAATTTTTCGATCTGCATAATAGTGTTAGAGACGTGCGAGGTCCAAATACACCTCCAAATGCCACTTTTGAGCCCTGGAAGGTTTAAAATTCTAGAGAGAGAGTAAAATCAAGGCATTTTCTTACAATGAACTAAACGTAGGACCCTGAACGAGGTACTTAAAACATGATTCACAAAAATGTCACACAGGCACTTTTATTCTCTTGTACTTGCTCTACCTTTCCCTCATACCGAGTTTTCCTTAATTCTTTCATCTTCACCTTCAAAATCCCACTGGAAAACATGATGCAATTAAGGTCTAGAGAGAGAATATGAAACTTTTCAACCCAAAATTTTTCCTACATGCATAAAATGACCTAATTATTCGTTCTAAGCATTATCCCCACAATGAAATTCAGAAACTTCAAAATGAATTATTTCACTAGAAAAGAGGCCTATTACAATTCTTCCCCCCTTTAAGAACTCTGTCCTCAGAGTTGGAAAGAAGGATAATGTGCTAGAAAGTCATCTAACTTTACCCAACTCGAATCTTCTACTGGGTATGAATGCCATTTCACCAAAATTTCTACTATAGATCTATTTCTAAGAAATCTTTCCTTCCTATCTAATATTATTTCCGGTTGAAGCTCAAAAGAGCCATCATCTTTCAGCTTATAATTGTCCTACAAAACATGAGCAACATTAGACACATATCTTTTAATTAAGCTTACATGAAATAAAGGATGCACATTTAGATATTTAGGTAATTCCAGCAAATAAGCAAGAGATCCGATCTTTTTCAAAACTTTAAAAGGGCCTGCATATCGAGGAGAAAGTCTATGATCCCTCCCTAGCAACAAGTTAGATCCGTGAAGATTAACTTTAAGAAATACCATATCATTAACTTGGAATTCAAGTGGTCTTCTCTTTAAATCATAGAACTTCTTTTGTCTTTTCTGAGCTTCTCTTATATGTTTCTTAATTTTTCCAAGTTCTTCATCCATCTTATCAAGCATTTCTTTGGATACTTCTACTTTATTTGGAAAACCCAAAAACGAAGGTGGAGTCAAACAATTATAATCATACATAGCTTCAAATGGAGTCATTTTTATAGATGCATGCCATGCACTATTGTATGCAAACTCAACCAAGGGTAAATATTCACTCCAATTATCCTGCTTTTCATTCACATACATACGCAACATATCCTCAACTACCCTGTTAACCCTCTCAGTTTCCCCATCAGTTTGTGGATGGAAAGCTCTTGCAACATTCAAAGCAGTATCAATCTTTTTCATAGGAAAGAAGTGTGCCATCTTGGTAAGCCGATCGACTACAAAAAATATGGTATCATGCTTACTTCTGGTCATAGGTAGCTTAGTGATAAAGTCCATAGAAATAGACTTCCACTTCTGATTTGGAACATCCAAAGGTTGAAGCATTCGTGGCATCCTCTTAAACTCAGATTTCACTTGTTGGCACTTCAAACATTCATTTAAATATTTTCTAATATCCGGCTTCATACACGGCCAAAAGTAAGAATACTTTGTTTTAACATATGTGCTTGAATAACCTGAATGTGCAGAAAAAGGTGCATCATGACAATCATGCAGTATTTTAACTTTTAGTGGAGATTCAGAAGATAAGCATAGCCGATTGTTACAATACAGTGTTCCATTCTGCAAATGAAATTTTTCCTCATACGTCGATCCCCTGTTCGCATTCAAAGCATTCAAAATAGGTGCATAAAAAGGATCCTGTTTTATCTCTTCTTGAATTTTGATTGAGAAAATCAGAATTTATTACAGAAACAAGATTACACAAAGGTCTGCGACTCAATGCATCAGCAACCTTATTTTCCTTACCAGCAAGATACTTAATGTCAAAATCATACTCGCTTAATAATTCAATCCAACGCTTCTGCCACTTGTTAAGCAATGGTTGAGTGAAGATGTATTTTAGACTTTGATGATCTGTTTTCAATTCAAACTTAACCCCTTACAATAGATGTCTCCAATGCTTAAGTGCATGCACAACAGCAAGCATTTCTAAATCATGAGTAGGATAGTTAAGTTCATGCTTTCTTAGTTTTCTGGACTCATATGCGACCACCCTGCCATCCTGTGAAATAACACCTCCTATCTGACTACCATTTGCATCACATGCAACCACAAAAGGCTTTCCCATTTCTGGTATTTTCAAAACACAATTCTCAACGACTTTTTGTTTCAATGTTTCAAATGATTTTTGACAGGCATCACTCCACGCAAATCCTACATTCTTTTTAGTTAATTCGGTGAGGGGAGTAGCTATCTTAGAGAAATCCTTAATATGTGCTCTTTCATATTGTGCCAACCTAAGAAAACTTCTAACATCCCTTACAGTCTTAGGAATCGGCCAATCAACTATTGTTTTTACTTTATCTTCATCTATAAGGATTCCTTCTTTTGATATTACTCTTCCTAGATACACAAGTTTATCCTTAGCAAAGAAACACTTACTCTTTTTCCCATACAATTTGTGTTCTCTAAGAGTTTGCAAAGTCTTCTTGAGATGTACCGCATGCTCTGAATCATCTTTAGAGTACACAAATATATCATCAAGGAAGACTAAGATGAATTCATATAGGTAATCGTGAAAAATATTATTCATCAAGCACATAAATGTGGCAGGAGCGTTTGTTAAGCCAAAAGGTAGAACCGTAAACTCATAGTGACCATATCGTGTTCCAAAAGCCGTCTTAGGAATATCCTCTGTTTTGATCCTAATTTGGTGATATCCAGATCTTAAGTCAATCTTTGTGAATACGGTCACTCCACTTAATTGACCTAATAAGTCATCTATGTGAGGGAGTGGATACTTATTCTTAATTGTTCTTTTATTCAACCCCCTATAGTCAATGCATAATCTGTAGGAGCCGTCTTTCTTCTTCTGAAATAAAATAGGCGCACCCCAAGGTGAGATACTCGGTTTTATTAAGCCTTTCTTCAAAAGATCATCTAATTGAATCTTAAGCTCCTTTAGTTCATCAATGTTAAATCTATAGGGTGCTCTAGAATATGGTTCACTCCTTGGATATAGGTCAATGGCGTGGTCAATCTGCCTAGGGGGGGTATACCAGGCAAGTCTTCTGGAAATACATCGGCATATTCTTTCAAGAGATTTCCTACGTAATCTGGAATATCTTCGTCATTACCTTCTTGATGCAGAGTGTTCACATACACTACAAATGTTTTGCAGCCATCACGTATAGCTCTAATAATCTGCATAGAAGAAATAAGAGTAGGCTTAGAATTGAGGACGTCACCTAGAATATGAATAGATTCATCATTTAGCTTCACAGTGATCGTTATTTGATCACAATTAATTGTCGTAGAATTTTTAACTAACCAATCCATACCTATGATTACATCACTTTGTTTCATCTCAATTACATGGAAGCTCCCAGAAAAGCGTTTATTAGAAAGAGTAAATTCAAGGTTTTCAACATATCCTTTTGTGTAGTGTAATCGTCCATTGGCCATCTCTACAGGTCTGGTTATCTGCATATTTAGGGCTATCCCTAGATTCTGTACCAATTTGAAAGATAGAAAACAATGGGTACTACCGGAATCGATCAAAAATCTACTTCTGTGCGCATAAATCATACCTGGAATCATGATTACAAAAGCCTTTGGGAAAGAACTAACCACCATGCAACGTAAAGTAGAGTTAGCACACTTACCGCCATCATCTGCTTCCTCAATAATTGTACCCTCCTCGATGATGTTTATTGCTTTTGATTGTGCGGGCCGAAAGACTGCCTTGTTCGGGCACTCATATGTCCGATGCCCTTGCTCCCCGCAACGAAAACACAGACCAAGTCTTTTTGCCCTCTCAATAAAATTAGGGTCTTGTTTTCCACTCAATTGGTTGACGCTTCCTTTGATTTTCCACCGGCCGAGCAGGGTTCTTACCTTGGTCGTCAAAAGATGGAGTTTTCTTTGAATTGTTCATGTTCATTGCAACAGGTCTTTGTGGCCTATGTCTCGTTGTAATGAATCTTCTTCTATTTGCCTTCTGCAAATTGAACTTCTCCATCTTCTCAAAGTTCTCAGCCATTGCAATAGCATCAAGAAAATCAATGCATCGAGATCCCGTGACTTGATAACGAAGTTCCTCACGAAGCCCTTCAATAAATTTACTCTTTAGAGAATTACCACTAACCTCTAATGCATATTTATGAAGACGTAGGAACTTCTCTTTGTACTCATCAACAGATAAGCTATGCTTGTCACTTTCGTGTTGTCGGAAATTGTAGAACTCCATCTTCTTCTCCATATGGTAGTGTGGAGAACAATAGCGTTTTTCAGCTTGTTCTCTAAATTCCTTCCATAGAACAGGACCAGAACGCGTTCGAGTCTGCATATATGACTTCCACCATAGCTTCGCGATCCCACGCAGATGCAGGATCCCAACTTTTGCCTTGGACTCTTCACTAAATTGTCGAAGATCAAAGAAATCCTCTAGTTCTTCAATCCATTCCTCAAGATCTTCGCCACTCTTCTTCTCCCCATCAAAATCATTTAACTTTGCCTTCTTCAAGACTTGGTTAAGGGCAAACTCACCTGGTTCCATATCTTCAGAATTGCGTTTTTGTTTTTCCCGAGGTACGCTAGATGTTCCTGTACCTTCATCTATTTCATCGTTCAGCTCCACAAACAAATTTGTTGCTCCTTCTGGTTGCTTTCCCCCTCGTTCTTTGCGCAATTCACCAAGAAGCTTCTGAATAAGCTCCTCTTGTTCACGAACCTTTTGTGTTAGACCTTCCATCATTCCCGCGGATTGATTCTGCTCTGATACCACTTGTAGCGTTTCCTTAATCACAATCTATCCCCAATCACAATCTTTCGATTACTCAGAAAGAACAGTGGAGAGAAGAACGCAGAGATTGCACAAGGTAAAAGAAAATCTGATGCGGAAGAGTAGAACAAATATGATGCAGAGAAGGAAGAATTCTGATATTATAGATGTGAATCAATGGTTACAGTAGCTTTGGACAATAGCTTCTTGACGAAGCCTCTACCTCCCGACCACCCCCGAGCTATCACAATTGCATTCTCACTCGCACTCTCAATCACACTCTCACTCTCACTCTCACTCTGAATCACACTCTCAATCACAAGGTAATTCTCAGATTTCTGTGTGTCCTCTGTGTTGGTGTGCAAGCCTTCTTATCTTTTTTCTGTTTGATCGCAGCCGTGCTCGCCAAAGAAGTGTGCCATCCACCAAATTTAGAAAAAGTCGAGTCTCTCCAAAACTTTTGCAAAAAGCCATGCGATCGTAGTATACTTCCTTTCTTTAGCATACGTGTCAAAAATAGCAAAAAAACACCAAGACGACATATCCGAAAAGATACATAATTAGACACAGTGACACGTGAGCATGAGAATCACGGATTCGAATAGAATTAGACAAGCCCTCGTTTTTTTTTTGTGTTGGAAAAAACGGCACTTTTGAAAGACCTGTAACTCAAAAACAATGAGGAATTAGGTTAAGCTTGTGAGAGACACTTTTGTTCAATTTTTGGATCTTCACAATAGTGTTAGAGACGGCCGAGGTCCAAATCCACCTCCAAATGCCACTTTTGAGCCTTGCAAGGTTTAAAATTCTAGAGAGAGAGTAAAATCAAGGCATTTTCTTACAATGAACTAAACGGAGGACCCTGAACAAGGTACTTAAAACATGATTCATAAAAATCTCACGCAAGCTTATTCTCTTCTACTTGCTCTACCTTTCCCTCATAGAGAGTTTTCCTTAATTCTTTCATCTTCACCTTCAAAATCCCACTGGAAAACATGATGCAATTAAGGTCTAGAGAGAGAATATGAAACTTTTCAACCCAAAATTTTTCCTACATGCATAAAATGACCTAATTATTCGTTCTAAGCATTATCCCCACAATGAAATTGAGAAAGTTCAAAATGAATTATTTCACTAGAAAAGAGGCCTATTACAATTCTTCCCCCCTTTAAGAACTCTGTCCTTAGAGTTGGAAAGAAGGATAATGTGCTAGAAAGTCATCTAAATTTACCCAACTCGAATCTTCTACTGGGTATGAATGCCATCTCACCAAAATTTCTATTATAGATCTATTTCTAAGAATCTTTCCTTCCTATCTAATATTATTTCCAGTTGAAGCTCAAAAGAGCAATCATCTTTCAGCTTATAATTGTCCTGCAAAACATGAGCAACATTAGACACATATCTTTTAAGTAAGCTGACATGAAATACGTGATGCACATTTAGATATTTAGGTAATTCCAGCAAATAAGCAAGAGATCCGATCTTTTTCAAAACTTTAAAAGGGCCTACACATCGAGGAGAAAGTCTATGATCCTTCCCTAGCAACAAGTTAGATCGGTGAGGATTAACTTTAAGAAATACCATATCATTAACTTGGAATTCAAGTGGTCTTCTCTTTAAATCATAGAACTTGTTTTGTCTTTTCTGAGCATCTCTTATATGTTTCTTAATTTTTCCAAGTTCTTCATCCATCTTATCAAGCATTTCTTTGGATACTTCTACTTTATTTGGAAAACCCAAAAAACGAAGGTGGAGTCAAACAATTATAACCATACATAGCTTCAAATTGAGTCATTTTTATAGAAGCATGCTTTCCAGAAGTTTGACGTAAATCTAGAATCTCTATCAGAAATTATGCTTTTAGGCATTCCATGCAATCGAAATATTTCTTTTACAAAGATTCTTGCAACATTAAAAGCAGTATCAGTCTTTTTCATAGGAAAGAAGTGTGCCATCTTGGTGAGCCGATTGACTACAACAAATATGGTATCATGCTTACTTCTGGTCATAGGTAGCTTAGTGATAAAGTCCATAGAAATAGACTCCCACTTCTGATTGGAACATCCAAAGGTTGAAGCATTCCTGGCATCCTCTTAAACTCAGATTTCACCTGTTGGCACTTCAAACATTCATTTACATATTTTCTAATATCCCGCTTCATACACGGCCAAAAGTAAGAATACTTTGTTTTAACATATGTCCTTAAAAAACCTGGATGTGCAGAAAAAGGTGCATCATGATAATCATGCAGTATTTTAACTTTTAGTGGAGATTCAGAAGATAAGCATAGCCGATTGTTACAATACAGTGTTCCATTCTGCAAATGAAATTTTTCCTCATACGTGGATCCCCTGTTCGCATTCAAAGCATTCAAAATAGGTGCATAAAAAGGATCCTATTTTATCTCTTCTTGAATTTGATTGAGAAAATCAGAATTTATTACAGAAACAAGATTACACAAAGGTCTCCGACTCAATGCATCAGCAACCTTATTTTCCTTACCAGCAGGATACTTAATGTCAAAATCATACTTGCTTAATAATTCAATCCAACGCTTCTCCTTGTTGTTAAGCAATGGTTGAGTGAAGATGTATTTTAGACTTTGATGATCTGTTTTCAATTCAAACTTAACCCCTAACAATAGATGTCTCCAATGCTTAAGTGCATGCACAACAGCAAGCATTTCTAAATCATGAGTAGGATAGTTAAGTTCATGCTTTCTTAGTTTCTTGGACTCATATGCGACCACCCTGCCATCCTGTGAAATAACACATCCTATCTCACTACCACTTGCATCACATGCAACCACAAAAGGCTTTCCCATTTCTTGTATTTTCAAAACACAATTCTCAACGACTTTTTGTTTCAATGTTTCAAATGTTTTTTGACAGGCATCACTCCGTGCAAATCCTACATTCTTTTTAGTTAATTCGGTGAGGGGAGTAGCTATCTTAGAGAAATCCTCAATATGTGCTCTTTCATATTGTGCCAACCCAAGAAAACTTCTAACATCCCTTACAGTCTTAGGAATCGGCCAATCAACTATTGTTTTTACTTTATCTTCATCTATAAGGATTCTTTCTTTTGATATTACTCTTCCTAGATACAGAAGTTTATCCTTAGCAAATAAACACTTACTCTTTTTCCCATACAATTTGTGTTCTCTAAGAGTTTGCAAAGTCTTCTTGAGATGTACCGTATGCTTGGAATCATCTTTAGAGTACACAAATATATCATCAAGGAAGACTAAGATGAATTCATCTAGGTAATTGTGAAAAATATTATTCATCAAGCACATAAATGTGGCAGGAGCGTTTGTTAAGAATATCCTCTGTTTTGATCCTAATTTGGTCATATCCACATCTTAAGTCAATCTTTGTGAATACGGTCGCTCCACTTAATTGACCTAATAAGTCATATATGTGAGGGAGTGGATACTTATTCTTAATTGTTCTTTTATTCAATCCCCTATAGTCAATGCATAATCTGTAAGAGCTGTCTTTCTTCTTCTGAAATAAAACAGGCGCACCCCAAGGTGAGACACTCGGATTTATTAAGCCTTTCTTCAAAAGATCATTTATGGTTCACTCCCTGGATATAGGTCAATGGCGTGGTCAATCTGCCTAGGTGGGGGTATACCAGGCAAGTCTTCTGGAAATACATCGGCATATTCTTTCAAGAGATTTCCTACGTAATCTGGAATATCTTCGTCATTACCTTCCTGATGCAGATTGTTCACATACACTACAAATGTTTTGCAGCCATCACGTATACCTCTAATTATCTACATAGCAGAAATAAGAGTAGGCTTAGGATTAAGGACGTCACTTAGAATATGAATAGATTCATCATTTAGCTTCACAGTGATCGTTCTTTGTTCACAATTAATTGTCGCAGAATTTTTAACTAACCAATCCATACCTATGATTACATCACTCTGTTTCATCTCAATTACATGGAAGCTCCCAGAAAAGCGTTTATTAGAAAGAGTAAATTCAAGGTTTTCAACATATCTTTTCGTGTAGTGTAATCGTCCATTGGCCATCTCTACAGGTCTGGTTATCTGCATATTTAGGGCTATCCCTAGATTCTGTACCAATTTGAAAGATAGAAAACAATGGGTACTACCTGAATCGATCAAAAATCTGGTTCTATGCGAAGAAATCATACCCGGAATCATGATTATAGAAGCCTTTGGGAAAGAACTAACCACCATGGAACGTAAAGTAGAGTTAGCGCACTTACCGCCATCATCTGCTTCCTCAATAATTGTACCCTCCTCGATGATGTTTATTGCTTTTGATTGTGCGGGCCGAAAGACTGCCTTGTTCGGGCACTCATATGTCCGATGCCCTTGCTCCCCGCAAGGAAAACACAGACCAAGTCTTTTTGCCCTCTCAATAAAATTAGGGTCTTGTTGCCACTCAATTGGTTGACGCCTTCTTTGATTTTCCACCGGCCGAGTAGGGTTCTTACCTTGGTCATTAGAAGATGGAGTTTTCTTTGAATTGTTCATGTTCATTGCAACAGGTCTTTGTGGCCTATGTCCCGTTGCAATGAATCTGCTTCTATTTGCCTTCTGCAAATTGAACTTCTCCATGTTCTCAAAGTTCTTAGCCATCGCAACAGCATCAAGAAAATCAATGCATCCAGATCCCTTGACTTGATAGCGAAGTTCCTCACGAAGCCCTTCAATAAATTTACTCTTTAGAGCATTACCACTAATCTCTAATGCATATTTATGAGGACGTAGGAACTTCTCTTTGTACTCATCAACAGATAAGCTATGCTTGTCACTTTCGTGTTGTCGGAAATTGTAGAACTCCATCTTCTTCTCCATATGGTAGTGTGGAGAACAATAGCGTTTTTCAGCTTGTTTTCTAAATTCCTTCCATAGAACAGGACCAGAATGCGTTCGAGTCTGCATATATGACTTCCACCATAGCTTTGCAATCCCACGCAGATGCAGGATGCCAACTTTTGCCTTGGACTCTTCACTAAAATGTCGAAGATCAAAGAAATCCTCTAGTTCTTCAATCCATGCCTCAAGATCTTTGCCACTCTTCCTCTCACCATCAAAATCATTTACATTTGCCTTCTTGAAGACTTGGTTAAGGGCAAACTCACTTGGTATTGCGTTTTTGTTTTTCTCGAGGTACGCTAGATGTTCCCGCACCTTCATCTATTTCATCGTTCAGCTCCACAAACAAATTTGTTGCTCCTTCTCGTTGCTTTCCCCCTCGTTCTTTGCGCAATTCACCAAGAAGCTTTTGAATAAGCTCCTCTTGTTCACGAACCTTTTGTGTTAGACCTTCCATCGTTCCCGCGGATTGCTTCTGCTCTGATACCACTTGTAGCGTTTCCTCAATCACAATCTATCCCCAATCACAATCTTTTGATTACTCAGAAATAACAGTGGAGAGAAGAACGCAGAGATTGCACAAGGTAAAAGAAAATCTGATGCGGAAGAGTAGAACAAATATGACGCAGAGAAGGAAGAATTATGATATTATAGATGTGCATCACTGGTTACAGTAGCTTTGGACAATAGCTTCTTGACGAAGCCTCTACCTCCGGACCACCCCCGAGCTATCACAATCGCATTCTCACTCGCACTCTCAATCACACTCTCACTCTCACTCTCACTCTCAATCACACTCTCAATCACAAGGTAATTCTCAGATTTCTGTGTGTCCTCTGTGTTGGTGCGCACGCCTTCTTATCTTTTTTCCGTTTGATCGTAGTCGTGCTCCCCAAAGAAGTGTGCGATCCACCAAATTTAGAAAAAGTCGAGTTTCTCCAAAACTTTCGCAAAAAGCCATGCGATCGTAGTATACTTTGTTTGTTTAGCATACCTGTCAAAAATAGCAGAAAAACACCAAGAAGACATATCCGAAAACATACATAATTAGACATGGTGACACGTGAGCATGAGAATCACAGATTCGAATAGAATTAGACAAGCCCTCGTTGTTTTTTTGTGTTGGAAAAAACGGCACTTTTCAAAGCCCTATAACTCAAAAACAATGAGGAATAAGGTTAAGCTTCTGAGAGACACTTTTATTCAATTTTTCGATCTGCACAATAGTGTTAGAGACGTCCGAGGTCCAAATCCACCTCCAAATGCCACTTTTGAGCCCTGCAAGGTTTAAAATTCTAGAGAGAGAGTAAAATCAAGGCATTTTCTTACAATGAACTAAACGTAGGACCGTGAAGGAGGTACTTAAAACATGATTCACAAACATCTCACACAGGCACTTTTATTCTCTTCTACGTGCTCTACCTTTCCCTCATACAGGGTTGTCTTAATTCTTTCATCTTCACCTTCAAAATCCCACTGGAAAACATGATGTAATTAAGGTCTAGAGAGAGAATATGAAACTTTTCAATCCAAAATTTTTCCTACATGCATAAAATGACCTAATTATTCGTTATAAGCATTATCCCAACAATGAAATTCAGAAAGTTCAAAATGAATTATTTCACTAGAAAAGAGGCCTATTACAATTCTTCCCCCCTTTAAGATCTCTGTCCTCAGAGTTGGAAAGAAGGATAATGTGCTAGAAATTCATCTAAATTTACCCAACTCGAGTCTTCTACTGGGTATGAATGCCATTTCACCAAAATTTCTACTATAGATCTATTTCTAAGAAGTCTTCCTTCCTATCTAATATTATTTCCGGTTGAAGCTCAAAAGAGCCATCATCTTTCAGCTTATAATTGTCCTGCAAAACATGAGCAACATTAGACACATATCTTTTAAGTAAGCTGACATGAAATACAGGATGCACATTTAGATATTTAGGTAATTCCAGCAAATAAGCAAGAGATCCGATCTTTTTCAAAACTTTAAAAGGGCCTGCATATCGAGGAGAAAGTCTATGATCCTTCCCTAGCAACAAGTTAGATTGGTGAGGATTAACTTTAAGAAATACCATATCATTAACTTGGAATTCAAGTGGTCTTCTCTTTAAATCATAGAACTTCTTTTGTCTTTTCTGAGCTTCTCTTATATGTTTCTTAATTTTTCCAAGTTCTTCATCCATCTTATCAAGCATTTCTTTGGATACTTTTACTTTATTTGGAAAACCCAAAAACGAAGGTGGAGTCAAACAATTATAACCATACATAGCTTCAAATGGAGTCATTTTTATAGATGCATGCCATGCACTATTGTATGCAAACTCAACCAAGGGTAAATATTCATTCCAATTATCCTGCTTTTCATTCCATACATACGCAACATATCCTCAACTACCCTATTAACCCTCTCATTTTCCCCATCAGTTTGTGGATGGAAAGCTGTACTCTTACGAAGTTGAGTTCCAATGGATTCAAATGTCGCTTTCTAGAAGTTTGACGTAAATCTAGAATCTCTATCAGAAATTATGCTTTCAGGCATTCCATGCAATCGAAATATTTATTTTACAAAGATTCTTGCAACATTCAAAGCAGTATCAGTCTTTTTCATAGGAAAGAAGTGTGCCATCTTGGTAAGCCGATCGACTACAACAAATATGGTATCATGCTTACTTCTGGTCATAGGTAGCTTAGTGATAAAATCCATAGAAATAGACTCCCACTTCTGATTTGGAACATCCAAAGGTTGAAGCATTCCTGGCATCCTCTTAAACTCAGATTTCACCTATTGGCACTTCAAACATTCATTTACATATTTTCTAATATCCCGCTTCATACACGGCCAAAAGTAAGAATACTTTGTTTTAACATATGTCCTTGAATAACCTGGATGTGCAGAAAAAGATGCATCATGACAATCATGCAGTATTTTAACTTTTAGTGGAGATTCAGAAGATAAGCATAGCCGATTGTTACAATACAATGTTCCATTCTGCAAATGAAATTTTTCCTCATACGTCGATCCCCTGTTCGCATTCAAAGCATTCAAAATAGGTGCATAAAAAGGATCCTGTTTTATCTCTTCTTGAATTTGATTGAGAAAATCAGAATTTATTACAGAAACAAGATTACACAAAGGTCTCCGACTCAATGCATCAGCAACCTTATTTTCCTTACCAGCAAGATACTTAATGTCAAAATCATACTCGCTTAATAACTCAATCCAACGCTTCTGCCAGTTGTTAAGCAATGGTTGAGTGAAGATGTATTTTAGACTTTGATGATCTGTTTTCAATTCAAACTTAACCCCTAACAATAGATGTCTCCAATGCTTAAGTGCATGCACAACAGCAAGCATTTCTAAATCATGAGTAGGATAGTTAAGTTCATGCTTTCTTAGTTTTCTGGACTCATATGCGACCACCCTGCCATCCTGTGAAATAACACATCCTATGTGACTACCACTTGCATCACATGCAACCACAAAAGGATTTCCCATTTCTGGTATTTTCAAAACACAATTCTCAATGACTTTTTGTTTCAATGTTTCAAATGATTTTTGACAGGCATCACTCCACGCAAATCCTACATTCTTTTTAGTTAATTCGGTGAGGGGAGTAGCTATCTTAGAGAAATCCTTAATATGTGCTCTTTCATATTGTGCCAACCCAAGAAAACTTCTAACATCCCTTACAGTCTTAGGAATCGGCCAATCAACTATTGTTTTTACTTTATCTTCATCTATAAGTATTCTTTCTTTTGATATTATTCTTCCTAGATACACAAGTTTATCCTTAGCAAAGAAACACTTACTCTTTTTCCCATAGAATTTGTGTTCTCTAAGAATTTGCGAAGTCTTCTTGAGATGTACGCATGCTCCGAATCATCTTTAGAGTACACAAATATATCATCAAGGAAGAATAAGATGAATTCATCTAGGTAATCGTGAAAAATATTATTCATCAAGCACATAAATGTGGCAGGAGCGTTTGTTAAGCCAAAAGGTAGAACCGTAAACTCATAGTGACCATATCGTGTTCGAAAAGCCGTCTTAGGAATATCCTCTGTTTTGATCCTAATTTGGTGATATCCAAATCTTAAGTCAATCTTTGTGAATACGGTCGCTCCACTTAATTGACCTAATAAGTCATCTATGTGAGGGAGTGGATACTTATTCTGAATTGTTCTTTTATTCAACCCCCTATAGTCAATGCATAATCTGTAAGAGCCATCTTTCTTCTTTTGAAATAAAACAAGCGCACCCCAAGGTGAGACACTCGGTTTTATTAAGCCTTTCTTCAAAAGATCATCTAATTAAATCTTAAGCTCCTTTAGTTCATCAATGTTAAATCTATAGGGTGCTCTAGAATATGGTTCACTCCCTGGATATAGGTCAATGGCATGGTCAATCTGCCTAGGTGGAGGTATACCAGGCAAGTCTTCTGGAAATACATCGGCATATTCTTTCAAGAGATTTCCTACGTAATCTGGAATATCTTCGTCATTACCTTCCTGATGCACATTGTTCACATAGACTACAAATGTTTTGCAGCCATCACGTATACCTCTAATTATCTGCAGAGCAGAAATAAGAGTAGGCTTAGGATTAAGGACGTCACCTAGAATATGAATAGATTCATCATTTAGCTTCACAGTGATCGTTCTTTGTTCACAATTAATTGTCGTAGAATTTTTAACTAACCAATCCATGCCTATGATTACATCACTCTGTTTCATCTCAATTACATGGAAGCTCCCAGAAAAGCGTTTATTAGAAAGAGTAAATTCAAGGTTTTCAACATATCCTTTCGTGTAGTGTAATCGTCCATTGGCCATCTCTATAGGTCTGGTTATCTGCATATTTAGGGCTATCCCTAGATTCTCTACCAATTTGAAAGATAGAAAACAATGGGTTCTACCTGAATCGATCAAAAATCTGGTTCTATGCGCAGAAATTATACCCGGAATCATGATTACAGAAGCTTTTGGGAAAGAACTAACCACCATGCAACGTAAAGTAGAGTTAGCGCACTTACCGCCATCACCTGCTTCCTCAATAATTGTACCCTCCTCGATGATGTTTATTGCTTTTGATTGTGCGGGCGGAAAGACTGCCTTGTTCGGGCACTCATATGTCCGATGCCCTTGCTCCCCGCAACGAAAACACAGACCAAGTCTTTTTGCCCTCTCAATAAAATTAGGGTCTTGTTGCCACTCAATTGATTGACGCCTCCTTTGATTTTCCACCGGCCGAGCAGGGTTCTTACCTTGGTCGTTAGAAGATGGAGTTTTCTTTGAATTGTTCATGTTCATTGCAACAGGTCTTTGTGGCCTATGTCCTGTTGCAATGAATCTGCTTCTATTTGCCTTCTGCAAATTGAACTTCTCCATCTTCTCAAAGTTCTCAGCCATCGCAACAGCATCAAGAAAATCAATGCATCCAGATCCCTTGACTTGATAGCGAAGTTCCTCACGAAGCCCTTCAATAAATTTACTCTTTAGAGCATTACCACTAACCTCTAATGCATATTGATGAAGACGTAGGAACTTCTCTTTGTACTCATCAACAGATAAGCTATGCTTGTCACTTGCGTGTTGTCGGAAATTGTAGAACTCCATCTTCTTCTCCATATGGTAGTGTGGAGAACAATAGCGTTTTTCAACTTGTTCTCTAATTTCCTTCCATAGAACAGGACCAGAACGCGTTCGAGTCTGCATATATGACTTCCACCATAGCTTCGCGATCCCACGCAGATGCAGGATCCCAACTTTTGCCTTGGACTCTTCACTAAATTGTCGAAGATCAAAGAAATCCTCTAGTTCTTCAATCCATGCCTCAAGATCTTCGCCACTCTTCTTCTCGCCATCAAAATCATTTAACTTTGCCTTCTTGAAGACTTGGTTAAGGGCAAACTCACCTTGTTCGATATCTTCAGAATTGCGTTTTTGTTTTTCCCGAGGTACGCTAGATGTTCCTGCACGTTCATCTATTTCATCGTTCAACTCCACAAACAAATTTGTTGCTCCTTCTGGTTGCTTTCCCCCTCGTTCTTTGCGCAATTCACCAAAAAGCTTCTGAATAAGCTCCTCTTGTTCACGAACCTTTTGTGTTAGACCTTCCATCGTTCCCGCGGATTGATTCTGCTCTGATACCACTTGTAGCGTTTCCTCAATCACAATCTATCCCCAATCACAATCTTTCGATTACTCAGAAATAACAGTGGAGAGAAGAACGCAGAGATTGCACAAGGTAAAAGAAAATCTGATGTGGAAGAGTAGAACAAATATGATGTAGAGAAGGAAGAATTCTGATATTATAGATGTGAATCAATGGTTACAGTAGCTGTGGACAATAGCTTCTTGACGAAGACTCTACCTCCCGACCACCCCCGAGCTATCACAATCGCATTCTCACTCGCACTCTCAATCACACTCTCACTCTCACTCTCACTCTCAATCACACTCTCAATCACAAGGTAATTCTCAGATTTCTGTGTGTCCTCTGTGTTGGTGCGCAGGCCTTCTTATCTTTTTTCCGTTTGATCGCAGCCGTGCTCCCCAAAGAAGTGTGCCATCCACCAAATTTAGAAAAAGTCGAGTTTCTCCAAAACTTTCGCAAAAAGCCATGCGATCGTAGTGTACTTCCTTTCTTTAACATACCTGTTAAAAATAGCAGAAAAACACCAAGAAGACAGATCCGAAAACATACATATTTAGACATGGTGACACTTGAGCATGAGAATCACGGATTCAAATAGAATTAGACAAGCCCTCGTTTTTTTTTTTTTTTTTTAGTGTTGGAAAAACGGCACTTTTCAAAGCCCTGTAACTCAAAAACAATGAGGAATTAGATTAAGCTTGTGAGAGACACTTTTATTCAATTTTTCGATCTGCAGAATACTGTTAGAGACGTCCGAGGTCCAAATCCACCTCCAAATGCCACTTTTGAGCCCTGCAAGGTTTAAAATTCTAGAGAGAGAGTAAAATCAAGGCATTTTCTTACAATGAACTAAACGTAGGACCCTGAACGAGGTACTTAAAACATGATTCACAAAAATCTCACACAGGCACTTTTATTCTCTTCTACTTGCTCTACCTTTCCCTCATACAAAGTTTTCCTTAATTCTTTCATCTTCACCTTCAAAATCCCACTGGAAAACATGATGCAATTAAGGTCTAGAGAGAGAATATGATACTTTTCAACCCAAAACTTTTCCTACATGCATAAAATGACCTAATTATTCGTTCTAAGCATTATCCCCACAATGAAATTCAGAAAGTTCAAAATGAATTATTTCACTAGAAAAGAGGCCTATTACATATACACACATACATACACACACACATATATACATACATATACACACATGCATGCATACATACACACACATATACCGGCATGCATGCATACACACACATGTATACACATGCATACACATACACACACACATGCATGCCTACATACACACACATACAACATATACACACATACACATACACACACATGCATGCCTACATACACACACATACGCATACACACACATGTATAAACATGTATACATACGCACACACAGACATGTACACATGCATACATACACACACATATATACACACATATAATCCTATTTTTATTCTGAAGTTTTCTTTTTAGATCAAATATATAAAAATAGGATTAGGGTTTTAGGGTTAAATATTTATGATTAGGGTTTTAAGGTTATAACACCTACATAACATATATGCACACATACACATACACATGTAATACATATATACATGTATATACACATGTATACAGAAATATACATATTTTAGGTCTAGATATTTAAGATTAGGGTTTTAGGGTTTAGTATTCCAGATTTAAGTCTAAGTCTTTTTTATTAGGGTTTTAGGATTTTAATATGTAGATAACATATATTCACAAACACACATATACATATAATACATACATACATGTAGATACACATGCATACGAAAATATACATATTTTAGATTTAAATATTTAAGATTAGGGTTTTAGGGTTATAACACCTACATAAGATATATGCACACATACACATGCACATGTAATACATATATACATGTATATACACATGTATTCAAAAATATACATATTTTAGGTCTACATATTTAGGATGAGGGTTTTAGGGTTTAGTATTGCAGATTTAAGTCTAAGTCTTTCTGGTTAGGGTTTTAGGATTTTAATACGTAGATAACGTCTATAAACAAACACACATATACATATAATAGATACATACATGTAGATACACATGCATACAAAAATATACATATTTTAGATTTAAATCTTTAAGATTAGGGTTTTAGGGTTATAACACCTACATAAGATATATGCACACATACACATGCACATGTAATACATATATACATGTATATACACATGTATACAAAAATATACATATTTTAGGTCTACATATTTAAGATTAGGGTTTTAGGGTTTAGTATTTCAAATCTAGAATTTTAAGATTAGGGTTTTAATTAAATATATATAATTAAATATATAAAATTAAATATATAAAAATAAGATTACGTAAGGAAAAAAAATCTAAATATATAAATAAATATATATATATAAAATAAGATAATTATATACATGAATAAATATAAAAAGAACTAGTGTTTTAAATAATTTAATTAGATATTTATAATTAAAGATATGAAATTAAATATATAAAAATAGGATTACGTAAGGAAAAAAATCTGAATATATAAATAAGTATATATATAAAATAAGATAATTATATACATGAATAAATATAAAAAGAATTAGTGTTTTAAATAATTTAATTAAATATATAAAAATAGGATTATGTAAGGAAAAAAACGAATATATAAATAAATATATATCTAAAATAAGATAATTATATACATAAATAAATATAAAAAGAACTAGTGTTTTAAATAATTTAATTAAATATTTATAATTAAATATATAAAATTAAATATATAAAAATAAATATATAAAAATAGAATTACGTAACAAAAAAAATCTGAATATATAAATAAATATATATATAAAATAAGATAATTATATACATAAATAAATATAAAAAGAAATAGTGTTTTAAATTATTTAATTAAACATATATACTTAAATATAATTAAGTAAAGAAAAAATCTGAATATATAAATAAATATATATATATATAAGGTACGATAATTATATAGATAATAAAATATGATAAGAACTAGTATTTTAAATAAATAAATGAAATTTATATGATTAAATATATAAAGATAGGTTTAAATTTAATTATTTTAAATAGAGTGAATATATATACAATACACAAACACACATACTTATATACCTATCTTTATTCACATATATATACATATACACATATATATACACCTGCATACATATATATACATGTTTTAGTTCTAGGTCATTTGGATTAGGGTTTTAGGGTTTTAACACGTACATAACATATATACACACATACACATACACATTAATACATATATACATGTATATACACATGTGTATAGAAATATACATAATTTAGGTCTAGATCTTTAAAATTAGGGTTTTAGGGTTTAGGCATACATATAACTTAATTAAGAGGAAAAAAATCTGAATAAATAAATAAATATATATAAAATAGGATCAATCAAGAAAAAATCTGAATATAGAGATAAAATAGGATAGCTATATAGATTAGGGTTTTAAAACTAGGGTTTTAAGTTTTTTTAGGTATTTAAGTATTTAGGTATTTAAGTATTTAGGACTTTAAGAGTTAGATTTTTAGGTTTAATAAAAAAACAATGTTCCAAAATGTTCTAAAATGTCCATATTGTAGTAGATGGCTTCTTTGGATCCTGAAGAGAGAAAGGCATGTCCTTGCACACAGTGCAAGTATCAAATTTATCAGAAACGACGGATTTGTACTGCACATGTTAGAGAGTATGGATCCTTTGATAGGAGTCCACTGGAAAACCTATGCTATCATTCGCATGGTCCCCCAGGTGAGCAGATGGACCCAAACAACATTGCACCGGTAACCTCTCGTGGACAAAAGAGAGCAAAAAAGGACTTAGACGTAGAAGTAAGCACTAATAATATTACACAGAATGAACATATGGAAGAGATGCTTGAAGCGTTTTATGAGATGGACGAAGATCATGATGGTGAAGAAGGTGTCGAGAGTTTCATGGACACAACAAAAATTCCACGATCAGAAGTTGATGAAGAATATGAAAACATGCGAAGATTAGCTCATTTACCACTTTACAATGTTGCAAAAATATCTGTACTACGTGCTTCACTCGCGATGCTCAATCTGCAATCCATTTATGGATGGTCAGATAGTAGTGTCACTGCATTTTTCAGGTAAGTGGAGAACAACTTGGCTTTCATTGTTGTATCACAATAACTTCATTTACTAATATCATTTTAATTGCTTATTGCAGGCTTCTTGTAATAGGCCTCTTTTCTAGTGAAATAACTCATTTTGAACTTTCTGAATTTCATTGTGGGGATAATGCTTAGAACGAATAATTAGGTCATTTTATGCATGTAGGAAAAATTTTGGGTTGACAAGTTTCATATTCTCTCTCTAGACCTTAATTGCATCATGTTTTCTAGTGGGATTTTGAAGGTGAAGATGAAAGAATTAAGGAAAACTCTGTATGAGGGGAAGGTAGAGCAAGTAGAAGATAATAAAAGTGCTTGTGTGAGATTTTTGTGAATCATGTTCTAAGTAGCTCGTTCAGGGTCCTACGTTTAGTTCATTGTAAGAAAATGCCTTGATTTTACTCTCTCTCTAGAATTTTAAACCTTACAGGGCTCAAACGTGGCATTTAGAGGTGGATTTGGACCTCGAACGTCTCTAAAACTATTGTGCAGATCAAAAAATTGAATAAAAGTGTCTCTCACAAGCTTAATCTAATTCCTCATTGTTTTTGAGTTACAGGGCTTTGAAAAGTGCCGTTTTTTCCAACACTAACAAAAAAAAAAAAAAAAACGAGGGCTTGTCTAATTCTATTTGAATCCGTGATTCTCATGCTCAAGTGTCACCATGTCTAAATATGTATGTTTTTGGATCTGTCTTCTTGGTGTTTTTCTGCTATTTTTGACAGGTATGTTAAAGAAAGGAAGTACACTACGATCGCATGGCTTTTTGCGAAAGTTTTGGAGAAACTCGACTTTTCCTAAATTTGGTCGATCCCACACTTCTTTGGGGAGCACGAGTGCAATCAAACGGAAAAAAAATATAAGAAGGCCTGCGCATCAACACGGAGGACACACAGAAATCTGAGAATTGCCTTGTGATTGAGAGTGTGATTGAGAGTGAGAGTGAGAGTGAGAGTGTGATTGAGAGTGTGAAAGAGAATGCGATTGTGATAGCTCCGGGGTGGTCGGGAGGTACAGGCTTCGTCAAGAAGCTATTGTCCAAAGCTACTGTAACCATTGATTCACATCTATAATATTAGAATTCTTCTTTCTCTGCCTCATATTTGTTCTACTCTTCCGCATCAGATTTTCTTTTACCTTGTGCAATCTCTACGTTCTTCTCTCCACTGTTATTTCTGAGTAATCGAAAGATTGTGATTGGGGATAAATTGTGATTGATGAAACGCTACAAGTGGTATCAGAGCAGAATCGATGCGCAGGAATGATGGAAGGTCTAACACAAAAGGTTCGTGAACAAGAGGAGCTTATTCAGAAGCTTCTTGGTGAATTGCGCAATGAACGAGGGGGAAAGCAACCAGAAGGAGCAACAAATTTGTTTGTGGAGCTGAATGATGAATAGATGAAGGTGGGGGAACATCTAGTGTACCTTGCGAAAAACAAAAACGCAATTCTGAAGATATGGAACCAGGTGAGTCTGCCCTTAACCAAGTCTTCAAGAAGGCAAAGGTAAATGATTTTGATGGCGAGAAGAAGAGTGGGGAAGATCTTGAGGCATGGATTGAAGAACTAGAGGATTTCTTTGACCTTCGACAATTTAGTGGAGTCCAAGGCAAAAGTTGGGATCCTGCATCTGCGTGGGATCGCGAAACTATGGTGGAAGTCATATATGCAGACTCGAACGCGTTTTGGTCCTCTTCTGTGGAAGGAATTTAGAGAACAAGCTGAAAAACGCTATTGTTGTCCACACTACCATATGGAGAAGAAGATGGAGTTCTACAATTTCCGACGACACGAAAGTGACAAGCATAGCTTATCTGTTGATGAGTACAAAGAGAAGTTCCTACGTCTTCATAAGTATGCATTAGAGGTTAGTGGTAATGCTCTAAAGAGTAAATTTATTGAAGGGCTTCGTGAGGAAGTTCGGTATCAAGTCAAGGGATCTGGATGCATTGATTCATTGCAACGGGACATAGGCCACAAAGACCTATTGCAATGAACATGAACAATTCAAAGAAAACTCCATCTTCTAACGACCAAGGTAAGAACCCTGCTCGGCCGGTGGAAAATCAAAGGAGGCATCAACCAATTGAGTGGCAACAAGACCCTATATTTATTGAGAGGCGAAAAGGACTTGGTCTGTGTTTTCGTTGCGGGGAGCAAGGGCATCGGACATATGAGTGCCCGAACAAGGCAGTCTTTCGACCCGCACAATCAAAAGCGATAAACATCATCGAGGAGGGTACAATTATTGAGGAAGCAGATGATGGGGGTAAGTGCGCTGACTCTACTTTACGTTGCATGGTGGTTAGTTCTTTCCCAAAGGTTTCTATAATCACGATTCCGGGTATGATTTTTGTGCATAAAACCAGATTTTTTATCGATTCATGTAGTACCCATTGTTTTCTATCTTTCAAATTGGTACAGAATCTAGGGATAGCCCTAAATATGTAGATAACCAGACCTGTAGAGATGGCCAATGGACGATTACACTACACGAAAGGATATGTTGAAAACCTTGAATTTACTCTTTCTAATAGACGCTTTTCTGGAAGCCTCCATGTAATTGAGATGAAACAGAGTGATGTAATCATAGGCATGGATTGGTTAGTTCTGCCACAATTAATTGTGAACAAAGACCGATCACTGTGAAGCTAAATGATGAATCTATTGATATTCTAGGTGATGTCTTTAATCCTAAGCCTACTCTTATTTCTGCTATGCAGATAGTTAGAGGTATACGTGATGGCTGCAAAACATTTGTAGTGTATGTGAACAATCTGCATCAGGAAGGTAATGACGAAGATATTCCAAATTACGTAGGAAATCTCTTGAAAGAATATGCCGATGTATTTCCAGAAGACTTGCCTGGTATACCCCCACCTACACAGATTGACCATACCATTGACCTATATCTAGGGAGTGAACCATATTCTAAAGCACCCTATAGATTTAACATTGATGAACTAAAGGAGCTTAAGATTCAATTAGATGATCTTTTGAAGAAAGGCTTAATAAAACCGAGTGTCTCACCTTGGGGTGCGCCTGTTTTATTTCAGAAGAAGAGAGACTGCTCTTATAGATTATGCATTGACTATAGGGGGTTGAATAAAAGAACAATTAAGAATGAGTATCCACTCCCTCACATAGATGACTTATTAGGTCAATTAAGTGGAGCGACCGTATTCACAAAGATTGACTTAAGATCTGGATATCACCAAATTAGGATCAAAACAGAGGATATTCCTAAGACGACTTTTCAAACACGATATGGTCACTATGAGTTTACGGTTCTACCTTTTGGTTTAACAAACGCTCCTGCCACATTTATGTGCTTCATGAATAATATTTTTGACAATTACCTAGATGAATTCATCTTAGTCTTCCTTGATGATATATTTGTGTACTCTAAAGATGATTGGGAGCATGCGGTACATCTCAAGAAGACTTTGCAAACTCTTAGAGAACACAAATTGTATGGGAAAAGAGTAAGTGCTGCATGACTCCATGTTGAATAGAGGTACAAACTTTAGTATGATACCCTTACACTCAAAATTGAATAGAAATTCAAAATTAAGTTTGAGTGTAGCTCTAACTTTAATGGTTGTTAGAACTTAACTTGGAGGCTGTATGACTCCAACTTAAATTTGAAGCTCTTACACTCGAAATTCTAGAGGCTTCAACCTAAGTTCGAGCCTCTTTGTTGATGCTCAAACTTAATTTTGAGCCTCACTAACTCCAATTAGAGTGGAGATTCAAACTTAAGTTTGATCCTCTCTCACTTCAAGTTCAGTAGAGGCTCTCTAAATAAAGGCTCAAACTTAAGTTTGAGCATGTTTGAATGCAAGATGAATAAAGAATCAAACTTACATTTCAGCCTCTTTGAATTCAAGGTGGATAGAGCCTTCAAAATTAAGATTGAATCTCTATGAATAGAATTCGAATAGAGGCTCAAACTTGAGGCAAGCCTTGTTAACTTCAATAGAAGTTCCACTTTAAGTTCAAGCTAATCTTACTCAAATTTTAATAGAGGCTCAAACTAATTTCGAACCTCTATCACTCCGAATTCAATAGAGGCTCAAACTTAAGTTTGAGATTGTATGATTCCAAGTTGAATAGAGGCGCAAACTTAACTTTGAGCTTGTGTAACTCCAAGTTGAATGAAAGCTCAATCTTAAGTTCGAGCCTCTTTGACTCTAACTTGAATAGAGGTTCAAGCTTAACCTTCACCCTCTCTAACTCTAACTTGAACAGAGACTCAAACTTAAATTCAAGCCTCTATGACTCTATGTTGAATAAAGGCTCAAACTCAAGTTCGAGCTTGTCTAGCTCAAAATCAAATAAAGGATCAAAGTAAAATTCAAGGCTTTCTTACTATTGACTCTATCAAATGCTAATAAAGTAAAACTTAAGTCAAAACCTCTCATAAAGCTTAAACTTATGTTTAAGCCTACATTCAAGTTAGAGTTAGAGAGGGTTAAACTTCTATTGAACTCAAAATAGTGAAAAGTCAAACTTTAGTTTGAGTCTGTTAATCATCTTAAATTTGTCTTTTTTTCATCTAAAAGTAGTTTGAAACTTAAGTTCAAGCCTCTCTCAATCTTTTTTCAATACAGGTAGGCACTCAAATGTTTTCTCTTTCACTGAAAACTTAAGGGGCTTAAACTTAAGTTCGATCCTCTCTCAAAGTTGAAAAGAGGATCAAACTTAAGTTTGAGTCTCTATAATTACAAGTTGAAAAGACACTCAAACTTAAGTTCAAGACTCTCTAGCTCATGATTCAATCATAGGTAAGAAAACTTGAACTTAACTTTAAGCCTCTATAAATCTTGAACTCAAATGTGTGTGTTTTGAAGTGGCTCAGATTTGTGTATGCTCCCACAAGTTGACGCGTCAATAATGTACATGCACACACACATGCACACACATATACACATATATTTATCTGCCTGTGTGTGTATATATGTACATATCAGACCATGATGTATGTATATATGTATGTATGTATGTATGTATGTATGTATGTATGTATGTATGTATGTATGTATGTATGTAGGTATGTATGTATGTATGTATGTATGTATGCATGTATGTATGTTTTTTTGACTCAAAGCCTCTTGAACTTCAATTTGAATGGAGGTCCACCTTAACTTTGAGCCTATTTTTCTGAAAGTTGAAGAGCAAATCAAAATGAAGTTCTAGCCTCTCTAACTACAAGTTGAGTAGATGCTCAAACTTAATTTTGAGTTCAAAGTTTAATGAAGACTCAAACTTAAGTTTGAGCCTCTCTCACTCGAGCTTCAAGAAAGTCTATAGGCTCGAGCTTAAGTTTGGGCCTCTCTAACTGCAAGTTCAAAAGAGGTTCAAACTTAAGTTTGAGCCTCTTTGATTCCAAAAAAAGGCTCACACTTAAGTTTGAGCCTCTCTAACTCTTGTTTCAATCATGTGCTAAAGAGCTCAAACTTAAGTTTGAGCCTCTCAAAAATATTGAACTGATATGTGTGTGTGTGTGTTTGTATGTGTGCGTGTTTCTGTGTGTGTGTGTGTCTGTTTTGAGGTTGCTTAGCCTTGTGTGTGCTACCACATTAACCCAAAAAGAGTGTACGTAAACACACTCACACTCACACATAGATATATTGGACCAGGATGTATGTATATATGTCTCACTATAGACCTCTGAGAGTTTAACTTGAATAGAGGTTCAACCTTAAGCTCGATCCATTCTTTTTGAAAGGTGGAAAGAGACTCAAAGCTTAGTTCAAGCCTCTTTGATCCCAATTTGAATAGAGGGAAAGACTTAAGTTTGAATTCGAAGTTGAATGGAGGCTCAAACTTAAGTTGGAGCCTTTGTGCCTCCAACTCGAATAAAGTCAAAAGGGTCGCACTTAACTTTGAGCCTCTCATAAATCTTGAACTTATGTATGTGTTTGTGTGTTTTGGTGTGCCTTAGACTTGTGTATGTTGGGACAAGTTAACCCAACAAATATATACGTACACAAACACATAAAGACATACACACACATATATATATATATATATATATATATATATATATATATATATATATATATATATATATATATATATATATATATATATATATATATATATATATATATATATATATATATATATATTGTAAGCCGCATGATTGGCAATTGTAAATCTTTTCCTTTTCATATTCCGCACGAACCGAAAGGTCGCTACGAAGAGAAGTAACCATTTATAATCTAATGAAAGGACGCTTCGGCAACAACCAGAAGACTCGCGAGACTGTCTGTCTGGGCGATTACATTCTGTGGAGTTCGGTTGTGTTATGTTAGAGAGTTCTAAGTAGTACTGTGTTATTTTGCTTTTGTTTGATTATCGTCAATTGTGTTTAACGCTATTCCAGTAAGTAAGACTTGTGAGTCTGTATTATGGTAAGGAATAGTTCCGATGCTGTGTGATGAGAACGTATCAACCAGAACATAATCGGTAAGGTTGTGGAAGAACTAGCAATCGTTTGAGTACATATAGTAATACGGTGAGAGAACGAACCAGAGTCTAGAGATTAATTCGTATTAACAGAGATGTAAACATTAAGGTACTCTAGTGATCAAGTATAGGGCCTCTGATTATTCAGACCCCTTCCACTCCGAAGAACCCGAAAAGAGCTTAAAACGCATCTCTGACGGCAACGCACGTTTAACACTGGCGCCATTTGTGGGAAAGTGGCAAGAGAGTGTTGCAAATTGATTCTGGAAAGGTAACCATAGATTTTGAATCAATAGTAAGGTAGAGTAGTACGCAAGTGTGGCAAAGTTGATATACACTGGTTACTCGGTCTGGCAAGTTGTATCCGAAGTATAGGTGAGACCGACAGCCTGGGGCGGTACCGAATTTGTTAAGGACACCCTCAGGAGGCAGAAGCACAGATCGGTTAGGTCCGGTCGTCGAAGAAGCGAAGCACGTTAGTAGTGATTCCGGTAGCATTGCGGTGGAACATACTGCACTTCCGACAGATTTCGGTATAATTTCGGCACAATCTATAGAAGGTACAATAACTTTGGAGTCTAGAGGAACACATTGTGCAGTTGATCCGACACCATCTGGTCAAGATTTGAACCTCTCTGAGGATAGAGGTGTGTTATCCAGAGAGACCATTGCTGGTGAATGAATACCCTGGTTTGGGGAAATTTCGACTAATTCCGATGACAATTCGGTCCCAATTACAGGGAATTTACAATTTTCCGGTGACAATGTTATACTTCCCAGTGAATCTTCATTCGAGACACCACTGTTCGGGGCAAGTTTGCCTACGTTTGATACCAAAGAAGAGGATAGGCTATTTGAAGTAGAAATCCGTAAAAGGTTGAGCGCTATTTTCGAACCGAAAGGTGAGCAATCTGATAATACAGAATCCGAAGGACCGAAAACACCTCCTTAGAACTTATGAGATAGTAATAGTACCACCACTAGCACCATGAGTGGACAACAACAACAACAACAACAACATCAACAACAACAACACCAACAAGAACAGCCACTTCCACCTCGACCGGTTCCAACAGGAGTAACCTACACAAAGTTTGGTGTATTTCCAGGTGATGATCTTGATGCCCATGTATGCACCTTTGAAATAAGTTATGCAGTGCTAAACCATCCACCGGATCTGGCATACAAGGCCATCCTGTTCCAGTCAGCATTAGTTAATGAAGCAGAAAGGTGGCTCACAGAGTATGATTTCAATCATTTTGTTATCTATGAAGGGGTAAGGGATGCGTTTCTACAGAGATTCCGATTGAAGAAGAACCGTACCAAAATTTTTGATTACTTGCAGAACAATAAACAGAAGCTGCACCCGACAGTGAAAGAATATGCCACCCTGTTTGGCGCTCATTTGAGACAACTACCACCGGCCCATGCCAACCTGCCGGATGATGTCATCACTCAGTGGTTTATTAATGGGTTGACTCTGTAGCTCATATAGATTATGATCATCTGTTGTGTGGGAGCTATGACACTAGATGCGGTTATTGCAATGGCCTTGCAGCTCGAGCATAAGGTTGGAGGCTTTACCGAAGACCTCAAGTGGTTGAAAGCCAGTAAAAATGTTGCAGAGGACCCGGCTAGATAGATGTACTGCACTAACACTACAACATATGAGGGGCATACCGACGCTGCATATACCGACAGTCATAGTCCACGTCGGTATAGCCCTCAGAAAATCTCACTAAGAGATACCGACGGTCAAGTGACCGTCGGTATGACCGTTTTAAACGGATCGTCGGTGTGGCCGGCAGTCGCCGGTATAAGCGTCGGTATAGGGACATACTTGTAATTGATTCTTTTATTCGCTATTGATAGAGAGAGAAGGAGAGAGAGAGAGAGAGAGAGAGAGAGAGAGAGAGAGAGAGAGAGAGAGAGAGAGAGAGAGAGAGAGAGAGAGAGAGAGAGAAAGAGAGAGATAGATAGATAGAGAGAGAGAGAGAAAGAGAGAGAGATAGAAGAGAAAGGAAGATACACATTAATTTACACATGCATACATACACACATACATGTACACACATGCATGCTTACATACACACACCTATACACACATGCATGCTTACATACACGCACATATACACATATGCATGCATACACACACACATAAATTTACACACATGCATACATACAAACACATGCATACACACATACATACACACACATATATACACATACACACACACATATACACACATACATACACACACGCATATATACACACATGCATGCATACATAGACACACATATACTGGCATGCATGCATACACAAATATATACGCACATGCATACATACACACATATACACACATGCATGTATACATACACACACATGTATACACATGCATACATATACACACACACATGCATGCCTACATACACACACATACACATACATACACATGTATACACATGTATACATACACACACACATGTACACATGCATACATACACACACACATATACACACATGCATACATACACACATATAATCCTATTTTTATTTTGAAGTTTTCTTTTTACATCAAATATATAAAAATAGGATTAGGGTTTTAGGGTTAAATATTTAAGATAAGGGTTTTAGGGTTTTAACACCTACATAACATATATGCACACATACACATGCACATATAATACATATATACATGTATATACACATGTATACACAAATATACATATTTTAGGTCTAGATATTTAAGATTAGGGTTTTAGGGTTTAGTATTTCAGATTTAAGTCTAAGTCTTTCTGATTAGGGTTTTAGGATTTTAATACGTAGATAACATATATACACAAACACACATATACATATAATACATACATACATGTAGATACACATGCATACAAAAATATACATATTTTAGATTTAAATCTTTAAGATTAGGGTTTTAGGGTTATAACACCTACATAACATATATGCACACATACACATACACATGTAATACATATATACATGTATATACATATGTATACAGAAATATACATATTTTAGGTCTAGATATTTAAGATTAGGGTTTTAGGGTTTAGTATTTCAGATTTAAGTCTAAGTCTTTCTGATTAGGGTTTTAGGATTTTAATACGTAGATAACATATATACACAAACACACATATACATATAATACATACATACATGTAGATACACATGCATACAAAAATATACATATTTTAGATGTAAATCTTTAAGATTAGGGTTTTAGGGTTATAACACCTACGTAAGATATATGCACACATACACATGCACATGTAATACATATATACATGTATATACACATGTATTCAAAAATATACATATCTTAGGTCTACATATTTAAGATTAGGGTTTTAGGGTTTAGTATTTTAGATTTAAGTCTAAGTCTTTCTGATTAGGGTTTTAGGATTTTAGTAAGTAGATAACATATATAAACAAACACACATATACATATAATACATACATACATGTAGATACACATCCATACAAAAATATACATATTTTAGATTTAAATCTTTAAGATTAGAGTTTTAGGGTTATAACACCTACATAAGATATATGCACACATACACATGCAAATGTAATACATATATACATGTATATACACATGTATACAAAAATAGACATATTTTAGGTCTACATATTTAAGATTAGGGTTTTAGGGTTTAGTATTTCAGATCTAGAATTTTAAGATTAGGGTTTTAATTAAATATATATAAACATACAAAATTAAATATATAAAAATAGGATTATGTAAGGGAAAAAAATTTGAATATATAAATAAATATACATATAAAATAAGATAATTATATACATAAGCAAATATAAAAAGAACTAGTGTTTTAAATAATTTAATTAAATATTTATAATTAAACATATAAAATTAAATATATAAAAATAAGATTACGTAAGAAAAAAAATCTGAATATATAAATAAATATATATATATATAATAAGATAATTATATACATAAATAGTGTTTTAAATTATTTAATTAAATATAATTAAGTAAAGAAAAAATTTGGATATATAAATAAATATATATATATATAAGGTACGATAATTATATAGATAATAAAATATGATAAGAACTAGTATTTTAAATAAATAAATAAAATATATATGATTAAATATATAAAAATAGGTTTAAATTTAATTATTTTAAATAGAGTGAATATATATACAATACACAAACACACATACTTATATACCTATCTATATTCAGATATATATACATATACACATATATATACACATGCATACATATATATACATGTTTTAGTTCTAGGTCATTTGGATTAGGGTTTTAGGGTTTTAACACGTACATAACATATATACACACATACACATACATATATACATGTACATACACATGTGTATAGAAATATACATAATTTAGGTATAGATCTCTAAAATTAGGGATTTAGGGTTTAGGCATACATATAACTTAATTAAGAGGAAATAAATATGAATAAATAAATAAATATATATATAAAATAGAATCAATCAAGAAAAAATCCGAATATATAGATAAAATAGGATAGCTATATAGATTAGGGCTTTAAAACTAGGGTTTTAAGTTTTTTTAGGTATTTAAGTATTTAGGTATTTAAGTATTTAGGTATTTAAGTATTTAGGTCTTTCAGAGTTAGATTTTTAGGTTTAATAAAAAAACAAATATTCTAAAATGTTCTAAAAGGTCCATATTGTAGGAGATGGCTTCTTTGGATCCTGAAGAGAGAATGGCATGTCCTTGCACACAATGCAAGTATCAAATTTATCATAAACGATTGAGTTGTACTGCACATGTAAGAGAGTATGGATCCTTTGATAGGAGTCGACTGGAAAACCTAAGCTATCATTCGAATGGTCCCCCAGGTGAGTAGATGGACCCAAACGACATTGCACCGGTAACCTCTCGTGAACAATTTGCATCAGGAAGGTAATGACAAAGATATTCCAAATTACGTAGGAAATCTCTTGAAAGAAAATGCCGATGTATTTCTAGAAGACTTGCCTGGTATACCCCCACCTAGGCAGATTGACCACGCCCTTGACCTATATTTAGGGAGTGAACCATATTCTACAGCACCCTATAGATTTAACATTGATGAACTAAAGGAGCTTAAGATTCAATTAGATGATCTTTTGAAGAAAGGCTTAATAAAACCGAGTGTCTCACCTTGGGGTGCGCCTGTTTTATTTCAAAAGAAGAAAGACGGCCCTTACAGATTATGCATTGACTATAGGGGGTTGAATAAAAGAACAATTAAGAATAAGTATCCACTCCCTCACATAGATGACTTATTAGGTCAAGTAAGTGGAGCGACCGTATTCACAAAGATTGACTTAAGATCTGGATATCACCAAATTAGGATCAAAACAGAGGATATTCCTAAGACGGCTTTTCGAACACGATATGGTCTCTATGAGTTTACGGTTCTACCTTTTGGTTTAACAAACGCTCCTCCCACATTTATGTGCTTGATGAATAATATTTTTCACGATTACCTAGATGAATTCATCTTAGTCTTCCTTGATGATATATTTGTGTACTCTAAAGATGATTCGGAGCATGCGGTACATCTCAAGAAGACTTTGCAAACTCTTAGAGAACACAAATTGTATGGGAAAAGAGTAAGTGCTTCTATGACTCCATGTTGAATAGATGTAAAAACTTTAGTATGATACCCTTACACTCAAAATTGAATAGAAATTCAAAATTAAGTTTGAGTGTAGCTCTAACTTTATTGGTTGTTAAAACTTAACTTGGAGGCTGTCTGACTCCAACTTAAATTTGAAGCTCTTACACTCAAAATTCTAGAGGCTTCAACCTAAGTTCGAGCCTCTTTATTGATGCTCAAACTTAATTTCGAGCCTCACTAACTCCAATTAGAGTACAGATTCAAACTTAAGTTTGATCCTCTCTCCCTTCAAGTTCAGTAGAGGCTCTATAAATAAAGGCTCAAACTTAAGTTTGAGCATGTTTGAATGCAAAATGAATAAAGAATCAAACTTACATTTTAGCCTCTTTGAATTCAAGGTGGATAGAGCCTTCAAAATTAAGATTGAATCTCTATGAATAGAATTTGAATAGAGGCTCAAACTTGAGGCAAGCCTTGTTAACTTCAATAGAAGTTCCACTTTAAGTTCAAGCTAATCTTACTCAAATTTTAATAGAGGCTCAAACTAATTTCGAACCTCTATCACTCTGAATTCAATAGAGGCTCAGACTTAAGTTTGAGATTGTATGACTCCAAGTTGAATTGAGGCGCAAACTTAAGTTTGAGCTTGTGTAACTCCAAGTTGAATGAAAGCTCAATCTTAAGTTTGAGCCTCTTTGACTCCAACTTGAATAGAGGTTTAAGCTTAACCTTCACCCTCTCTAACTCTAACTTGAACAGAGACTCAACCTTAAATTCAAGCCTCTATGACTCTAAGTTGAATAAAGGCTCAAACTTAAGTTCGAGCTTGTCTAGCTCAAAATCAAATAAAGGATCAAAGTAAAACTCAAGGCTTTCTAACTATTGACTCTATCAAATGCTAATAAAGTAAAACTTAAGTGAAAACCTCTCATAGAACTTAAACTTATGTTTAAGCCTACATTCAAGTTAGAGTTAGAGAGGGTCAAACTTATATTGAACTCAAAATAGTGAAAAGTCAAACTTTAGTCTGAGTCTGTTAATCATCTTAAATTTGTCTTTTTTTCATCTAATAGTAGCTTGAAACTTAAGTTTAAGCCTCTCTCAATCTTTTTTCAATACAGGTAGGCACTCAAATGTTTTCTCTTTCACTCAAAACTTAAGGGGCTTGAGCTTAAGTTCGATCCTCTCTCAAAGTTGAAACGAAGATCAAACTTAAGTTTGAGTCTCTATAACTACAAGTTGAAAAGACATTCAAACTTAAGTTCAAGACTCTCTAGCTCATGATTCAATCATAGGTAAGAAAAATCGAAATTAACTTTAAACCTCTATAAATCTTGAACTCAAATGTGTGTGTTTTGAAGTGGCTCAGATATGTGTATGCTCCCACAAGTTAACCCGTCAATAATGTACATGCACACACACATGCACACACACATACACATATATTTATCTGTCTGTGTGTGTATATATGTACATATCAGACCATGATGTATGTATATATGTATGTATGTATGTATGTATGTATGTATGTATGCATGTATGTATGTATGTATGTATGTATGTATGTATGTATGTATGTATGTATGTATGTATGTTTTTTTGACTCAAAGCCTCTTGAACTTCAATTTGAATGGAGGTCCACCTTAACTTTGAGCCTATGTTTCTGAAAGTTGAAGAGCAACTCAAAATGAAGTTCTAGCCTCTCTAACTAAGTTGAGTAGATGCTCAAACTTAATTTTAAGTTCAAAGTTTAATGAAGACTCAAACTTAAGTTTGAGCCTCTCTTACTCGAGCTTCAAGAAAGTCTATAGGCTCGAGCTTAAGTTTGGGCCTCTCTAACTACAAGTTCAAAAGAGCTTCAAACTTAAGTTTGAGCCTCTTTGATTCCAAAAAAAGGCTCAAACTTAAGTTTGAGCCTCTCTTAATCTTGTTTCAATCATGTGCTAAGGAGCTCAAACTTAAGTTTGAACCTCTCAAAAATATTGAACTGATATGTGTGTGTGCGTGTTTGTGTGTGTGTGTTTGTGTGTGTGTGTGTCTGTTTTGAGGTTGCTTAGACTTGTGTGTGCTACCGCAAATTAACCCAAAAAGAGTGTATGTAAACACACTCACACTCACACATAGATATATTGGACCAGGATGTATGTATATATGTCTCACTATAGACCTCTGAGAGTTTAACTAGAATAGAGGTTCAACCTTAAGCGATTACATTCTGTGGAGTTCCGTTGTATTATGTTAGAGAATTCTGAGTAGTACTGTGTTATTTCGCTTTTGTTTGATTATCGTCAATTGTGTTTAACGCTATTCCAGTAAGTAAGGCTTGTGAGTCTGTACTACGATAATGAATAGTTCCGGTGCTGTGTGATGAGAACGTATCAACCAGAGCATAATCGGAAAGGTTGTGGAAGAACTAGCAATAGTTTGAGTACAGATAGTTATACGGTGAGAGAACGAACCAAAGTCTAGAGATTAATTCGTATTAACAGGGATTTAAACATTAAGGTACTGTGGTGTGAGTGGTTAATTGGGAAAATCAAGTATAGGGCCTTTGATTATTCAGACCGCTTCCACTCCGAAGAACCTGAAAAGAGCTTAAAACGTGTCTATGAAGGCAATGTGCGTTTGACACTGGCGCCATTTGTGGGAAAGTTGCAACAGAGTGTTGCAAATTGATTGTAGGAAGGTAAACATAGATTGTGAATCGACAGTAAGGTAGAGTAGTACGCAAGTGTGGCAAAGGTGATATATGCTGGTTACTCTGTCAGATGAGTTGTATCCGAAGTACAGGCGAGACCCACAGCCTTGGGCGGTACCGAATTTGTTAAGGACACCCTCAGGAGGTAGAAGCACAGATCGGTTAGGTCCGGTCGTCGAAGAAGCGAACTTGCACGTCAGTAGTGATTCCGATAGCATTCCGGTGGAACATACTGCACTTCCCGCAGATTTCGCTATAATTTTGGCATAGTCTACAGAAGGTACAATAACTTTGGAGTCTATAGGAACACATTGTGCAGTTGATCCAACACCATCTAGTCAAGATTCGAACCTCTCTGAGGATAGAGGTGTGTTATCCAGAGAGACCATTGTTGGTGAAAGAATACCCTAGTTTGGGGATATTTCGACTAATTCCGATGACAGTTCGGTCCCAGTTACAGGGAATTTACAATTTTCCGTTGATAGTGTTATACTTCCCAGTGAATCTTCATTCCGGACACCACTGTTCGGGGCAAGTTTTCCTACGTTTGATACCAAAGAAGAGGTTAGGCTAAATGAATTGGAAATCTGTAAAAGGTTGAGCACTATTTTCAAACCGAAAGGTGAGCAATCTGATCATATAGAATCCAAAGGACCGGGAACACCTCCTCAGAACTCAGGAGATAGTAATAGTACCACCACTAACACCATGAGTGGACAACAACAACAACAACAACAACAACAGCAACAAGAGCCACTTTCACCTCGACCGGTCCCAACAAGAGTAACCTACACAAAGTTCGGTGGATTTCGAGGTGATGATCCTGATGCTCATGTATGCACCTTTGAAATAAGTTATGCAGTGCTAAACCATCCACCCGATCCGGCATACATATAACTTAATTAAGAGGAAAAAAATCTGAATAAATAAATATATATATATATATATATATATATAATAGGATCAATCAAGAAAAAATCTGAATATAGAGATAAAATAGGATAGCTATATAGATTAGGGTTTTAAAACTAGGCTTTTAAGTTTTTTTAGGTATTTAAGTATTTAGGTATATAAGTATTTAGGCCTTTAAGAGTTAGATTTTTAGGTTTAATAAAAAAACAATGTTCCAAAATGTTCTAAAATGTCCATATTGTAGTAGATGGCTTCTTTGGATCCTGAAGAGAGAATGGCATGTCCTTGCACACAGTGCAAGTATCAAATTTATCAGAAACGACGGATTTGTACTGCACATGTTAGAGAGTATGGATCCTTTGATAGGAGTCGACTGGAAAACCTATGCTATCATTCGCATGGTCCCCCAGGTGAGCAGATGGACCCAAACAACATTGCACCGGTAATCTCTCGTGGACAAAAGAGAGCAAAAAAGGACTTAGACGTAGAAGCAAGCACTAATAATATTACATAGAATGAACATATGCAAGAGATGCTTGAAGCATTTTATGAGATGGACGAAGATCATGATGGTGAAGAAGGTGTCGAGAGTTTCATGGACAGAACAAAAACTCCACGATCATAAGTTGATGAAGAATATGAAAACATGCAAAGATTAGCTCATTTACCACTTTACAATGGAGCAAAGATATCTGTACTACGTAATTCACTCGCGATGCTCAATCTGCAATCCATTTAGGGATGGTCAGATAGTAGTGTCACTGAATTGTTCAGGTAAGTGGAGAACAAATTGGCTTTCATTGTTGTATCATAATAACTTCATTTACTAATATCATTTTAATTGCTTATTGCAGGCTTCTTGTAATAGGCCTCTTTTATAGTGAAATAACTCATTTTGAACTTTCTGAATTTCATTGTGGGGATAATGCTTAGAACGAATAATTAGGTCATTTTATGCATGTAGGAAACATTTTGGGTTGACAAGTTTCATATTCTCTCTCTAGACCTTAATTGCATCATGTTTTCCAGTGGGATTTTGAAGGTGAAGATGAAAGAATTAAGGAAAAATCTGTATGAGGGGAAGGTAGAGCAAGTAGAAGATAATAAAAGTGCTTGTGTGAGATTTTTGTGAATCATGTTCTAAGTACCTCGTTCAGGGTCCTACGTTTAGTTCATTGTAAGAAAATGCCTTGATTTTACTCTCAGAATTTTAAACATTACAGGGCTCAAAAGTGGCATTTAGAGGTGGATTTGGACCTCGGATGTCTCTAAAACTATTGTGCAGATCAGAAAATTGAATAAAAGTGTCTCTCACAAGCTTAACCTAATTCCTCATTGTTTTTGAGCTACAGGGCTTTGAAAAGTACCGTTTTTTCCAACACTAAAAAAGAAAAACGAGGGCTTGTCTAATTCTATTCGAATCCATGATTCTCATGCTCAAGTGTCACCATGTGTAAATATGTATGTTTTTGGATATGTCTTCTTGGTGTTTTTCTGCTATTTTTGACAGATATGCTAAAGAAAGGAAGTACACTACGATCGCATGGCTTTTTGCGAAAGTTTTGGACAAACTCGACTTTTCCTAAATTTGGTGGATCGCACACTTCTTTGTGGAGCACGACTGCGATCAAACGGAAAAAAAAAAGATAAGAAGGCCTGCGCATCAACACGGAGGACACACAAAAATCTGAGAATTACCTTGTGATTGAGAGTGTGATTCAGATTGAGAGTGAGATTGTCATTGAAGGAATTTAGAGAACAAGCTGAAAAACGCTATTGTTCTCCACACTAACATATGGAGAAGAAGATGGAGCTCTACAATTTCCGACAACACGAAAGTGACAAGCATAGCTTATCTCTTGATGAGTACAAAGAGAAGTTCCTACGTCTTCATAAATATGCATTAGAGGTTAGTGGTAATGCTCTAAAGAGTAAATTTATTGAAGGGCTTCGTGAGGAACTTCGCTATCAAGTCAAGGGATCTGGATGCATTGATTTTCTTGATGCTGTTGCGATGGCTGAGAACTTTGAGAAGATGGAGAAGTTCAATTTGCAGAAGGAAAATAGAAGCATATTCATTGCAATGGGACATAGGCCACAAAGACCTATTGCAATGAACATGAAAAATTCAAAGAAAACTCCATCTTCTAACGACCAAGGTAAGAACCCTACTCGGCCGGTGGAAAATCAAAGGAGGCGTCAACCAATTGAGTAGCAACAAGACCCTAATTTTATTGAGAGGGCAAAAAGACTTGGTCTATGTTTTCGTTGCGGGGAGCAAGGGCATCGGACATATGAGTTCCCGAACAAGGCAGTCTTTCGACCCGCACAATCAAAAGCGATAAACATCATCGAGGAGGGTACAATTATTGAGGAAGCAGATGATGGGGGTAAGTGCGCTGACTCTACTTTACGTTGCATGGTGGTTAGTTCTTTCCCAAAGGTTTCTATAATCACGATTCCGGGTATGATTTCTGCGCATAAAACCAGATTTTTGATCGATTCATGTAGTACCCATTGTTTTCTATCTTTCAAATTGGTACAGAATCTAGGGATAGCCCTAAATATGCAGATAACCAGACCTATAGAGATGGCCAATGGACAATTACACTACACGAAAGGATATGTTGAAAACCTTGAATTTACTCTTTCTAATAAACGCTTTTCTGGAAGCCTCTATGTAATTGAGATGAAACAGAGTGATGTAATCCTAGGCATGGATTGGTTAGTTAAAAATTCTGCCACAATTAATTGTGAACAAAGAACGATCACTATGAAGCTAAATGATGAATCTATTGATATTCTAGGTGATGTCTTTAATCCTAAGCCTACTCTTATTTCTGCTATGCAGATAGTTAGAGGTATACGTGATTGCTGCAAAACATTTGTAGTGTATGTGAACAATCTGCATCAGGAAGGTAATGACGAAGATATTCCAAATTACGTAGGAAATCTCTTGAAAGAATATGCCGATGTATTTCCAGAAGACTTGCCTGGTATACCCCCACCTAGGCAAATCGACCACGCCATTGACCTATATCCAGGGAGTGAACCATATTCTAAAGCACCCTATAGATTTAACATTGATGAACTAAAGGAGCTTAAGATTCAATTAGATGATCTTTTGAAGAAAGGCTTAATAAAACCGAGTGTCTCACCTTGGGGTGCGCCTGTCTTATTTCAGAAGAAGAGAGACGGCTCTTACAGATTATGCATTGACTATAGGGGGTTGAATAAAAGAACAATTAAGAATGAGTATCCACTCCCTCACATAGATGAGTTATTAGGTCAATTAAGTGGAGCGACCGTATTCACAAAGATTGACTTAAGATCTGGATATCACCAAATTAGGATCAAAACAGAGGATATTGCTAAGACGGCTTTTCGAACACGATATGGTCACTATGAGTTTACGGTTCTACCTTTTGGTTTAACAAATGGTCCTGCCACATTTATGTGCTTCATGAATAACATTTTTCACAATTACCTAGATGAATTCATCTTAGTCTTCCTTGATGATATATTTCTGTACTCTAAAGATGATTCAGAGCATGCGGTACATCTCTAGAAGACTTTGCAGACTCTTAGAGAACACAAATTGTATGGGAAAAAAGTAAGTGCTTCTATGACCCCATGTTGAATAGAGGTACAAACTTTAGTATGATACCCTTACACTCAAAATTGAATAGAAATTCAAAATTAAGTTTGAGTGTAGCTCTAAGTTTAATGGTTGTTAGAACTTAACTTGTAGGTTGTCTGACTCCAACTTAAGTTTGAAGCTCTTACACTCAAAATTCTAGAGGCTTCAACCTAAGTTCGAGCCTCTTTATTGATGCTCAAACTTAATTTTGCGCCTCACTAACTCCAATTAGAGTGGAGATTCAAACTTAAGTTTGATCCTCTCTCACTTCAAGTTCAGCAGAGGCTCTCTAAATAAAGGCTCAAACTTAAGTCTGAGCATGTTTGAATGCAAGATGAATAAAGAATCAAACTTACATTTCAGCCTCTTTGAATTCAAGGTGGATAGAGCCTTCAAAATTAAGATTGAATCTCTATGAATAGAATTTGAATAGAGGCTCAAACTTGAGGCAAGCCTTGTTAACTTCAATAGAAGTTCCACTTTAAGTTCAAGCTAATCTTACTCAAATTTTAATAGAGGCTCAAACTAATTTCGAACCTCTATCACTCTGAATTCAATAGAGGCTCAAACTTAAGTTTGAGATTGTATGACTCCAAGTTGAATAGAGGCGCAAACTTAAGTTTGAGCTTGTGTAACTCCAAGTTGAATGAAAGCTCAATCTTAAGTTCGAGCCTCTTTGACTCTAACTTGAATAGAGGTTTAAGCTTAACCTTCACCCTCTCTAACTCTAACTTGAACAGAGACTCAAACTTAAATTCAAGCCTCTATGACTCTATGTTGAATAAAGGCTCAAACTCAAGTTCGAGCTTGTCTAGCTCAAAATCAAATAAAGGATCAAAGTAAAATTCAAGGCTTTCTAACTATTGACTCTATCAAATGCTAATAAAATAAAACTTAAGTCAAAACCTCTCATAAAACTTAAACTTACGTTTCAGCCTACATTCAAGTTACAATTAGAGAGGGTTAAACTTCTATTGAACTCAAAATAGTGAAAAGTCAAACTTTAGTTTGAGTCTGTTAATCATCTTAAAATTGTCCTTTTTTCATCTAAAAGTAGTTTGAAACTTAAGCTTAAGCCTCTCTCAATCTTTTTTCAATATAGGTAGGCACTTAAATGTTTTCTCTTTCACTCAAAACTTAAGGGGCTTAAACTTAAGTTCGATCCTCTCTCAAACTTGAAAAGAGGATCAAACTTAAGTTTGAGTCTCTATAACTACAAGTTGAAAAGACACTCAAACTTATGTTCAAGACTCTCTAGCTCATGAGTCAATCATAGGTAAAAAACTTGAACTTAACTTTAAGCCTCTATAAATCTTGAACTCAAATGTGTGTGTTTTGAAGTGGCTCAGATTTGTGTATGCTCCCACAAGTTAACGCGTCAATAATGTACATGCGCACACACATGCACACACATATACACATATATTTATCTGTCTATGTGTGTATATATGTACATATCAGACCATGATGTATGTATATATGTATGTATGTATGTATGTATGTATGTATGTATGTATGTATGTATGTATGTATGTATGTATGTATGTATGTATGTATGTATGTATGTATGTATGTATGTATGTTTTTTGACTCAAAGCCTCTTGAACTTCAATTTGAATGGAGGTCCACCTTAACTTTGAGCCTATCTTTCTGAAAGTTGAAGAGCAAATGTGTGCGTGTTTGTGTGTGTGTGTGTGTCTGTTTTGAGGTTGCCTAGACTTGTGTGTGCTACCGCAAATTAACCCAAAAAGAGTGTATGTAAACACACTCACACTCACACATAGATATATTGGACCAGGATGTATGTATATATGTCTCACTATAGACCTCTGAGAGTTTAACTTGAATAGAGGTTCAACCTTAAGCTCGAGCCATTCTTTTTGAAAGGTGGAAAGAGACTCAAAGCTTAGTTCAAGCCTCTTTGACCCCAAATTGAATAGAGGGAAAGACTTAAGTTTGAATTCGAAGCTGAATGGAGGCTCAAACTTAAGTTGGAGCCTTTGTGCCTCCAACTTGAATAAAGTCAAAAGGGTCGCACTTAACTTTGAGCCTCTCATAAATCTTGAACTTATGTATGTGTTTGTGTGTTTTGGTGTGCCTTAGACTTGTGTATGTTGGGACAAGTTAACCCAACAAATATATACGTACACAGACACATAAATAAATATATATATATATATATATATATATATATATATATATATATATATATATATATATATATATATATATATATATATATATATATATATATATATGCATATATATATATATATACACACACACACACATATATATATATATATATATATATATATATATATATATATATATATATATATATATATATATATATATATATATATATATATGTATATTGTAAGCCGTAGGATTGGCAATTGTAAATCTTTTCCTTTTCATATTCCGCACGAACCGAAAGGTCGCTTTGAAGAGATGTAACCATTTATAATCTAATGAAAGGACGCTTTGGCAACAACCAGAAGACTCGCCAGACTGTCTGTGTGGGCGATTACATTATGTGGAGATCCATTGTGTTATGTTAGAGAGTTCTGAGTAGTACTGTGTTATTTCGCTTTTGTTTGATTATCATCAATTGTGTTTAATGTTATTCTAGTAAGTAAGACTTGTGAGTCTGTATTACGGTAAGGAATAGTTCCGGTGCTGTGTGATGAGAACGTATCAACGAGAACATAATCGGTAAGGTTGCGGAAGAACTAGCAATAGTTTGAGTACAAATAGTAATACGGTGAGGGAACGAACTAGAGTCTAGAGATTAATTCGTATTAACAGAGATGTAAACATTAAGGTACTGTGGTGTGAGTGGTTAATTGGGAAAATCAAGTATAGGGCCTCTGATTATTCAGACCCCTTCCAATCCGAAGAACCCGAAAAGAGCTTAAAACGCGTCTATGACGGCAACGCACATTTAACACTGGCGCCATGTGTGGGAAAGTGGCAACAGAGTGTTGCAAATTGATTGTGGGAAGGTAACCATAGATTTTGAATCAACAATAAGGTAGAGTAGTACGCAAGTGTGGCAAATGTGATATACGCTGGTTACTCGGTCCGACGAGTTGTATCCGAAGTATAGGCGAGACCGAAAGGCTTGGGCGGTACCGAATTTGTTAAGGACACCCTGAGGAGGCAGAAGCACAGATCGGTTAGGTCCGGTCGTCGAAGAAGCGAAGCCCGTTAGTAGTGATTCCAGTAGCATTCCGGTGGAACATACTGCACTTCCGACAGATTTCGGTATAATTTTGGCACAATCTACAGAAGGTACAATAACTTTGGAGTCTACAGGAACACATTGTGCAGTTGATCCGACACCGTCTGGTCAAGATTCGAACCTCTCTGAGGATAGAGGTGTGTTATCCAAAGAGACCATTGCTGGTGAAAGAATACCCTGGTTTGGGGAAATTTCGACTAATTCCAATGAGAGTTCGGTCCCAATTATAGGGAATTTACAATTTTCCGGTGACAGTGTTATACTTCCCAATGAATCTTCATTCGGGACACCACTATTCGGGGCAAGTTTGCCTACGTTTGATACCAAAGAAGAGGATAGGCTATTTGAATTAAAAATCCGTAAAAGGTTGAGCGCTATTTTTGAACCGAAAGGTGAGCAATCTGATAATACAGAATCCGAAGGACCGGAAACACCTCCTCAGAACTTAGGAGACAGTAATAGTACCACCACTAGCACCATGAGTGGACAAAAACAACAACAACAACAACAACAACAACAGCAACAACAGCCACTTCCACCAACAGGAGTAACCTACACAAAGTTTGGTGGATTTCCAGCTGATGATCCTGATGCCCATGTATGCACCTTTGAAATAAGTTATGCAGTGCTAAACCATCCATCCGATCCGGCATACAAGGCCATCCTATTCCAGTCAACATTAGTTAATGAAGCAGAAAGGTGGCTCACAGAGTATGATTTCAATCATTTTGTTATCTATGAAGGGGTAAGGGATGGGTTTTTACAGAGATTCCGATTGAAGAAGAACCCTACCAAAATTTTTGATTACTTGCACAAGAATAAACAGAAGCTGCACCAGACAGTGCAAGAATATGCCACCCTGTTTAGAGCTCATTTGAGACAACTACCACCGGCCCATGCCAACCTGCCGAATGATGTCATCACTCAGTGGTTTATTAATGGGTTGACTCCGTAGCTCAGATAGATTACGATCAAACGTTGTGTGGGAGCTATAACACTAGATGCGGTTATTGCAATGGCCTTGCAGCTCGAGCATAACGTTGGAGGCTTTACCGAAGACCTCGAGTGGTTGAAAGCTAGTAAAAATGTTGCAAAGGACCCGGCTAGATAGATGTACTGCACTAACACTACAACATATGAGGGGCATACCGACGCTGCATATACCGACGGTCATAGTCGACGTCGGTATCACCCTCAGAAAATCTCACTAAGAGATACCGACGGTCAAGTGACCGTCGGTATGACCGTTTTAAACGGATCGTCGGTGTGGCCGGCAGTCGTCGGTATAAGCGTCGGTATAGGGACATACTTGTAATTGATTCTTTTATTCGCTATTGATAGAGAGAGAAGGAGAGAGAGAGAGAGAGAGAGAGAGAGAGAGAGAGAGAAAGAGAGAGAGATAGATAGATAGAGAGAGAGAGAGAGAAAGAGAGAGAGATAGAAGAGAAAGGAAGATACACATTAATTTACACATGCATACATACACACATACATGTACACACATGCATGCTTACATACACAAACCTATACACACATACATGCTTACGTACATGCACATATACACATATGCATGCATACACACACACATAAATTTACACACATGCATACATACAAACACATGCATACACACATACATACACACACACATATACACATACGCATACATACACATACACACACATATATACACACATACATACACACACACATATATACACACATGCATGCATACATAGACACACATATATTGGCATGCATGCATACACACATATATACACACATGCATACATACACACATATACACACATGCATGTATACATACACACACATGTATACACATGCATACACATACACACACATGCATGCCTACATACACACACATACACATACATACACATGTATACACATGTATACATACACAACCACACATGTACACATGCATAGATACACACACATATATACACAGATGCATACATACACACATATAATCCTATTTTTATTTTGAAGTTTTTTTTAACATCAAATATATAAAAATAGGATTAGGGTTTTAGGGTTTTAACACCTACATAACATATATGCACACATACACATGCACATATAATACATATATACATGTATATACACATGTATACAGAAATAGACATATTTGAGGTCTAGATATTTAAGATTAGGATTTTAGGGTTTAGTATTTCAGATTTAAGTCTAAGTCTTTCTGATTAGGGTTTTAGGATTTTAATACGTAGATAACATATATACACAAACACACATATATATATAATACATACATACATGTAGATACACATGCATACAAAAATATACATATTTTAAATTTAAATCTTTAAGATTAGGGTTTTAGGGTTATAACACCTACATAACATATATGCACACATACACATACACATGTATACAAAAATATACATATTTTAGGTCTAGACATTTAAGATTAGGGTTTTAGGGTTTAGTATTTCAGATTTAAGTCTAAGCCTTTCTGATTAGGGTTTTAGCATTTTAATACGTAGATAACATATATACACAAACACACATATACATATAATACATACATACATGTAGATACACATGCATACAAAAATATACATATTTTAGATTTAAATCTTTAAGATTAGGGTTTTAGGGTTATAACACCTACATAAGATATATGCACACATACACATGCACATGTAATACATATATACATGTATATACACATGTATTCAAAAATATACATATTTTAGGTCTACATATTTAAGATTAGGGTTTTAGGGTTTAGTATTTTAGATTTAAGTCTAAGTCTTTCTGATTAGGGTTTTAGGATTTTAATACGTAGATAACATATATAAACAAACACACATATACATATAATACATACATACATGTAGATACACATCCATACAAAAATATACATATTTTAGATTTAAATCTTTAAGATTAGGGTTTTAGGGTTATAACACCTACATAAGATATATGCACACATACACATGCACATGTAATACATATATACATGTATATACACATGTATACAAAAATTTACATATTTTAGGTCTACATATTTAAGATTAGGGTTTTAGGGTTTAGTATTTCAGATCTAGAATTTTAAGGTTAGGGTTTTAATTAAATATGTATAATTAAAGATACAAAATTAAATATATAAAAATAGGATTACGTAAGGGAAAGAAATTTGAATATATAAATAAATATACATATAAAATAAGATAATTATATACATAAGTAAATATAAAAAGAACTAGTGTTTTAAATAATTTAATTAAATATTTATAATTAAAGACATAAAATTAAATATATAAAAATAGGATTACGTAAGAAAAAAATCTGAATATATAAATAAATATATATATAAAATAAGATAATTATATACATAAATAAATATAAAAAGAACTAGTGTTTTAAATTATTTAATTAAATATATATAATTAAATATAATTAAGTAAAGAAAAAACTTGAAATTATAAATAAATCTATATATATAAGGTACGATAATTATATAGATAATAAAATATGATAAGAACTAGTATTTTAAATAAATAAATGAAATATATATGATTAAATATATAAAAATAGGTTTAAATTTAATTATTTTAAATAGAGTGAATATATATACAATACACAAACACACATACTTATATACCTATCTATATTCACATATATATACATATACACATATATATACACATGCATACATATATATACATGTTTTAGTTCTAGGTCATTTGGATTAGGGTTTTAGGGTTTTAACATGTACATAACATATATACACACATACACATACACATATAATACATATATACATGTATTTACACATGTGTATAGAAATATACATAATTTAGGTATAGATCTCTAAAATTAGGGTTTTAGGGTTTAGGCATACATATAACTTAATTAAGAGGAAAGAAATCTGAATAAATAAATAAATATATATATAAAATAGAATCAATCAAGAAAAAATCCGAATATGTAGATATAATAGGATAGCTATATAGATTAGGGTTTTAAAACTAGGGTTTTAAGTTTTTTTAGGTATTTAAGTATTGAGGTATTTAAGTATTTAGGTCTTTAAGAGTTAGATTTTTAGGTTTAATAAAAAAAACAAATGTTCTAAAATGTTCTAAAATGTCCATATTGTAGCAGATGGCTTCTTTGGATCTTGAAGAGAGAATGGCATGTCCTTGCACACAGTGCAAGTATCAAATTTATCAGAAACGACAGATTTGTACTGCACATGTTAGAGAGTATGGATCCTTTGATAGGAGTCGACTGGAAAACCTAAGCTATCATTCGCATGGTCCCGGAGGTGAGTAGATGGACCCAAACGACATTGCACCGGTAACCTCTCGTGGACAAAAGAGAGCAAAAAAGGACATAGACGTAGAAGCAACCACTAATAATATTACACAGAATGAACATATGGAAGAGATGCTTGAAGCATTTTATGAGATGGATGAAGATCATGATGGCAAAGAAGGTGTCGAGAGTTTCATGGACACAACAGAAATTCCACGATCAGAAGTTGATGAAGAATATGAAAACATGCAAAGATTAGCTCGTTTACCACTTTACAATGGAGCAAAGATATCTGTACTACGTGCTTCACTTGCGATGCTCAATCTGCAATTCATTTATGGATGGTCAGATAGTAGTGTCACTGAATTGTTCAGGTAAGTGGAGAACAAATTGGCTTTCATTGTTGTATCACAATAACTTCATTTACTAATATCATTTTAATTGCTTATTGCAGGCTTCTTGTAATAGGCCTCTTTTCTAGTGAAATAATTCATTTTGAACTTTTTGAATTTCATTGTGGGGATAATGCTTAGAACGAATAATTAGGTCATTTTATGCATGTAGGAAAAATTTTGGGTTGACAAGTTTCATATTCTCTCTCTAGACCTTAATTGCATCATGTTTTCCAGTGGGATTTTGAAGGTGAAGATGAAAGAATTAAGGAAAACTCTGTATGAGGGAAAGGTAGAGCAAGTAGAAGAGAATAAAAGTGCCTGTGTGAGATTTTTGTGAATCATGTTCTAAGTACCTCGTTCAGGGTCCTATGTTTAGTTCATTGTAAGAAAATGCCTTGATTTTACTCTCAGAATTTTAAACTTTACAGGGCTCAAAAGTGGCATTTAGAGGTGGATTTGGACCTCGGACCTCTCTAAAACTATTGTGCAGATCAAAAAATTGAATAAAAGTGTCTCTCACAAGCTTAACCTAATTCCTCATTGTTTTTGAGTTACAGGGCTTTGAAAAGTGCAGTTTTTTCCAACACACAAAAAAAAAAAAAAAAACGAGGTCTTGTCTAATTCTATTCGAATCCGTGATTCTCATGCTCAAGTGTCACCATGTCTAAATATGTATGTTTTTGGATATGTCTTGTTGGTGTTTTTCTGCTATTTTTGACAGGTATGCTAAAGAAAGGGAGTACACTAGGATTGCATGGCTTTTTGCGAAAGTTTTGGAGAAATTCGACTTTTCCTAAATTTGGTGTATCGCTCACTTCCTTGGGGAGCACGACTGCGATCAAACGAAAAAAAAAAGATAAGAAGGCGTGCGCATCAACACGGAGGACACACAGAAATCTGAGAATTACCTTGGGATTGAAAGTGTGATTAAGAGCCTGATTGAGAGTGAGAGTGAGAGTGTCATTGAGAGTGCGAGTGACAATGCGATTGTGATAGCTCGGGGGTGGTCGTGAGGTAGAGGCTTCATCAGAAAGATATTTTCCAAAGCTACTGTAACCATTGATTCACATCTATAATATCAGAATTCTTCCTTCTTTGCTTCATATTTGTTCTACTCTTCCACATCAGATTTTCTTTTACCTTGTGCAATCTCTGCGTTCTTCTCTCCACTGTTATTTCTGAGTAATCGAAAGATTGTGATTGGGGATAGATTATGATTGAGGAAACGCTACAAGTGGTATCAGAGCAGAATCAATCCGTAGGAACGATGGAAGGTCTAACACAAAAGGTTCGTGAACAAGAGGAGCTTATTCAGAAGCTTCTTGGTGAATTGCACAAAGAACGAGGGGGAAAGCAACCAAAAGGAGCAAAAAATTTGTTTGTGGAGCTGAACGATGAAATAGATGAAGGTGCGGGAACATCTAGTGTACCTCGCGAAAAACAAAAACGCAATTCTCAAGATATGGAACCAGGTGAGTTTGCCCTTAACCAAGTCTTCAAGAAGGCAAAGTTAAATGATTTTGATGGCAAGAAGAAGAGTGGGGAAGATCTTGAGGCATGGATTGGAGAACTAGAGGATTTCTTTGACCTTCGACAATTTAGTGAAGAGTCCAAGGCAAAAGTTGGGATCCTGCATCTGCGTGGGATCGCGAAGCTATGGTGGAAGTCATATATGCAGACTCGAACGCGTTCTGGTCCTGTTCTATGGAAGGAATTTAGAGAACAAGCTGAAAAATGCTATTGTTCTCCACACTACCATATGGAGAAGAAGATGGAGTTCTACAATTTCTGACAACACGAAAGTGACAAGCATAGCTTATCTCTTGATGAGTACAAAGAGAAGTTTCTACGTCTTCATAAATATGCATTAGAGGTTAGTGGTAATGCTCTAAAGAGTAAATTTATTGAGGGGCTTCATGAGGAACTTTGCTATCAAGTCAAGGGATCTGGATGCATTGATTTTCTTGATGCTGTTGCGATGGCTGAGAGCTTTGAGAAGATGGAGAAGTTCAATTTGGAGAAGGAAAATAGAAGCAGATTCATTGCAACGGGACATAGGCCACAAAGACCTGCTGCAATGAACATGAACAATTCAAAGAAAACTCCATCTTCTAACGACCAAGGTAAGAACACCGCTTGGCCGGTGGAAAATCAAAGGAGGTGTCAACCAATTGAGTGGCAACAAGACCCTAATTTTATTGAGAGGGCAAAAAGACTTGTTCTGTGTTTTCGTTGCGGGGAGCAAGGGCATCGGACATATGAGTGCCCTGTTAAAAGTCAAGCTTCAAGCTACAAATTCGTGGGGAATCTTTTATGGACATGTGGAGCAATTAAAGGAAGCCAAAAGCCACGAGATTCCATCAAGAAAAGTCACTCAACCACTCCCCAAGTCATCTCAACTAATTCCTCCAAGTTAGGAGGCTGATTTGGAAAGGTAGTTCCTAGATTTTAGGGGCACACTTCTCACTAAAAAAGGAGCATGTATCCCGACTTCTTTTGGGCCATCTTCTTGGAGTTTTAGCTCATGTAAAGTGAGCACTAAGTGCTGGAGTTGTGATAAGCAAGCCCCTTGCTTGCTTGTTTGTTTTCTTTTAGTAAGCGTATCTATGTGTGTTTGCAGGCAGTGTTGCAACTCTCTACCCCTGAGTTGTTAGCATTGGTTCTCCCTCATATTGTATCCATTTGATGTAATTATTATCTCATTGGATAGCTATTAGAGTCTATTTTATGCTCACAAATTCTCTGGAGCATTCTTTGAGTAATCTGGGAGCAACATTCATTTTAGTGAAGTTGTGTGATTGATATCTCTCTCTGTGTGTAGGCTTTGTTGGAAATATTTTGCTCTCTGTTGTAAGGGCTGGTTCTCCTTATCTATTTATCCATTTTCTATGATATTGGTGTCATTGGGTAGCTATTGGAGTGCCGGAAATTTGACTAAAGTTTGAAATTCATTCTCTGTATAATCTCTGAGAAAAGCTTGCTGGAGTGAAGTGAGGTCTCTGCTTGACTAGCAATTGTGAGCATTCAACTAGCTCATGTTGTAGACATTGTTTCTCTTTGTGTAAGCATCCATTTGAAGTAAAATTTGTCTTGTTGGAAAGCTCTTGGTGTCTACTATAGGTCTACAAAAGCTCACTGGAGTTCTCTGCATAAGCTTTGAGTAAGAGTACTTTTGGTGTGCAGAGGTCAAAGAAGGATACCTGTGGAGGTCATTCGCGCTTCGTTGTTGCTTAGGGGTTGAGATACTTCCCCCATCAGTGGTATGAGAGCATTTGGTCATCTTGAAGGCATCACATACAAGCAAGAGGATCTCTTGGAGTTGGTGGTTGAAGATTTGCATCAACAAAACCTTCTTGGAGGTAGCTCACATAGAGGGGGAGCTATTCTACTCAAAGTTTCAAGAGCACAAGGCGTCCATCTAAGGAAAGCTTTGGATTGAGGTAACCTCAGAGCCTCATTTTCATTTTACACACATTGGAGCATTAGCCAAGGGCTAGGTCAAGTATCAAAGACTAGATATGGGAGACTTCAACACTCAAATTGAAAAGCTAGACAAAGGGAACTATCAACCATGGAGATTTAGGGTCTCCAACTATCTTATGGGCAAGGGCCTTTGGGGGTTGATTAGTGGAAGTGAACCAAGACCTAGGTTGGATGATAATCCAACCAATGACCAGAGAAGGGCCTTTAGGGAATGTAATGAAAGAGACAAGAGGGTTATCTTTATCCTTTCCCAACACATTAGCAATAGCATGATCGGCCATATCCAAGACTTGGATTCAAGCATGAAGGTATGGGAGACACTTGAAAGGCTTTATTCAACAAGCACCAAAGCAAGGAAGATACAACTCAAGAATGAGCTCAACAACCTTAGGAAGAGCTCAGGGAGTAGCATAAATGACTACATACTTAAGGTCAAGGAGTTATCAGATGCATTGGGATCCATTGGAAGCCACGTAGACGATGACGATCTTGTGGCTTATACTCTCAATGGTTTGAGAGATGATGAGAAGTGGAAACCCTTTACCACTTCAGTATATGTAAGGGATAATCTTCCCGATTTTGAGCAATTGGTTGCTCTCATGGTCACCGAAGAAATGAACATAGGTGGAAGTTCAACTAAAAGCAAGGATGCACAAGTTTTCTATGCAGGTAATCAAAGGGGCAAAGGAAGACGAGGACAAGGAAGGGGCAAAGGAAGGTTTGGAGGAAGGCAAGGCCACTCAAGCAATCAAGGACATGACCAAGGCACCTCATCACAAAGAGGGAGAGGAAGAACAAGAGGAAGAGGAGGACGACATCAACAAAATAGGAATCAAGATTGCGAAGGATGTTACATATGTGGCAAATTTGGACACTATGCTGGAGATTGCTACCAAGGAGGAAACCAAAGGAGCTATAATCAAGGTTCTTCATACAAAGGCCAAGGTAATTATGCTTCTACAAGTTCAGAAAATGACAATCTCTTGATGATGCACATGAATGGGAATTCATGCAAAGTAGATAACACTTGGTATATTGATAGTGGATGTAGCAACCATATGAGTTGAAACTCTTCTTGGTTTACTAATCTACATGTTCCCAAAGGTAAAGGACATGTAGAAGCAGGTGATGATACAGCCCATGAGATCTCCCATGTTGGAGATGTAGCTTTGGATGACAAGGAGGAAGGAAGATGTCTCAAGGATGTCTTGCATGTACCTACCATCACAAAGAACTTGGTGTCCGTTGGGCAAACGGTTGAAAGAGGCTATCAAGTAAGGTTCAACAAAGGTGGATGCTTTGTGGAGAACCCTAAGCACGGTTACAAGGTCATAGCAAGAGGAAAGAAGCAAGGGAGACTCTCCACTTTGGAGGTAAATTCTCATTCCACTCAACATGTCTACTTCACATATGGAAACAAGAGGATTTCGGAGTTGGACTTGTGGCACAAGAGGATAGGTCACATCAACATACAAAGAATGAAGGAAATGCAATTCAAGAGGCTGGTTGAAGGTCTTCCCAACTTCCAAGGACAAGGTATGAAGCATATATGTGAATCTTGTCAACTAGGGAAGCAAGCGAGACTTCCATTCAAGAAGAGTGGCTACATAAGCCAACATCCATTGGAGTTGATACATACAGATGTGTGGGGGCCAACCAAAGAGCAATCCATTGGAGGTAACAAGTACTTTGTCACTTTTATAGATGATTGCACAAGGATGGTTTGGGTTTATTTCATAAAAGAAACAAATCAGATGTGTTTACATGTTTCAAAGCATTCAAGGCAATGGTAGAAAAGGAAACAGGTACATATATCAAGAAGCTAAGGTCTGATGGAGGGGGAGAATAATTCTCCAATGAGTTTTCTGATTTTTTAATGGATCAAGGCATCAAGAGGCAAGTAACATGCAGGTACACACCCCAACAAAATGGAGTAGCAGAGAGAAAGAATAGATACATTGCCGAGATCGCTAGAGCAATGCTTAATGAGATGAATGTACCTAACATGTTTTGGAGTGATGCAGCAAATACCGCCGTGTATCTTATGAATAGGGCTCCTACCTCAGGGATCCATGGCTTGAAACCATATCAAGCCTATTATGGTAAGAAACCTGATCTTTCTCACTTGAAGATATTTGGATGTACTTGTTATGTACATGTGCCAAGTGAATTGAGGCACAAGCTACAACCAAAGGCAGAAAAGTGTATGTTTCTAGGATATTCAAATGATCATAAAGGTTACAGGTGCTTCAACCCAAACACAAAGGACTTGAGGATATCAAGGGATGTAGCATTTGATGAGCTACTCCCTTGGTATAAGAAGTATGATTGTATGCAGGACTATGAAGAAGAAAAGCATGGACATGATGAAGAACAAATCGACCTAGAGCTAAGCGGCCCAAGATGTTCCATCAATGAAGATAGTTCAAGCATGAACTCACCATGGAGGGGGAGATCTTCATCAAGCTATGAAGCACAATCAATCAACAAAGGCAAAGCAACATTGGTGGAGTTGGATGAAGAAGGTAATGAAGTTGAAGATGATGAAGGACACATGATGGAGAAAGAAGCCACGTCAAAGAAAGAGATCAAGTTCCCAAGGCAAAGGAGGTTTATTCCTCCAAAAGGTGAAGAAAGGAAGTCTTCTAGAGTTAAGTATCCAACTCAAAGGTTTACTTATGATTCATACATGGCAACACATTATGGATATATGAACAAAGTAGTAGAAGATCGTGAGCCTGATTGCTATGAAGACGCAAGCAGGTACACCGAATGGAAAGAGGCAATGCAAGAAGAGATCGACGCACTTGAGGAAAATCAAACATGGACTCTAGTGCCCAAGAAGGAGAACATGAAGGTAATAGGTAATAAGTGGGTGTATAAAGTAAAGAGGAATTCAGATGGATCTATTTCTAGGTTCAAAGCAAGATTGGTGGCCAAGGGTTTTGCACAAACCTATGGAGTGGACTTTGAAGAGACATTCAGCCCCGTGGCAAAGATGAGCACCATTAGGACACTCATTGCAATGGCTGCTAGCAAAGGATGGAAGCTTTTCCAATTGGATATCAAGAATGCCTTTTTCAATGGAGACTTGGAAGAAGAGGTATACATGGAGCAACCACTAGGTTTTGTTCATAAAGAGTTTCCACATCATGTTTGTAGGTTGAAAAAGGCACTTTATGGCCTAAAGCAAGCTCCAAGGGCTTGGAACCAAAGATTGGTGGACTATTTGATCAAATGTGGTTACAATCAATGCAAGGCGGATCCATCTCTCTTCATCAAACAAAGAGGAGAACTTGTAGTCTACATGTGTGTGTATGTAGATGATCTTATCATTACAGGTAATGATACAAAGGGCATTGAGGAGATCAAGGCAAAGCTTGGAAAGGAGTTTAGGATATCTGATCTTGGATATCTTAGGTATTTTCTTGGCATTGAAGTTGTATACAAAGAACAAGGTATTATGCTCATACAAAGGAAGTATATTCTAGACCTACTTGAGAGGTTTGGGATGCTACATTGCAAGCCTATTTCAAATCCCATGGAAGTTAATGTAAAGCTAAGCTCCATTGATGGAGAGCCATTAGAGGATGTAACTTTGTATCGATCTATTGTAGGCTCTTTCAATTATGCCACAATAACTAGGCCTGACATAGCATATGGAGTTGGAGTGTTATCACAATTTATGCATAGTCCAAGGACTACACACTTCCAAGCTGCAAGAAGAATGTTACGATATCTCAAGCCCACTATAATGAAGGATTGTTCTATTCATTTGATGATGATATGCAGGTCAAAGCTTATTCTGATGCGGATTGGGCCGGTTCCAAGGAGGATAGAAGAAGTACAAGTGGTTACCTAGTCATGCTAGGTAGCAAGATCATCTCATGGATTTCAAAGAAGCAACCCAGAATGGCATTATCTTCCACCGAGGCTGAGTATAGAGCTTTGGCTCAAGTCACATGTGAGCTAATGTGGAATAAGAAGTTATTTATGGAGCTTAATTTGCAGGTTGACACATATCCAATTTTTTGTGACAACATGAGTAGCATTCATCTAGCATCAAATCCTGTCTCTCATGCTAGAACCAAGCATATTGAAGTGCACTATCACTTCATAAGGGAAAAGGTGATATCCAAGGAAGTTTTAGTACATCATATTGGTACCAAGGACCAAGTTGCCGACATGTTTACAAAGGCTTTGGATGGGATGAAGATTTCAAAATTCAAGCAATGCATCAACATGAAGGAGCTTGGATGAGGACGAAGAACTCAAGCTTGAGGGGGAGTGTTAAAAGTCAAGCTTCAAGCTACAAATTCGTGGGGAATCTTTTATGGACATGTGGAGCAATTAAAGTAAGCCAAAAGCCACGAGATTCCATCAAGAAAAGTCACTCAACCACTCCTCAAGTCATCTCAACTAATTCCTCCAAGTTAGGAGGCTGATTTGGAAAGGTAGTTCCTAGATTTTAGGGGCACACTTCTCACTATAAAAGGAGCATGTATCCCGACTTTTTTTGGGCCATCTTCTTGGAGTTTTAGCTCATGTAAAGTGAGCACTAAGTGCTATAGTTGTGATAAGCAAGCCCCTTGCTTAAGCTAGCCCCTTGCTTGCTTGTTTGTTTTCTTTTAGTAGGCATATCTATGTGTGTGCGCAGGCAGTGTTGCAACTCTCTACCCCTGAGTTGTTAGCATTGGTTCTCCCTCATATTGTATCCATTTGATGTAATTATTATCTCATTGGATAGCTATTAGAATCTATTGTATGATCACAAATTCTCTGGAGCATTCTTTGAGTAATCTAGGAGCAACATTCATTTTAGTGAAGTTGTGTGATTGATATCTCTCTCTGTGTGTAGGCTCTGTTGGAAATATTTTGCTCTCTGTTGTAAGAGCTGGTTCTCCTTCTCTATTTATCCATTTGCTATGATTTTGGTGTCATTGGGTAGCTATCAGAGTGCTCTAAAGTTGACTAAAGTTTGAGATTCATTCTATGTATAATCTCGGAGAAAAGCTTGCTGGAGTGAAGTGAGGTCTCTCCTTGACTAGCAGTTGTAAGAATTCAACTATCTCATGTTGTAGACATTGTTTCTCTTTGTGTAAGCATCCATTTGAAGTAAAATTTGTCTTGTTGGCAAGCTCTTGGTGTCTACTACAGGCCTACAAAAGCTCACTGGAGTTCTCTGCATAAGCTCTGAGTAAGAGCACTTTTGGTGTGCAGAGGTCAAAGAAGGATACCTGTGGACGTCATTCACGCTTCGTTGTTGCTTAGTGGTTGAGATACTTTCCCCATCATGCTCGGATAAGGCAGTCTTTCGAACTGCACAATCAAAAGTGATAAACATCATTGAGGAGTGTACAATTATTGAGGAAGTAGATGATGGGGGTAAGTGCGCTGACTCTACTTTACGTTGCATGGTGGTTAGTTCTTTCCCAAAGGTTTCTATAATCACGATTCCGGGTATGATTTCTGCACATAAAACCAGATTTTTGATCGATTCATGTAGTACCCATTGTTTTCTATCTTTCAAATTGGTACAGAATCTAGGGATAGCCCTAAATATGCAGATAACCAGACCTCTAGAGATGGCCAATGAACGATTACACTACACGAAAGGATATGTTGAAAACCTTGAATTTACTCTTTCTAATAGACGCTTTTCTGGAAGCTTCCATGTAATTGAGATGAAACAGAGTGATGTAATCATAGGCATTGATTGGTTAGTTAGAAATTCTGCGACAATTAATTGTGAACAAAGAACGATCACTGTGAAGCTAAATGATGAATCTATTCATATTCTAGGTGATGTCTTTAATCCTAAGCCTACTCTTATTTCTGCTATGTAGATAGTTAGAGGTATACGTGATGGCTGCAAAACATTTGTAGTGTATGTGAACAATCTGCATCAGGAAGGTAATGACGAAGATATTCCAAATTACGTAGGAAATCTCTTGATTTGGTTCACTCTATGTTAAATCTATGTTAAATCTATAGGGTGCTCTAGAATATGGTTCACTCCCTAGATATAGGTCAATGGCGTGGTCAATCTTCCTAGGTGGGGGTATACCACTAATTTCGAACCTCTATAACTCTGAATTCAATAGAGGCTCAGACTTAAGTTTGAGATTGTATGACTCCAAGTTGAATAGAGGCGCAAACTTAAGTTTGAGCTTGTATAACTCGAAGTTGAATGAAAGCTCAATCTTCAGTTTGAGCCTCTTTGACTCCAACTTGAATAGAGGTTTAAGCTTAACCTTCACCCTCTCTAACTCTAACTTGAACAGAGACTCAACCTTAAATTCAAGCCTCTATGACTCTAAGTTGAATAAATGCTCAAACTTAAGTTTGAGCTTGTCCAGCTCAAAATCAAATAAAGGATCAAAGTAAAACTCAAGGCTTTCTAACTATTGACTCTATCAAATGCTAATAAAGTAAAACTTAAGTCAAAACCTCTCATAAAACTTTAACTTATGTTTAAGCCTACATTAAAGTTAGATTTAGAGAGGGTCAAACTTATTTTGAACTCAAAATAGTGAAAAGTCAAACTTTAGTTTGAGTCTGCTAATCATCTTAAATTTGTCTTTTCTTCATCTAATAGTAGCTTGAAACTTAAGTTTAAGCCTCTCTCAATCTTTTTTCAATATAGGTAGGCACCCAAATGTTTTCTCTTTCACTCAAAACTTAAGGGGCTTGAACTTAAGTTCGATCCTCTCTCAAAGTTGAAACGAGGATCAAACTTAAGTTTGAGTCTCTATAACTACAAGTTGAAAAGACATTCAAACTTAAGTTCAAGACTCTCTAGCTCATGATTCAATCATAGGTAAGAAAAATCGAACTTAAGTTTAAGCCTTTATAAATCTTGAACTCAAATGTGTGTGTTTTGAAGTGGCTCAGATTTGTGTATGCTCCCACAAGTTAACCCGTCAATAATGTACATGCACACACACATGCACACACAGATACACATATATTTATCTGTTTGTGTGTGTATCTATGTACATATCAGACCATGATGTATGTATATTTGTATGTATGTATGTATGTATGTATGTATGTATTTATGTATGTATGTATGTATGTATGTATGTATGTATGCATGTATGTATGTATGTATGTATGTATGTATGTATGTATGTATGTATGTATGTATGTATGTATGTATGTCTGTATGTATGTATGTATTTATATTTTTTTGACTCAAAGCCTCTTGAACTTCAATTTGAATGGAGGTCCACCTTAACTTTGAGCCTATCTTTCTGAAAGTTGAAGAGCAACTCAAAATGAAGTTCTAGCCTCTCTAACTCCAAGGTGAGTAGATGCTCAAACTTAATTTTAAGTTCAAAGTTTAATGAAGACTCAAACTTAAGTTTGAGCCTCTCCCACTGGAGCTTCAAGAAAGTCTATAGGCTCGAGCTTAAGTTTGGGCCTCTCTAACTACAAGTTCAAAAGAGGTTCAAACTTAAGTTTGAGCCTCTTTGATTCCAAAAAAAGGCTCAAACTTAAGTTTGAGCCTCTCTTACTCTTGTTTCAATCATGTGCTAAGAAGCTCAAACTTAAGTTTGAACCTCTCAAAAATATTGAACTGATATGTGTGTGTGTGTGCGTATTTGTGTGTGTGCGTGTTTGTGTGTGTGTGTGTCTATTTTGAGGTTGCTTAGACTTGTGTGTGCTACCGCAAATTAACCCAAAAAGAGTGTATGTAAACACACTCACACTCACACATAGATATATTGGACCAGGATGTATGTATATATGTCTCACTATAGACCTCTGAGAGTTTAACTAGAATAGAGGTTCAACCTTAAGCGATTACATTCTGTGGAGTTCCGTTGTGTTATGTTAGAGCATTCTGAGTAGTACTGTGTTATTTCGCTTTTGTTTGATTATCGTCAATTGTGTTTAACGCTATTCCAGTAAGTAAGACTTGTGAGTCTGTACTACGGTAATGAATATATCCGGTGCTCTGTGATTAGAACGTATCAACCAGAGCATAATCGGAAAGGTTGTGGAAGAACTAGCAAAAGTTTGAGTACAGATAGTAATACGGTGACAGAATGAACCAGAGTCTAGAGATTAATTCGTATTATCAGAGATTTAAACATTAAGGTACTGTGGTGTGAGTGGTTAATTGGGAAAATCAAGTATAGGGCCTCTGATTATTAAGACCGCTTCCACTCCAAAGAACCCGAAAAGAGCTTAAAACGTGTCTATGACGGAAATGCGCGTTTAACACTGGCGCCATTTGTGGGAAAGCTGCAACAGAGTGTGTCAAATTGATTGTAGGAAGGTAACCATAGATTGTGAATCGACAGTAAGGTAGAGTAGTACGCAAGTGTGGCAAAGGTGATATATGCTGGTTACTTGGTCCGGCGAGTTATATCCGAAGTACAGGGGAGACCGACAGCCTTGGGCGGTACCGAGTTTGTTAAGGACACCCTCAGGAGGTAGAAGCACAGATCGGTTAGGTCCGGTCGTCGAAGAAGCGAAGCACGTTAGTAGTGATTTTGATAGCATTCCGGTGGAACATACTGCACTTCCCGCAGATTTCGGTATAATTTTGGCACAGTCTACAGAAGGTATAATAACTTTGGAGTCTACAGGAACACATTGTGCAGTTGATCCAACACCATGTGGTCAAGATTCGAACCTCTGTGAGGATAGAGGTGTGTTATCCAGAGAGACCATTGCTGGTGAAAGAATACCCTGGTTTGGGGATATTTCGACTAATTCCGATGACAGTTCGGTCCTAGTTACAGGGAATTTACAATTTTCCATTGACAGTGTTATACTTCCCAGTGATTCTTCATTCCGGACACCACTGTTCGGGGCAAGTTTGCCTACGTTTGATACCAAAGAAGAGGATAGGCTATTTGAATTGGAAATCCGTAAAAGGTTGAGCGCTATTTTCAAACCGAAAGGTGAGCAATCTGATCATACAGAATCCAAAGGACCGGAAACACCTCCTCAGAACTCAGGAGACAGTAATAGTACCACCACTAACACCATGAGTGGACAACAACAACAACAACAACAACAACAACAACAACAACAACACGAGCAACAATAGCCACTTTCACCTCGACCGGTTCCAACAAGAGTAACCTACACAAAGTTCGGTGGATTTCCAGGTGATGATCCTGATGCCCATGTATGCACCTTTGAAATAAGTAATGCAGTGCTAAACGATCCACATGATCCGGCATACAAGGCCATCCTATTCCAGTCAACATTAGTTAATGAAGCAGCAAGGTGGCTCACAGAGTATGAATTCAATCATTTTGTTACCTATGAAGGGGTAAGGGATGCGTTTTTACAGAGATTCCGATTGAAGAAGAACCCTTCCGAAATTTTTGATTACTTGCAGAACAATAAACAGAAGCTGCACCAAACAGTGCAAGAATATGCCAACTTGTTTAGAACTCATTTGAGACAACTACCATCGGCCCATGCCAACCTGCTGGATGATGTCATCACTCTGTGGTTTATTAATGGGTTGACTCCGTAGCTCAGATAGATTACGATCATCCATTGTGTGGGAGCTATGACACTAGATGCGGTTATTGCAATGGCCTTGCAGCTTGAGCATAAGGTTGGAGGCTTTACCGAAGACCTGGAGTGGTTGAAAGCCAGTAAAAATGTTGCAGAGGACCCAACTAGACAGATGTACTGCACTAACACTACAACATTTGAGGGGCATACCGATGCTGCATATACCGACGGTCATAGTAGACGTCGGTATAGCCCTCAAAAAATCTCACTAAGAGATACCGACAGTCAAGTGACCATCGGTATGACCATTTTAAACGGATCGTCGGTGTGGCCCGCAGCCGTCGGTATAAGCGTTTGGTATAGGGACATACTTGTAAGTGATTCTTTTATTTGCTATTGATAGAGAGAGAAGGAGAGAGAGAGAGAGAGAGAGATAGAGAGAGAGAGAGAGAAAGAGAGAGAAGGGAAAGGAAGATACATATTAATTTACACATGCATACAGACACACATACATGTACACACATGCATGCTTACATACACACACCTATACACACATGCATGCTAACATACACACCCACATATACACATATGCATGCATACACACACACAAAAATTTACACACATACATACAAACACATATATACACATATGCATACATACACATACACACACACATATACACACATACATACACACACACATATATACACACATATACACACATGCATGCATACATACACACACATATACCGGCATGCATGCATACACACATGCATACATACACACATGTACACACATGCATGTATACATACACACACATGTATACACATGCATACACATACACACACACATGCATGCCTACATACACACACACACATACACATACACACACATGTATAAACATGTATACATACACACACACACACACATGTACACATGCATACATACACACACATATATACACACATGCATACATACACACATGCATACATACACACATATAATCCTATTTTTATTTTGAAGTTTTCTTTTTACATCAAATATATAAAAATAGGATTAGGGTTTTAGGGTTAAATATTTAAGATTAGGGTTTTAGGGTTTTAACACCTACATAACATATATGCACACATACACATGCAAATGTAATACATATATATATGTATATGCACATGTATACAGAAATATACATATTTTAGGTCTAGATATTTAAGATTAGGGTTTTAGGGTTTAGTATTTCAGATTTAAGTCTAAGTCTTTCTGATTAGGGTTTTAGGATTTTAATACGTAGATAACATATATACACAAACACACATATACATATAATACATACATACATCTAGATACACGTGCATACAAAACTATACATATTTTAGATTTAAATCTTTAAGATTAGGGTTTTAGGGTTATAACACCTACATAACATATATGCACACATACACATACACATGTAATACATATATACATGTATATACACATGTATACAGAAATATACATATTTTAGGTCTAGATATTTAAGATTAGGGAAGATTAGGGTTTTAATTAAATATATATAATTAAATATATAAAATTAAATATATAAAAATAGGATTATGTAAGGAAAAAAATGTGAATATTTATAAATAAATATATATATAGAATAAGATAATTATATACATAAATAAATATGAAAAGAACTAGTGTTTTAAATAATTTAATTAAATATCTATAATTAAAGATATAAAATTAAATATATAAAAATAGGATTACGTAAAGAAAAAAAATCTGAATATATAAATAAATATATATATATATATATATATATATATATATATATATATATATATATATATATAATAAGATAAGTATATACATAAATAAATATAAAAAGAACTAGTGTTTTAAATAATTTAATTAAATATATATAATGAAATATATAATATTAAATATATAAAAATAGGATTACGTAAGGAAAGAAAATATGAATATATAAATAAATATATATAGAAAATAAGATAATTATATACATAAATAAATATAAAAGAAACTAGTGTTTTAAATAATTTAATTAAATATTTATAATGAAATATATAAAATTAAATATATAAAAATAGGATTACGTAAGAAAAAAAATTTGAATATATAAATAAATATATATATAAAATAAGATAATTATATACATAAATAAATATAAAAAGAACTAGTGTTTTAAATTATTTTATTAAATAAATATAATTAAATATAATTAAGTAAAGAAAAAATCTTAATATATAAATAAATATATATATAAGGTACGATAATTATAAATAAATACTAGTTCTTAAAAAAGAACTAGTATTTTAAATAAATAAATGAAATATATATGATTACATATATAAAAGTAGGTTTAAATTTAATTATTTTAAATAGAGTGAATATATATACAATACATAAACACACATACTTATATACCTATCTATATTCACATATATATACATATACACATATATATACACATGCATACATATATATACATGTTTTAGTTCTAGGTCATTTGGATTAGGGTTTTAGGGTTTTAACATGTACATAACATATATACACACATACACATACACATATAATACATATATACATGTATATACACATGTGTATAGAAATATACATAATTTAGGTCTAGATCTTTAAAATTAGGGTTTTAGGGTTTAGGCATACATATAACTTAATTAAGAGGAAAAAAATCTGAATAAATAAATATATATATATATATAATAGGATCAATCAAGAAAAAATCTGAATATATAGATAAAATAGGATAGCTATATAGATTAGGGTTTTAAGTTTTTTTAGGTATTTAAGTAGTTAGGTATTTGAGTATTTAGGTCTTAAAGAGTTAGATTTTTAGGTTTAATAAAAAAACAAAGGTTCTAAAATGTTCTAAAATGTCCATATTGTAGCAGATGGCTTCTTTCGATCCCGAAGAGAGAATGGCATGTTGTTGTACACAGTGCAAGTATCAAATTTATCAGAAACGACAGATTTCTACTGCACATGTTAGAGAGTATGGATCCTTTGATAGGAGTCGATTGGAAAACCTACGCTATCATTCGCATGGTCCCACAGGTGAGCAGATGGACCCAAACGACATTGCATTGGTAACCTCTCGTGGACAAAAGAGAGCAAAAAAGGACTTAGACTTAGAAGCAAGCACTAATAATATTACATAGAATGAACATATGGAAGAGATGGTTGAAGCATTTTATGAGATGGACGAAGATCATGATGGTGAAGAAGGTGTTGAGAGTTTCATGGACCCAACAGAAATTACAGGATCAAAAGTTGATGAAGAATATGAAAAAATGCGAAGATTAGCTCGTTTACCACTTTACAATGGAGCAAAGATATCTGTACTACGTGCTTCACTCGCGATGCTCAATCTGCAATCCATTTATGGATGGTCAGATAGTAGTGTCACTGAATTGTTCAGGTAAGTGGAGAACAAATTGGCTTTCATTGTTGTATCACAATAACTTCATTTACTAATATCATTTTAATTGCTTATTGCAGGCTTCTTGTAATAGGCCTCTTTTCTAGTGAAATAATTCATTTTGAACTTTCTGAATTTCATTGTGGGGATAATGCTTAAAATGAATAATTAGGTCATTTTATGCATGTAGGAAAAATTTTGGGTTGACAAGTTTCATATTCTCTCTCTAGACCTTAATTGCATCATGTTTTCCAGTGGGATTTTGAAGGTGAAGATGAAAGAATTAAGGAAAACTCTATATGAGGGAAAGGTAGAGCAAGTAGAAGAGAATAAAAGTGCCTGTGTGAGATTTTTTTGAATCATGTTCTAAGTACCTCGTTCAGGGTCCTACGTTTAGTTCGTTGTAAGAAAATGCCTTGATTTTACTCTCTCTAGAATTTTAAACCTTACAGGGCTCAAAAGTGGGATTTAGAGGTGGATTTGGACCTCGGATGTCTCTAACACTATTGTGCAGATCAAAAAATTGAATAAAAGTGTCTCTCACAAGCTTAACCTAATTCCTCATTGTTTTTGAGTTACAGGGCTTTGAAAAGTGCCATTTTTTCCAACACTAAAAAAAATAGAAAAAAAACGAGCGCTTGTCTAATTCTATTCGAATCCGTGATTCTCATGCTCAAGTGTCACCATGTCTAAATATGTATATTTTTGGATATGTCTTCTTGGTGTTTTTCTGCTATTTTTGACATGTATGCTAAAGAAATGAAGTACACTACGATCGCATGGCTTTTTGCGAAAGTTTTGGAGAAACTCGACTTTTCCTAAATTTGGTGGATCGCACACTTCTTTGGGGAGCACGACTGCGATCAAACGGAAAAAAAAAGATAAGAAGGCCTGCGCATCAACACAGAGGACACACAGAAATCTGAGAATTACCTTGTGATTGAGAGTGTGATTGAGAGTGTGATTGAGAGTGAGAGTGAGAGTGAGAGTGTGATTGAGAGTGCGGGTGAGTTTGCCCTTAAGCAAGTCTTCAAGACGGCAAAGTTAAATGATTTTGATGGCGAGAAGAAGAGTGGGGAAGATCTTGAGGCATGGATTGAAGAACTAGAGGATTTCTTTCACCTTCGACAATTTAGTGAAGAGTCCAGGGGAAAAGTTAGGATCCTGCATCTGTGTGGGATCGTGAAGCTATGGTGGAAGTCATATATGCAGACTCGAACGCATTCTGGTCTTGTTCTATGGAACGAATTTAGAGAACAAGCTGAAAAACGCTATTGTTCTCCACACTACCATATGGAGAAGAAGATGGAGTTCTACAATTTCCGACAACACAAACGTGACAAGCATAGCTTATGTGTTGATGAGTACAAAGAGAAGTTCCTACATCTTCATAAATATGCATTAGAGGTTAGTGGTAATGCTCTAAAGAGTAAATTTACTGAACGGCTTCGTGAGGAACTTCGCTATCAAGTCAAGGGATCTGGATGCATTGATTTTCTTGATGCTGTTGCGATGGTTGAGAACTTTGAGAAGATGGAGAAGTTCAATTTGCAGAAGGAAAATAGAAGCAGATTCATTGCAACGGGACATAGGCCACAAAGACATGTTGCAATGAACATGAACAATTCAAAGAAAACTCCATCTTCTAACGACCAAGCTAAGAACCCTACTCGGCCGGTGGAAAATCAAAGGAGGCGTCAACCAATTGAGTGGCAACAAGACCCTAATTTAATTGAGAGGGCAAAAAGACTTGGTCTGTGTTTTCGTTGCGTTGAGCAAGGGCATTGGACATATGAGTGCCCGAACAAGGGAGTCTTTCAACCCGCACAATCAAAAGCGATAAACATCATCGAGGAAGGTAAAATTATTGAGGAAGCAGATGATGGAGGTAAGTGCATTGACTCTACTTTACGTTGCATGGTGGTTAGTTCTTTCCCAAAGGTTTCTATAATCACGATTTCGTGTATGATTTCTGCACATAAAACCAGATTTTTGTTCGATTCATGTAGTACCCATTGTTTTCTATCTTTCAAATTGGTACAGAATCTAGGGATAGCCCTAAATATGCAGATAACCAGAACCGTAGAGATGGCCAATGGACAATTACACTACACGAAAGGATATGTTGAAACCCTTCAATTTACTCTTTCTAATAGACGCTTTTCTGGAAGCTTCCATGTAACTGAGATGAAACAGAGTGATGTAATCATAGGCATGGAATGGTTAGTTAAAAACTCTACGACAATTAGTTGTGAACAAAGAACGACCAGTGTGAAGCTAAATGATGAATCTATTCATATTCTAGGTGATGTCTTTAATCCTAAGCCTACTCTTATTTCTGCTATGCAGAGAGCTAGAGGTATACGTGATGGCTGCAAAACATTTGTAGTGTATGTGAACAATCTGCATCAGGAAGGTAATGACAAAGATATTCCAAATTACGTAGGAAATCTCTTGAAAGAATATGCCGATGTATTTCCAGAACACTTGCCTGGTATACCCCCACCTAGGCAGATTGACCACGCCATTGACCTATATCCAGGGAGTGAACCATATTCTAGAGCACCCTATAGATTTAACATTGATGAACTAAAGGAGCTTAAGATTCAATTAGATGATCTTTTGAAGAAAGGCTTAATAAAACCGAGTGTCTCACCTTGGGGTGCGCCTATTTTATTTCAGAAGAAGAAAGACGACTCTTACAGATTATGCATTGACTATAGGGGGTTGAATAAAAGAGCAATTAAGAATAAGTATCCACTCCCTCACATAGATGACTTATTAGGTCAATTAAGTGGAGCGACCGTATTCACAAAGATTGAGTTAAGATCTGGATATCACCAAATTAGGATCAAAACAGAGGATATTCCTAAGACGGCTTTTCGAACACGATATGGTCACTATGAGTTTACGGTTCTACCTTTTGGTTTAACAAACGCTCCTGCCACATTTATGTGCTTGATGAATAATATTTTTCACGATTACCTAGATGAATTCATGTTAGCCTTCCTTGATGATATATTTGTGTTCTCTAAAGATAATTCGGAGCATGTAGTACATCTCAAGAAGACTTTGCAAACTCTTAGAGAACACAAATTGTATGGGAAAAGAGTAAGTGCTTCTATGAATCCATGTTGAATAGATGTACAAACTTTAGTATGATACCCTTACACTCAAAATTGAATAGAAATTCAAAATTAAGTTTGAGGGTAGCTCTAACTTTAATGGTTGTTAAAACTTAACTTGGAGGCTGTCTGACTCCAACTTAAATTTGAAGCTCTTACACTCAAAATTCTAGAGGCTTCAACCTAAGTTCGAGCCTCTTTATTGATGCTCAAACTTAATTTCGAGCCTCACTAACTCCAATTACAATAGAGATTCAAACTTAAGTTTGATCCTCTCTCACTTCAAGTTCAGTAGAGGCTCTCTAAATAAAGGCTCAAACTTAAGTTTGAGCATGTTTGAATGCAAGATGAATAAAGAATCAAACTTACATTTCAGCCTCTTTGAATTCAAGGTGGATAGAGCCTTCAAAATTAAGATTGAATCTCTATGAATAGAATTTTAATAGAGGCTCAAACTTGAGGCAAGCCTTGTTAACTTCAATAGAAGTTCCACTTTAAGCTCAAGCTAATCTTACTCAAATTTTAATAGAGGCTCAAATTAATTTCGAACCTCTATCACTCTGAATTCAATAGAGGCTCAAACTTAAGTTTGAGATTGTATGACTCCAAGTTGAATAGAGGCGCAAACTTAAGTTTGAGCTTGTGTAACTCCAAGTTGAATGAAAGCTCAATCTTAAGTTCGAGCCTCTTTGACTCCAACTTGAATAGAGGTTTAAGGTTAACCTTCACCCTCTCTAACTGTAACTTGAACAAAGACTCAAACTTAAATTCAAGCTTCTATGACTCTAAGTTGAATAAAGGCTCAAACTCAAGTTCGAGCTTGTCTAGCTCAAAATCAAATAAAGGATCAAAGTAAAATTCAAGGCTTTCTAGCTATTGACTCTAAATGCTAATAAAGTAGAACTTAAGTCAAAACCTCTCATAAAACTTAAACTTATGTTTAAGCCTACATTCAAGTTAGAGTTAGAGAGGGTCAAATTTATATTGAACTCAAAATAGTGAAAAGTCAAACTTTAGTTTGAGTCTGTTAATCATCTTAAATTTGTCTTTTTTTTCATTGAATAGTAGTTTGAAACTTAAGTTCAAGCCTGTCTCAATCTTTTTTCAATACAGGTAGGCACTCAAATGTTTTCTCTTTCACTCAAAACTTAAGGGGCTTGAACTTAAGTTCGATCCTCTCTCAAAGTTGAAAAGAGGATCAAACTTAAGTTTGAGTCTCTATAACTATAAGTTGAAAAGACACTCAAACTTAAGTTCAAGACTCTCTAGCTCATGATTCAATCATAGGTAAGAAAACTCGAACTTAAGTTTAAGCCTCTATAAATCTTGAACTCAAATGTGTGTGTTTTGAAGTGGCTCAGATTTGTGTATGCTCCCACAAGTTGACCCATCAATAATGTACATGCACACACACATGCACACACACATGCACACACACATACACATATATTTATATGTCTGTGTGTGTATATATGTACAGATCAGACCATGATGTATGTATATATGTATGTATGTATGTATGTATGTATGTATGTATGTATGTATGTATGTATGTATGCATGTATGTATGTATGTATGTATGTTTTTTTGACTCAAAGCCTCTTGAAATTCAATTTGAATGGAGGTCCACCTTAACTTTGAGCCTATCTTTCTGAAAGTTGAAGAGCAACTCAAAATGAAGTTCTAGCCTCTCTAACTCCAACTTGAGTAGATGCTCAAACTTAATTTTGAGTTCAAAGTTTAATGAAGACTCAAACTTAAGTTTGAGCCTCTCTCACTCGAGCTTCAAGAAAGTCTATAGGCTCGAGCTTAAGTTTGGGCCTCTCTAACCGTAAGTTCAAAAGAGGTTCAAACTTAAGTTTCAGCCTCTTCGATTCTAGAAAAAGGCCCAAACTTAAGTTTAAGCCTCTTTAACTCTTGTTTCAATCATGTGCTAAGGAGCTCAAACTTAAGTTTCAGCCTCTCAAAAATACTGAACTGATATGTGTGTGTGCGTGTTTGTGTGTGTGTGTGTGTTTGTGTGTGTGTGTGTCTATTTTGAGGTTGCTATGTGGCAACATACACAAGTCTAAGGCACACCAAAACACACAAACACATACATAAGTTCAAGATTTATGAGAGGCTCAAAGTTAAGTGTGACCCTTTTGACTTTATTCAAGTTGGAGGCACAAAGGCTCCAACTTAAGTTTGAGCCTCCATTCAACTTCGAATTCAAACTTAAGTCTTTCCCTCTATTCAAATTGGGGTGAAAGAGGCTTGAACTAAGCTTTGAGTCTCTTTCCACTTTTCAAAAAGAATGGCTCGAGCTTAAGGTTGAACCTCTATTCTAATTAAACTCTCAGAGGTCTATAGTGAGACATATATACATACATCCTGGTCCAATATATCTATGTGTGAGTGTGAGTGTGTTTACATACACTCTGTTGGGTTAATTTGCAGTAGCACACACAAGTTAACCCAACAAATATATACGTACACACACACATAAATACACACACACATATATATATATATATATATATATATATATATATATATATATATATATATATATATATATATATATATATATATATATATATATATATATATATATATATATATATATATATATATATATATATATGCATACACACACACATATATAAGGACGCTTCGGCAACAACCTCAAGACTCGCCAGACTATCTGTCTGGGTGATTACATTCTGTGGAGTTCCGTTGTGTTATGTTAGAGAATTCTGAGTAGTACTGTGTTATTTCAATTTTGTTTGATTATCGTCAATTGTGTTTAACGCTATTCCTGTAAGTAAGACTTGTGAGTCTGTACTACGGTAATGAATAGTTCCGGTGCTGTCTGATGAGAGCATATCAACCAGAGCATAATCGGTAAGGTTGTGGAAGAACTAGCAATAGTTTTAGTACAGATAGTAATACGGTGAGAGAACGAACCAGAGTCTAGAGATTAATTCATATTAACATAGATTTAAACATTAAGGTACTGTGGTGTGAGTGGTTAATTGGGAAAATCAAGTATAGGGCCTCTGATTATTCAGACCCCTTCCACTGCGAAGAACCCGAAAAGAGCTTAAAATGCGTCTCTGACGGCAACGCGTGTTTAACACTGGCGCCGTTTTTGGGAAAGTGGCAACAGAGTGTTGCAAAGTGATTGTGGGAAGAAAACCATAGATTGTGAATCGATTGTAAGGTAGAGTAGTACGCAAGTGTGGCAAAGGTGATATATGCTGGTTACTCGGTCCGGCGAGTTATATCCGAAGTACAGGCGAGACCGACAGCCTTGGGCGGTACCGAATTTGTTAAGGACACCCACAGGAGGCATAAGCACAGATCGGTTACGTTCGGTCGTCGAAGAAGCGAAGCACGTTAGTAGTGATTCCGATAGCATTCCGGTGGAACATACTGCATTTCTAGCGGTATAATTTTGGCACAGTCTATAGAAGGTACAATAACTTTGGAGTCTACAAGAACACATTGTGCAGTTGATCCGACACTGTCTTGTCAAGATTCGAACCTCTCTGAGGATAGAGGTGTGTTATCTAGAGAGACCATTGCTGGTGAAAGAATACCCTGGTTTGGGGAAATTTCGACTAATTCCGATGACAGTTCGGTCCCAGTTACAATGAATTTACAATTTTTTGGTGACAGTGTTATACTTCCCAATGAATCTTCATTCCGGACACCACTGTTCGGGGAAAGTTTGCGTACGTTTGATACCAAAGAAGAGGATAGGCTATTTGAATTGGAAATCCGTAAAAGGTTGAGCACTATTTTCAAACCGGAAGGTGAGCAATCTGATCATACAAAATCCGAAGGACCGGAAACACCTCCAAAGAACTCAAGAGACAGTAATAGTACCACCACTAACACCATGAGTGGACAACAACAACAACAACAACAACAACAACAACAACAACAGCAACAACAACAACCACTTCCACCTCGACCGGTTCCAACAGGAGTAACCTACACAAAGTTCGGTGGATTTCCAGGTGATGATCTTGATGCCCATGTATGCAACTTTGAAATAAGTTATGCAGTGCTAAACCATCCACCCGATCTGGCATACAAGGCCATCCTATTCCAGTGAACATTAGTTAATGAAGCAGCAAGGTGGCTCACAGAGTATGATTTCAATCATTTTGTTACCTATGAAGGGGTAAGGTATGCGTTTTTACAGAGATTCCGATTGAAGAAGAACCCTGCCGAAATTTTCGATTACTTGCAGAACAATAAAAAGAAGTTGCACCAAACAGTGCAAGAATATGCCAATCTGTTTAGAACTCATTTGAGACAACTACCGCCCGCCCATGCCAACCTGCCGGATGATGTCATCACTCAGTGATTTATTAATGGGTTGACTTCGTAGCTCAGATAGATTACGATCATCCGTTGTGTGGGAGATATGACACTAGATGCGGTTATTGCAATGGCCTTGCAGCTCGAGCATAAGGTTGGAGGCTTTACCGAAGGCCTGGAGTGGTTGAAAGCCAGTAAAAATGTTGCAGAGGACCCGGCTAGACAGATGTACTGCACTAACACTACAACATATGAGGGGCATACCGACGCTGCAAATACCGACGGTCATAGTCGACGTCGGTATAGCCCTCGAAAAATCTCACTAAGAGATACCGACGGTCAAGTGACCGTCAGTATGACCATTTTAAATGGATCGTCGGTGTGGCCCGTAGCCGCCGGTATAAGCGTCGGTATAGGGACATACTTGTAAGTGATTCTTTTATTCGCTATTGATAGAGAGAGAAGGAGAGAGCGAGAGAGAGAGAGAGAGAGAGAGAGAGAGAGAGAGAGAGAGAGAGAGAGAGAGAGAGAGAGAGAGAGAAAGAAAGAGAGAGAGAAGAGAAAGGAATATACACATTAATTTACACATGCATACATACACACATACATGTACACACATGGATGCTTACATACACACACCTATAGACACATGCATGCTTACATACACACACACATATACACATATGCATGCATACAGACACACATAAATTTACACACATGCATACATACACACACATGCATACACACATACATACACACACATATATACACATATGCATACATACACATACACACACACACATATACACACATACATACACACACGCATATATACACACATATACACACATGCATGCATACATACACACACACATACCGGCATGCATGGATACACACATGCATACATACACACATATACACAAATGCATGTATACATACACACACATGTATACACATGCATACACATACACACACACATGCATGCCTACATACACGCACACACACACACACATACACACACATGTATACACATGTATACATACACACACACACATGTACACATGCATACATACACACACATATATACACACATGCATACATACACACATATAATCCTATTTTTATTTTGAAGTTTTCTTTTTACATCAAATATATAGAAATACGATTAGGGTTTTTGGGTTAAATATTTAAGATTAGGGTTTTATGGTTTTAACATCTACATAACATATATGCACACATACACATGCACATATAATACATATATACATGTATATACACATGTATACAAAAATATACATATTTTAGGTCTAGATATTTAAGATTAGGGTTTTAGGGTTTAGTATTATAGATTTAAGTATAAGTCTTTCTGATTAGGGTTTTAGGATTTTAATACGTAGATAACATAAATACACAAACACACATATACATATAATACATACATACATGTAGATACACATGCATACAAAAATATACATATTTTAGATTTAAATCTTTAAGATTAGGGTTTTAGGGTTATAACACCTACATAACATATATGCACACATACACATACACATGTAATACATATATACATGTATATACACATGTATATAGAAATAAACATATTTTAGGTCTAGATATTTAACATTAGGGTTTTAGGGTTTAGTATTTTAGATTTAAGTCTAAGTCTTTCTGATTAGGGTTTTAGGATTTTAATACGTAGATAACATATATACACAAACACACATATGCATATAATACATACATACATGTAGATACACATGCATACAAAAAAATACATATTTTAGATTTAAATCTTTAAGATTAGGGTTTTAGGGTTATAACACCTACATAAGATATGTGTACACATACACATGCACATGTAATACATATATACATGTATATACACATGTATTAAAAAATATACATATTTTAGGTCTACATATTTAAGATTAGGGTTTTAGGGTTTAGTATTTCAGATTTAAGCCTAAGTCTTTCTGATTAGGGTTTTAGGATTTTAATACGTAGATAACATATATAAACAAACACACATATACATATAATACATACATACATATGGATACACATGCATACAAAAATATACATATTTTAGATGTAAATCTTTAAGATTAGATTAGGGTTTTAATTAAATATATATAATTAAATATATAAAATTAAATATATAAAAATAGGATTACGTAAGGAAAGAAAATCTGAATATATAAATAAATATATATATATAATAAGATAATTATATACATAAATAAATATAAAAAGAACTAGTGTTTTAAATAATTTAAGTAAATATAAATAATTAAATATAATTAAGTAAAGAAAAATCTGAATATATAAATAAATATATATATATAAGGTACGATAATTATATAGATAATAAAATATGATAAGAACTAGTATTTTAAATAAGTAAATGAAATATATATGATTAAATATATAAAAAAAGGTTTAAATTTAATTATTTTAAATAGAGTGAATATATATACAATACACAAATACACATACTTATATACCTATCTATATTCACATATATACATATACACATATATATACACATGCATACATATATATACATGCTGTAGTTCTAGGTCATTTGGATTAGGGTTTTAGGGTTTTAACACGTACATAACATATATACACACATACACATACACATATAATACATATATACGTGTATATACACATGTGTATAGAAATATACATAATTTAGCTATAGAGCTTTAAAATTAGGGTTTTAGGGTTTAAGCATACATATAACTTAATTAAGAGGAAAAAAATCTGAATAAATAAATAAATATATATATAAAATAGAATCAATCAAGAAAGAATTCGAATATATAGATAAAATAGGATAGCTATATAGATTAAGGTTTTAAAACTAGGGTTCTAAGTTTTTTTCGGTATTTAAGTATTTAGGTCTTTAAGAGTTAGATTTTTAGGTTTAATAAAAAAACAAATGTTCTAAAATGTCCATATTGTAGCAGATGGCTTCTTTGGATCCTGAAGAGAGAATGGCATGTCCTTGCACACACTGCAAGTATCAAATTTATCAGAAACGACGGATTTGTACTGCACATGTTAGAGAGTATGGATCCTTTGATAGGAGTCGACTGGAAAACCCACGCTATCATTCGCATGGTCCCCCAGGTGAGCAGATGGACCCAAACGACATTGCACTGGTAACTCTCGTGGACAAAAGAGAGCAAAAAGGACTTAGACATAGAAGCAAGCACTAATAATATTACACAGAATGAACATATGGAAGAGATGCTTGAAGCATTTTATGAGATGGACGAAGATCATGATGGTGAAGAAGGTGTCAAGAGTTTCATGGACACAACAGAAATCCCACGATCAGAAGTTGATGAAGAATATGAAAACATGCGAAGATTAGCTCGTTTACCACTTTACAATGGAGCAAAGATATCTGTACTACGTGCTTCACATGCGATGCTCAATCTGCAATCCATTTTTGGATGGTCAAATAGTAGTGTCATTGAATTGTTCAGGTAAGTGGAGAACAAATTGGCTTTCATTGTTGTATCACAATAACTTCATTTACTAATATCATTTTAATTGCTTATTGGAGGCTTCTTGTAATAGGCCTCTTTTCTAGTGAAATAATTCATTTTGAACTTTCTGAATTTCATTGTGGGGATAATGCTTAGAACGAATAATTAGGTCATTTTATGCATGTAGAAAAAATTTTGGGTTGACAAGTTTCATATTCTCTCTCTAGACCTTAATTGCATCATGTTTTCCAGTGGGACTTTGAAGGTGAAGATGAAAGAATTAAGGAAAACTTTGTATGAGGGAAAGGTAGAGCAAGTAGAAGAGAATAAAAGTGCCTGTGTGAGATTTTTGTGAATCATGTTTTAAGTACCTTGTTCAGGGTCCTATGTTTAGTTCACTATAAGAAAATGCCTTGATTTTACTCTCTCTCTACAATTCTAAACCTTACAAGGCTCAAAAGTGGCATTTAGAGGTGGATTTGGACCTCGGACATCTCTAACACTATTGTGCAGATCAAAAAATTGAATAAAAGTGTCGCTCACAAGCTTAACCTAATTCCTCATTGTTTTGGAGTTACAAGGCTTTGAAAAGTGCCATTTTTTACAACACTAAAAAAAAAACAAGGGCTTGTCTAATTCTATTGGAATCCGTGATTCTCATGCTCAAGTGTCACCATGTCTAAATATGTATGTTTTCCGATATGTCTTCTTGGTGTTTTTCTACTATTCTTGACATGTATACCAAGGAAAGGAAGTACACTACGATCGCATGGCTTTTTGCGAAAGTTTTGAGAAACTCGACTTTTCCTCAATTTGGTGGATCGCACACTTCTTTGGGGAGCACCACTGTGATCAAACAAAAAAAAAAAGATAAGAAGGCCTGCGCATCAACACGGAGGACACACAGAAATATGACAATTACCTTGTGATTGAGAGTGTGATTGAGAGTGAGAGTGAGAGTGAGAGTGTGATTGAGAATGCGAGTGAGAATGCGATTGTGATAGCTCGGGGGTGGTCGGGAGGTAGAGGCTTCGTCAAGAAGCTATTGTCCAAAGCTACTGTAACCATTGATTCACATCTATAATATCATAATTCTTCCTTCTCTGCGTCATATTTGTTCTACTCTTCCGCATCAGATTTTATTTTACCTTGTGCAATCTCTGCGTTCTTCTCTCCACTGTTATTTCTGAGTAATCGAAAGATTGTGATTGGGGATAGATTGTGATTGAGGAAACACTACAAGTGTATCAGAGCAGAATCAATCCGCGTGAATGATGGAAGGTCTAACACAAAAGGTTCGTGAACAAGAGGAGCTTATTCAAAAGCTTCTTGGTGAATTGCACAAAGAACGAGGGGGAAAGCAACCAGAAGGAGCAACAAATTTGTTTGTGGAGCGGAACGATGAAATAGATGAAGCTGCGAGAACATCTAGTGTACCTCGAGAAAAACAAAAACGCAATTCTGAAGATATTGAACCAGGTGAGTTTGCCCTTAAGCAAGTCTTCAAGAATGCAAAGTTAAATGATTTTGATGGCGAGAAGAAGAGTGGGGAAAATCTTGAGGCATGGATTGAAGAACTAGAGGATTTCTTTGACCTTCGGCAATTTAGTGAAGAGTCCACGGCAAAAGTTGGGATCCTTCATCTGCGTGGGATCGCGAAGCTATGGTGGAAGTCGTATATGTAGACTCGAACGCGTTCTGGTACTGTTCTATGGAAGGAATTTAGAGAACAAACTGAAAAATGCTATTGTTCTCCACACTATCATATGGAGAAGAAGATGGAGTTCTACAATTTCCAACAACACGAACGTGACAAGCATAGCTTATCTGTTGATGAGTACAAAGAGAAGTTCCTACGTCTTCATAAATATGCATTAGAGGTTAGTGGTAATGCTCTAAAGAGTAAATTTATTGAAGGGCTTCGTGAGGAACTTCGCTATCAAGTCAAGGGATCTGGATGCATTGATTTTCTTGATGCTGTTGTGATGGCTGAGAACTCTTGAGAAGATGGAGAAGTTCAATTTGCAAAAGGAAAATAGAAGCAGATTCATTGCAACGGGACATAGGCCACAAAGACCTGTTGCAATGAACATGAACAATTCAAAGAAAACTCCATCTTCTAAAGACCAAGGTAAGAACCCTGCTCGACCAATGGAAAATCAAAGGAGGCGTCAACCAATTGAGTGGCAAGAAGATCCTAATTTTATTGAGAGGGAAAAAAGACTTGGTCTATGTTTTCGTTGCGGGGAGCAAGGGCATCGGACATATGAGTGCTCGAACAAGGCAGTCTTTCGACCCGCACAATCAAAAGCGATAAACATCATCGAGGAGTGTACAATTATTGAGGAAGCAGATGATGGGGGTAAGTGCAGTGACTCTACTTTATGTTGCATGGTGGTTATTTCTTTCCCAAAGGTCTCTATAATCACGATTCCGGGTATGATTTCTGCGCATAAAACCAGATTTTTGATCGATTCATGTAGTACCCATTGTTTTCTATCTTTCAAATTGGTACAGAATCTAGGGATAGCCCTAAATATGCAGATAACCAGACCTATAGAGATGGCCAATGGACGATTACACTACACAAAAGGATATGTTGAAAACCTTGAATTTACTCTGTCTAATAGACACTTTTCTAGAAGCTTCCATGTAATTGAGATGAAACAGACTGATGTAATCATAGGCATGGATGGGTTAGTTAAAAATTCTGTGACAATTAATTGTGAACAAAGAACGATCACTGTGAAGCTAAATGATGAATCTATTCATATTCTAGGTGATGTCTTTAATCCTAAGCCTACTCTTATTTTTGCTATGCAGATAGTTAGAGGTATACGTGATGGCTGCAAAACATTTGTAGTGTATGTGAACAATCTGCATCAGGAAGGTAATGACGAAGATATTCCAAATTACGTAGGAAATCTCTTGAAAGAATATGCCGATGTATTTCCAGAAGACTTGCCTGGTATACCCCCACCTAGGCAGATTGACCACGCCATTGACCTATATCCAGGGAGTGAACCATATTCTAGAGCACCCTATATATTTAACATTGATGAACTAAAGGAGCTTAAGATTCAATTAGATGATCTTTTGAAGAAAGGCTTAATAAAACCGAGTGTCTCACCTTGGGGTGCGCCTATTTTATTTCAGAAGAAGAAAGACGTCTCTTACAGATTATGCATTGACTATAGGGGGTTGACTAAAAGAACAATTAAGAATAAGTATCCACTCCCTCACATAGATGACTTATTAGGTCAATTAAGTGGAGCGACCGTATTCACAAACATTGAGTTAAGATGAGGATATCACCAAATTAGGATCAAAACAGAGGATATTCCTTAGACGGCTTTTCGAACACAATATGGTCACTATGAGTTTACGGTTCTACCTTTTGGTTTAACAAACGCTCGTGCCACATTTATGTGCTTGATGAATAATATTTTTCACGATTACCTAGATGAATTCATCTTAGTCTTCCTTGATGATATATTTGTGTACTCTAAAGATGATTCACAACATGCGGTACATCTCAAGAAGACTTTGCAAACTCTTAGAAAACACAAATTGTATGGGAAAAGAGTAAGTGCTTCTATGACTCCATGTTGAATAGATGTAAAAACTTTAGTATGATACCCTTACACACAAAATTGAATAGAAATTCAAAATTAAGTTTGAGTGTAGCTCTAACTTCAATGGTCGTTAAAACTCAACTTGGAGGCTGTCTGACTCCAACTTAAATTTGAAGCTCTTACACTCAAAATTCTAGAGGCTTCAACCTAAGTTCGAGCCTCTTTATTGATGCTCAAACTTAATTTCGAGCCTCACTAACTCCAATTAGAGTAGAGATTCAAACTTAAGTTTGATCCTCTCTCACTTCAAGTTCAGTAGAGGCTCTCCAAATAAAGGCTCAAACTTAAGTTTGAGCATGTTTGAATGCAAGATGAATAAAGAATCAAACTTACATTTCAGCCTCTTTGAATTCAAGGTGGATAGAGCCTTCAAAAATAAGATTGAATCTCTATGAATTGAATTTGAATAGAGGCTCAAACTTGAGGTAAGCCTTATTAACTTCAATAGAAGTTCCACTTTAAGTTCAATCTAATCTTACTCAAATTTTAATAGAGGCTCAAGCTAATTTCGAACCTCAATCACTCTGAATTCAATAGAGGCTCAAACTTAAGTTTGAGATTGTCAGACTCCAAGTTGAATAGAGGCGCAAACTTAAGTTTGAGCTTGTGTAACTCCAAGTTGAATGAAAGCACAGTCTTAAGTCGAGCCTCTTTGACTCCAACTTGAATAGAGGTTTTTGCTTAACCTTCACCCTCTCTAACTCTAACTTGAACAGAGACTCAAACTTAAATTCAAGCCTCTATGACTCTAAGTTGAATAAAGGCTCAAACTCAAGTTCGAGCTTGTCTAGCTCAAAATCAAATAATGGATCAAAGTAAAATTCAAGGCTTTTTAACTATTGACTCTATCAAATGCTAATAAAGTAAAACTTAAGTCAAAACCTCTCATAAAACTTAAACTTATGTTTAAGCCTACATTCAAGTTAGAGTTAGAGAGGGTCAAATTTATATTGAACTCAAAAGAGTGAAAAGTCAAACTTTAGTTTGAGTCTGTTAATCATCTTAAATTTGTCTTTTTTTCATCTAATAGTAGTTTGAAACTTAAGTTCAAGCCTCTCTCAATCTTTTTTCAATACAGGTAGGCACTCAAATGTTTTCTCTTTCACTCAAAACTTAAGGGGCTTGAACTTAAGTTCGATCCTCTCTCAAAGTTGAAAAGAGGATCAAACTTAAGTTTGAGTCTGTATAACTACAAGTTGAAAAGACACTCAAACTTAAGTTCAAGACTCTCTAGCTCATGATTCAATCATAGGTAAGAAAACTCGAACTTAACTTTAAGCCTCTATAAATCTTGAACTCAAATGTGTGTGTTTTGAAGTGGCTCAAATTGTGTATGCCCCCACAAGTTGACCCGTCAATAATGTACATGCACACACAGATGCACACACACATACACATATATTTATCTGTATGTGTGTGTATATATGTACATGCTGATAGATTTTTAGCCAACACCAAAAAATCTTTGAAGCACATAAACACTTCGGACTTTACTTTGAGTGGATATACCCATGTATGCCTAGAAAAATTATTAATGAAAGTCACAAAGTAAAGAGAGTTTCCAAAAGAAGGTTTTTCAATAGGAACACATACATCACTATGTACGTGCTGCAATTTCTGAATAGCCTAAACTAAAGCATCTTTTGGAAAGGAGGGACGCTACATTTTGCCCAAAATACATCCTTCACAGACATGTTTTCACGGTGCTGCAAGTTTGGGAATATAGGACACCATTTCAGATTTGTGTAGGTGTAGGAAACTAGAAAAATTAAGATGACTAAAGCCTGCATGCCAAAACTTTACATCTGACATAGCTTGAGAATCATGTACTACACATGCTGAATGATTCAGAGATCTCTCATAGTCTTTGAGCTTATACAGCCCATGACAAAAAATGCCATAAGTAATAATGACATCACCATTTGATAGATCATGAACTGTACATCTCTCATCAACAAATTTCACAACTAAGCCAATATTGGCCACTAATGCAAAAATTAATAACAATTTTTTCTTGATCCCTACCACAAATAAAGCGTTTGACAAAGTGAAATAACTACTATCAATAGTAGTCAAAATGATCTTACCAACTCCCATAACAGGATAAGAGGAGTTGTAGGTGCATGTAATAGTATTCCTTGTAGGGGCACGCTCGAGTGAAGAGAAGAAACTGTGCTGTGAGGTAATATGTTTGGTCACCCCGCTATCAAGTACCAAATATTTGAGTCTACTATAGACATGCATTGCTCATGAAAAGATGGGTTAAAACTACAAATAATAGTAAACACCCATTCTTCATCCTACACAAGATAAGCAGACTCTACTTTTGGTGTAGAGGCCTCTACAACAACAATTCCAGCCTCTTTCTTCTTTGCCTCTATAGCAGCTAGTTTTGGACAACTCTTAATGACATGATCATTTACTTTATAGTATTTGCAAAACAATTTCTACTTCTTTTATTTCTTCTCATCTTTGTCTTCCTTCTTCGAATGTGCAGCATTTGTAGATTTTTGCTTACTAGTGGAAGAGCTCCATTTCCCTTTGCCATTTTGACTAGCAGGAAAGATTGATCTAGAACACATATATTAGACATGTTCTCTCTAGACTGGTCTTCCTACAACAAAACAGAAACGAACTCTTCAAATGCTAAGGCATTTGGATTGCCTTTCATCATTAAACGAAGAGTAGAACCAAAACTCAAATATGAGTCGGGAAGACCACTCAAAATAGTATGCACAAGTGAACTGTCAAGAAGGACTTCATCTGTAGAAATCAACTATTCCTTGAAATCCTTGATCTTTGTCAAAAAACTATCCATAGAATCACCTTCATTCATGTGCTCACTCCAACTATTTTTATATGTAAGCAACAAAAGCCTCATTCCTAGCTTCGTACAATGTGGTAAGTGTATCCCAAGCATCCTTAGTTGTTCTACAAGAGTGAATGTGAGGAATAATGGCATGTTTGATAGACAAAGCTATCAATGCATGTGCCTGAGCACCTCTGCCATACCAACCAATTTTCTCTACAATACGTGCAACAAAAACAGTAGCACGAATAGGAATCTATAGAATATCACCATCTTTGACACGATCTGTATCAGTTTCACTAGTTTTATTTGTACTACCTATATTTGCAAGTGTAAGAGGACATCTTTCAACACATTGCAGAATATTCCATAGTCCTTTTGCGACCAATACATGATGCATCATATAAGCCCACAATTGATACCATCCAAATTATCCTCAACAACCAACATACAGAATACATCACAACTTTTATCCATGGCCACTAACTAAAATACCTGGATGTAGAAATTTGAGTGTATCTGAAAATGTTGAATAGAATTCCTCTTAGGATTTCTACTAAAATTGTAGTAGACTTTGAGAGGCTTATACTGAAGAACCGAAACAGGTATATATCTTTGGCACAAAAAGACAGAATAACCTACACAAGCACTCTGATAGTGTGTTCGGAGGCTGAAATGAGCTTAGATGGTGATTTCGACACCATAGAGCAAAGCAGTTTTGATCTATGAAACACCTTGAGTATGCTTACCAAATTTTGTGCGATTCTGCTATTACAACCAGAGAGGTGTCGATGTCACCCTAGATTAAGCGGTGGCCTCCTTTGGTACCAATTAGTGGAGTTAGACATCTATGGAAGCATGCAAACAACACAAGGAAGAAGAAGAAGCTTGGAGCACAACACACACTAGTGAATGTACAAAAATAAGTAGCCCATTAGGGCAATAGGTGTATATACAAGCCCGGGGAAGAACACCTCCTAAAGAGAGAAAAAGTGCCCCGGCGGTTCTAGAGCATTCATAGACATCACTACATAAATACATCGATAGATTCTGGGTGGATTGTACAAGAGGAAATCGCTTTTGAGTTGCATGTTTACGTTTTATCGCAAATGGGTTTTTCAAAAGTTCTTTCACAAAATGTAAAAATAAATGATGTCTTTTTTATTTGATGTTTCTCATGATTTGTTTAGCTTTATGAGTGCACGAAATGATCAAGTCAAGATGGAGATGCAAAACGAAACATGGAGTTCAAGAAATGTTTTTCATTAGCTTTTCTCCTTTAACCTTGATCTTTTGCACCATTTTTGAGTTGCATTTCATATAAAGTTTGCATATTTTAAGTTGAAAAGAGCACATGTTTTTAAATCCCTTAGATTCACATTCATTTGCACATGAGATATATTTGTAAATATTATAAATAGAAGTATGTTAACCCTTGAATGAAAATGACAGGAGATGCGAGTGAAGATACAAGTGACTGCATTTGAGAGTGGATTTATGAGTGGAGATCTTCTTTTACTATAAATCCTTAGAATTGCTTCCATATTTGCACCATGATTGTGAATGCTTGCATCTAGAGTACACATGAATGAAGATGTATGTGCACGGAGTTGATGCCCTTAGTTGCACATCCACTTTAACATTAACTGAATTCTAATTAAATAAGTCCAAAAGAATGAGTGAGAGACCTCGTCATGGAATGCTAATTACCATTTTTTATCGCACCATGATTTTTTTCAATGCATGTAAAGTATGCATATGATAGGGCCCACTACATGGCCATGCATAGGCACATGTTTTCAATAACCCATGCACTTGATTTTACTCACACTTTGGGTCTCATAGATTTGTAAACAGTTATGATACTTTATGGTGGTGTGTCTGGAGGCCACATAGGTTTCGAGGGGGTGGATGTCGTCAAGATTTTCAACTTCAGGAAGATCATTCATGTTCTGTGTTCTTCTAGAACTCCATCACTTATTAATGGAGTATTGTGGAGGGACACATGTCCATTCCTCATTGAGAGAAGGAACTTATTTTCTTGTTGAGTGTTTCATTTCTTCTTCAAATGAAAGGTGCCCCTCAAACATCATGAATTTTAAAGACTGCTATATCAAACCATTTGGACGCTCACTTCCTTTATTTCTATTGTTGGTAGAAACCATTTGAAGGGAGAAAGGAGCTATCACGAAGGTACGCGTGGGGGCAAAGGACAATGGGAAAAGGAAAGTTCATGAAGAACGTCAAGGATGGAAAGGAAGAAAAGGGGGCATTCGAATCGGTTTTTTGTAATAAGATTCTAGGGATTTTGCAATGAAAGACGTTGTTGACGATATGGAAGGCCAAGAGGGGTAGACGAAAAACAAAAGTGGGGGAGAAGGCTTCTCGTTTATCTGGTGAACGGTTCTCTCGTGTTCTAGTACAAGAGAGGGTGGGTAATAGACCTCGGTGACTAGTTGAGTTGTTGGAAAATAGAAGGCTGCCGATCAATTCTACGAGGAAAAGGGTAGCTTGCCAGTCGACACATGGAAAAGAGAGAATTCGGCCCACCATAAACGATGTCGACCAAGGAAGTGGAACTGTTGCGATTATCATTAATGAAGAATGAAAGTTGAGGGCATCATCAGAATTCAGGATTTTGGCATGGACATGCGGAACGGTTTTTCTCCGTAACAAAAGAAGGAAGGAAGAGCTTTCGCTAGGAGGGGTACTCATCAGAAGAGAGAGAGGGAAGGTTATTAAGTCTTCTCTATTTTTTTAACTCGATAAGAGCTTATGGAGGGTGAAGAAGAGTGAAGAAGATGGTCAAACATAAGAAATAAAGTCTAGTTTTCAGTTTGGGAAACGTGGAGTCCCTCAACGTTGAAGTATATATTGAGGAGCATGGGCTGTGAAAACTTTGCAGAATTCGCGATGTGATGAATCCAATTGGAAAGTCTTTGTAGCTTATGCTCTGAAAAGAGAATGCAGCAGAAGCAGGTATGGAAGGAAAGAGAGGCGTGTGTGCTAGACTTCATCTCAGAGAGGAATTGATGGTGATATTTAGTCCTGAATTAGAGCTTGCTAAGAAGTGTGCGAGATAGTTTCCGGTGAAGAATTCTGCACAATTGTGGAGGTACGAGCTGACAAAATTAAGGGAAGAGGTTTGCACATGGGAGAGTGATACATGTATTTATAAAAAATTTCTTGACTTAAAGAACCACAACTCTATAATTCACTCTGAGATTTCTGCAAGAATGCAATGGTTATAAGTTCTCTGTTCGTCATCGTCAAATAATACTGGAATAGATTTCTTGTCAAAGTAATGCCTCAGTAAGCAGTTTTTTTTTTCTGTTTTGTTGTTCAAGGAAAGAGAACATGAGAGTATGCACTCTGTAAAGTTAGAAGCAAACAAAACACCCTTGTTTGTCATCGAAAAGTTTCTCGGATGTTCATTGATATGATTCAGTAATAAAGAGTTGTTATCTTCAACATATATTTCCTGCATAATCGTCAAGACTTTCATGTGCTTAATGCTTTCTGTTTTTCTTACTTTTTTTTTCTTGTTTTTTGTTAATGCAGTATCATCTGTACCAATCACGATGGGCATCCAACCTTTGCGTTCTTGGTTTCTTAGAAGTTTAGCTTGCAGAAAGACTATTGTATAAACTGGAATTTTGACTTGAATTCGGAGTAAAATTAGTTTATATTATAGTTAGGCCTTGGAAGATATGTTGAAAAGACTATTGTCATGGTGACACGGTACAAACATCTTGTAAGAGATGATTATATTTTCTAAATAGTATGTTATAGCTCATGGTTGTCACACATCTTATTTATTCTACCAACTGTGCGAAGTCAATTTGATGTAATCCCTTACTGAACCCCTTTTGCTCATTGAAGTTGTGTTTTCCCTACCTTTGTCGGCTGTCAACCATGTTTGCACTTATTTTGTGTACGACGAATTCAAGTGTTTGGTTGAAAGGAATGGTTCCATTGCTCTCAGTGGTTTCAATTGCTACTGGGAGTTATTTTGACATGAACAATTGAATTCGAGCGTCGATCATATATATATATATATATATATATATATATATATATATATATATATATATATATATATATATATATATATATATATATATATATATATATATATATATATATATATATATATATCACATAGCTAGTTCTATTAGAGCGACTATGTTTGAAGATCAATAGTAGTATTTAGAAGCTGAAGGCTTCAGTAACCGAATTGCCTAGTTCTAATCATATGGGACGATGGTTTAAAATTGGACGAAGGTATGAACATCCAAGTACATTTCAGTACTGAGGTAAGGAAGTTGTTTTCTTTATCCTAGTCAAAGCCAAGTTTGCTTATTTGTGGACGGTTGACAAATTCCTCTCTTCACATTGAATTGCTAAAATCACAATTGCTAAAAATGGTAATCGTGTTAAAAGGGTTAGACTCTCTACATGAACATAAATGAAATGTTTGAATTGATTGTTTTAAAACAAAATAAATTGGTCCTAAGGCAAATCTAGATACAAGGGTCTTGACTCTTTTTAGGTCTTTTGAAAATAAAGAAAAGAACTAGATGTGAGATTCTTTTCTCTCCTTTCTACGATCTCTGCGACACTGCAGTCTAACACAGGCATGCATGGTGGACTTGAACCCACTACTTTGATAAGAATTTACAATTGATTCTCATTATTAGAAGGTGGACTTTGGATATGATACAAATCATATAAGAATTCACCAAAGAGTTCCCTAATTTGGACACTAGCAACACCAACATCTTTGAAATATTCTTTCCTACAGTCTTGAAAACCGAGTTGGGCTTTCCAAGCTGCTTTTGTTGTCTTTGCTATCGAAATTTTGAGAGAAATCTATACCAGAAACTTTTGAGTTAATGTTTCCTTTTCTTGATTCTTCATGTGTCAAGTTAGAATCTTAGTGTCCTTTCCTAGTAAGGCTGCATCCTTAGCCATTTCTAACTTATGTTAGTCTACTTGGAGTATTCTTAGTTCCATGATTTGCCTTTCTTTTTTTTCCAAGATCTACGCATTGCTGGTGATAACAAGTTTGGCAGCGTGCAACTAAAGCTCTATTTTTTTACACTCTTTAGCTTTTGCAGAACCGTCTACAAATTATCCATTTATGACACAAGCTTTGATGAGAAAATATCCTTCTCTTTTACTGAGCCACCTTGTTTTGTGGTGAATCTTTATCCATATGCACTTTTTGTAACTTGACCTGTACTATGGCGAGTTGTTTGTTGATATATTTAGGTAGTGATGTGTGTGAACACACAAGGACCGCCGGGGCACTTTTTTCCCTCTTTAGGAGGTTTTTTTCCCCCGGCTTGTATATACGCCTATTTCCCTAATGGGCTACTTATCTTTGTACATTCTCTAGTAATACATTCAGTATTGTGTGTTTGTGCTCCAAGCTTCTTCTTCTTCCTTGTGCTGTTTGCGTGCTTCCGCAGACGTCTATCTCCAACAATTGGTATCAGAGCAGGTTGTCCCTTCTTCTCCAGATAGCTCACTTGTGTAGACCGTTCTGAATGGTCTTCCTGATTCATATCAGAGTTTTGCTTCTACTCTTCGGTTGATGAGGAAAGGCAATCCAAATGCCTTGTCATTTGAGGAGTTAGTCTCTGTTCTGTTGCAGGAAGATCAGTCCAGGCAGAACAGGTCCATTATGCGTGTTGTAGGTCAAGCTTTCCTGGCTAGTCAAAAGGGCAAAGGAAAATGGAGCTCTTCTACTGGTAAGCAGAAATCTGCAAATGCTGCACAATTGAAGAACCAGGATAAAGATGAGAAGAAAACAGAAAAGCAGAAATTGTTTTGCAAGTACTGTAAAGGAAATGATCATATCATAAAGAATTGTCCAAAACTGGTTGCTAAAGAGGCAAAGAAGAAAGAGGCTGGAATGGTTGTTGCAGAGGCCTCTACACCAAAAACAGAGTCTGCAAATCTTGTGCACGAAGAAGAATGGGCGTTTACTACTGTCTGTAGTTTTGAACCATCTTCTCATGATTAGTGCATGTCTGTAGTAGACTCAGATGTTTGGTACTTTGAATGTGGGGCGACCAAACATATTACCTCGCAGCGCAGTTTCTTATCTTCACTCGAGCCTGCCCCTACAGGGAATACTGTCACATGCACCAATAACTCCTCTTATCCTATTATGGGAGTTGGTAAGATCATTCTGACTACTGCTGATGGTAGTTCTTTTACTTTGTCAGATGCTTTATTTGTGCCAGGGATTAAAAAAATACTGTTATCAGTTTTTGCATTAGCCAAGATTGGCTTGGTTGTGAAATTCGTTGATGACAGGTGTACAGTCCATGATCTCTCAAATGGTGATGTGATTATTGCTTCTGGCATTTTATGTCGTGGGCTGTATGAGCTCATAGACTATGAAAGATCTGTGAATGATTCGGCATGTGCAGTTCATGATTGTCAGGCTATGTCAGATGCAAAGCTTTGGCATGCACACTTTGGTCATCTGAATTTTGCTAGTTTGCTACGCCTGCAGAAATCTGAAATGATGTCCTCTTTGCTCAAACTTGAGGCTCCTTGAAAACATGTTTGTGAGGGCTGTATTTTGGGCAAAATGCAGCATTCTTCCTTTCCAAAAGATGGTTCAGTTCGAGCTACGCAGAAATTGCAGCTTGTACATAGTGATGTCTGTGGTCCTATGCAGACACCCTCTTTTGGAAATTACCTTTACTTCGTGACTTTCATTGATGATTTTTCCAGGCATGCATGGGTATATCCACTCAAAGCAAAGTCTGAAGTGTTCATGTGCTTCAAACAGTTTTTGGTTTTGGCTGAAAATCTGTCAGCATGTAAAATGGGCACCCTCCGTTCTGATCGAGGGGAGGAATATATGTCTTCATATTTTAATGCATTTCTAGCTGAACGTGGGATAAAACACCAGTGTACAGTTCCGTATACACCTCAATAGAATGGAGTTGCTGAACGAAAGAAGAGGTCACTCATGGAGATGGCGAGGTGCATGGTCAAAAGTCAGGCTTTACCACATAGTTTCTGGCTTGAGGCTATCATGTGTGCAGCATATGTACTGAACAGGTGTCCAACTAAAGCGTTGCAGTCTATCACTCCATATGACGCTTGGCATGACCGCAAGCCATCTGTTGCTCAAATGAGTGTTTTTGGTTGTTTGGCATATGCATTAGTGCCTGAACAACATCGCAGAAAATTGAATGATAAGGCAGTAAAATGTATTTTTGTTGGATACAGTTCTGAAAGTAAAGGCTATCGTCTGTATCATCCACAGACTAAACGCATTCTGGTTAGCCGTGATGTTGTCTTTGTGGAAGATGCTATTCAGCCATTGCTTTCATGTACTAAGGAGACATCTGTTAGCTCCAAAGACATGTATGATACGTTGATGCCTCTTTTTACAGGTGGACAATCTAGTGCTGGTCCTAATGAGGCAACTTCTCATCCTTTGCAGGTTTCATATGATGATGCAGATCATTCTATTTCTGATGCAGATTTACATGATGCACTTCTTGATGAGAGAGCTAATATTGAGCAGGCAAAAACTATGCCAAAATGGCTGGTGCAAACTCTGCGTGACAACAAATTAGATGCACCTTTGTCATATCATACTCGTTCAGGCTCTCATAGTGCCTCCTTTGCATCAGATTGCTATGCTATGGCTGCGTCTAGTCTTTGTGATGAGAATGAGCCTGTTTCTTTTGATGAAGCACATAATTCAAAAAATTGGATGGCTGCCATGCAATCTGAATATGATGCTATAATGAAGAATGGTACATGGTCTTTATGTGACTTGCCTCCTGGCAAGAAGGCCATTGGCACTAAGTGGGTATACAAGCTGAAGCGTAAACCTGATGGTACAGTTGATAGGTATAAGGGTAGGCTTGTTGCAAAGGGTTATGCACAGAAAAGAGGCATTGATTTTGATGAGACCTTTGCACCAACATGCCGTATGACTACTGTTCGGAGCATTTGTGCACTTGCAGCCCATCATGGTTGGAATGTACATCAGTTGGACATTAAAACAACATTTCTGAATGGTGACTTGCATGAAGAAGTGTATGTTTTTCAGCCACGTGGATTTGTGCAGAAAGGGCATGAGAACCAGGTGTGCAGGTTAAAGAAGGCATTATATGGTTTAAAGCAAGCACCACGTGCTTGGTATGAGAAGATACATGCCTATCTGGTTGCACATGGTTTTGTGAACAGTCCAACTGAAAGCACTATATATGTTAAGCGTGCTAATGATGTGCTTCTGATCATTGTTGTCTATGTTGATGACATGCTGCTCACTGGTCCTATTGAGAAGCATATTGCTGATTTCAAGGCTGATTTGCATGCCTCATTTGAGATTTCTAATTTGAGGCGTTTGCATCACTATTTGGGCATTCAGTTTATGCAAGTTGATGGTGGAATGGCTTTGTGTCAAACGAACTGTAAGCCTATTGCCACTCCTATGGAGACAGGTTTACGATTGAGTCTTCATGATGTTGGAGATGCATTTGATGCTGTTCTCTATCAGCAGGCTGTTGGATGCTTGATTTACTTATGCATTAGTCGGCCAGATATTCAGTTTGCAGTCTCACAGATGAGCAGGTTTATGCATTGCCCAGGAGTCATGCATTGGAAGGCGGTTAAGTGCATCTTTCGCTACTTGAGTGGTACTCGGCTACTTGGGTTGTTTTATCCCAAGGGGGATCACTACTGCTAGATTTGCATGCTTTTTCTAACTCAGATTGTGCTGGTTGATATGACACTCGTGTGTCCACCAATGGTTTTTGCTTCATGCTTGGTAGCTCATGTATATCTTGGTTGAGCAAGAAGCAGCCTATTGTGGCCACTTCCAGTTGTGAGGCTGAGTATAGGGCAGCTTTCACAACGATTGTTGAGTGTGTGTGGCTCAGACGCCTTATGGCTGATTTGGGTGTTGACCAGTCTTCTGCCACCACAATCTTCACTAACAGTCAGAGCACATTGGCAGTTGCGAGGAACCCTGTGTTCCATGCTCGCACTAAGCACATTGATGTGCATTATCACTATGTCAGGGAGAGGTTCTCTGCTAGGGAGATCAGCTTGGCATATGTGCCCACGCAGGAGAACATTGCAGACCTTTTCATGAAGGCTCTGCCTAGGGAGAAGTTTGAAGCTTTCCGCAAAGCTTTGGGCTTACTTACTTTTGTGGAGTGATTTCCACATAGCTTGGCACTTCCTTATACATGAGTGCCAGCTCCTTGTTCACCGCATCACTCCCAGGGGGGATTTGTTGATATATTTAGGTAGTGATGCGTGTGAACACACAAGGACCACCGGGGCACTTTTTTCCCTCTTTAGGAGGTTTTTTTCCCCCGGCTTGTATATACGCCTATTGCCCTAATGGGCTACTTATCTTTGTACATTCTCTAGTAATACATTCAGTATTGTGTGTTTGTGCTCCAAGCTTCTTCTTCTTCCTTGTGCTGTTTGCGTGCTTCCGCAGACGTCTATCTCCAACATTGTTGTCACACTACAAGAAAAAGGGGGGCGTAGCGACGCCCCCGAATCGGGAAAAAAACAAAAACCGTCGCTTATGCGACGAAACCGTCGCATAAGCGACGGTAAAAATTTCGGATTTTTTGTTTTGGCCGAGCATCGTCGCATAAGCGACGATAGCGTCGCATAAGCGACGCTAAACCAGAAGCGTCGCTAGTAGCGTCGCAGGTTAGCGACGCACTTACCGACGATGGCAAACTGCAGAGCGTCGCATATGCGACGCTCTGGAATGTAAAAAAAAAAATTCAATTCTCCCGGCACATTTGTGCCGGGCCTTGAACGCGAGGAAGAATACAGACCGAGAGAGAGAGAGAGACATACAGCGCGCGAGAGGGAGAGAGAGAAGCGAGACATACACAAGGTATGCGCACACACACACTCACACACACACATATACACGCATAGACACACACACACATACGCAGACACACACACACATACACACAAATACACACATAGACACACATACACAAGACGCGCACACACATACACACACATAGACGCTCACACACATACACACACATATACACTCACAGACACATACACACATAATGATGCATCCACACACATACACATGCATACACACATAGACACACATATACACACACACACACATATGCATACACACACACATAGAGAGACATACACACACATACACATACATGCATACACATACACACATAAACACATACACACACATAGACACATACACACATAAACACATACACACTCATAGGTACACACACATACACATAGACACACACACATATAGTATATACACACACATGCACACATAGACACATACACACATACACATGCATACACACACATACACATGCATACACACATACAGACACATATACACACACATACACACACATATATGCATACACACGTGACACACATAGAGAGACATACACACATAAACACATACATGCATACATTTGCATACATAATGCATATGCATATGCATATAATGTACATACATACTTACATGCATACATAATGCACATGCATAGATACATACACACACAGATACATACACACATAGACACATACACACACATGAACACATACATACTCATAGATACACACACATACACACACAGACACACATACACATAGACGCGCACACACATACACACACATAGACGCTCACACACATACACACACATATACACTCACAGACACATACACACATAATGATGCATCCACACACATACACATGCATACACACATAGACACACATATACACACACACATATGCATACACACACACATAGAGAGACATACACACACATACACATACATGCATACACATACACACATAAACACATACACACACATAGACACATACACACATAAACACATACACACTCATAGGTACACACACATACACATAGACACACACACATATAGTATATACACACACATGCACACATAGACACATACACACATACACATGCATACACACATACACATAGACACACACACATACACACATACACATAGACACACACACATACACACACATACACACATAATGATGCATACAAACACATACACATGCATACACACATACAGACATGTACACACACATACACACATAATGATGCATACACACACATACACATGCATACACACATACAGACACATGTACACACACATTCACACACACATTCACACACATTCACACACATATACATACATGCATACATATTGCATATGCATATGCATACATACATACTTACATGCATATGCATACACACACATATGCATACATACATACTTACATGCATATGCATACACATGCATATGCATACACATGCATATGCATATGCATACATAATGCATATGCATATGCATACATAATGCATATGCATATGCATACATAATGCATATGCATATGCATACATAATGCATATGCATATGCATACATAATGCATATGCATATGCATACATAATGCATATGCATACATAATGCATATGCATACATAATGCATATGCATATGCATACATAATGCATATGCATACATAATGCATATGCATATGCATACATAATGCATATGCATATGCATACATATGCATATGCATACATAATGCATATGCATATGCATACATAATGCATATGCATATGCATACATACATACTTATATGCATACATAATGCACATGCTTACATACACTGTCATAATGTATACACACACACATACACACATAGACACATACACACATAATTATGCATACACACACATACATATGCATACACACACATATGCATACATACATGCATACACATACACACACATAGATACATACATACACACTCATAGACACACACACATACACATAGACACACACACATATACACACACATACACACATAGACACATGCACACGTAATGATGCATACACACATACACATGCATACATAGACACACATAATAATGCATACACACACATACATATGCATACACACACATGCATACAAACATATACACACATATACACACACACATGCATACACACATATACACACACATATACACATATACACATATACACATACACATGCATACACACACACATGCATACACACATACAAACACATATACACACACACATACACACATAGATACATACACACGTAATGATGCATACACACATACACATGCATACATAGACACACATAATAATGCATACACACACATACATATGCATACACATACATATGCATACATACATGCATACACATACACACTTAGACACATAGACACACATAGATACATACATACATATAAACACATACACACTCATAAACACACACACATACACATAGACACACACACATATACACACACATACACACATAGACACATGCACATGCAATGATGCATACACACGTACAAATGCATACATAGACACACATAATGATGCATACACACACATACATATGCATACACACACATGCATACATACATGCATACACATACACACATAGATACATACACACACGTAGATACATACATATACATAAACACATACACACTCATAGACACACACACATACACATAGACAACACACACATATACCTACACACATACACACAGATGCATACACACACATACACATGCATGCACACACATACACATGCATACACACACATACACGTATATATATATTGATTTCTAACCATTTTGTTTTATATGTTAGGTATTATGGATCCCAGTAAAGAGAGAAAGGCGAAACTCACTCTCATAAAAAGTCTTATGAGAGCAAGAGTTCCGTCAGATACTCTAGGGGCCATAATGCGGGACTACGCAGACATGTCCGATGAGGAGCTGGATTATACGATCCAGATGCTTACGCGATCAGACGAGGGCTCTTCTGCGGATCCACATGCAGGAAGAGAGCTATCTGCTCATAGGTATGTTTTTTTTCATAATTTTTTTTAATGATATTATAGCACATATTTTTATTTATTTCTATCTATCTATTTTTAGGACACCTATACCACCTCCAGCACGTGATAGCAGAGCAGAGTTGCCTATGAGGACATGCATAGGCACCTTAGGACTAGAGTGCGACATAGAGCCGGAGGGGAACATTGTGTACATAGGGAATGGATTGGAGTTCAAGAGAAGAATGCGGGCACTATGCGACTCTTACCTGCGCTTTATCCACTTACCATGGAAGTAAGTAAAAGTTTTACATATAAATTGAAATGTATATCTTATGTTTTATTTACATTATGTTTTTTATTTTTGTAGTGAGCATGATGAGAGGGATAAAAAGTACGTGCTTAGTTCACTTGAGACAGAGTTTGGGACAGGATGGTCCCTTAAGTGGTGTTTAAAAGAGATGCGGACACTTATGGCTCATCGTCGCGACAATGCACGGTATGTATGTATATGAGAGAGAGAGAGAGAGAGAGAGAGAGAGCTATGTATGTATGTACGTATGTATGTATCTATATATGCATCTATGTATGTATGATGTCATTCCTAAAATCTATTACTCTATGTTTACTGAAAGGCATGTATATTAACTTATATATGTATCTAATATACATGTTTCTATTTTTGTAGTATGTATGTATGCATGTGTATCATGTATGTATACATCTATGTATCTCGACAAAATTGAAGCTGCATATTTACAAATCATGATTATCTAGAGATTAGAATCTGAATTCTGAAGTGTGTGATAACTGAAATCTGAAATCTGAATGTTCAGCTGCATATTTATATATTTTATGAATCTGAATTTTGAAGTGTGTGAACTGAAATCTGAAATCTGAATGTTCAGCTGCATATTTATATATTTTATGAATCTGAATTCTGAAGTGTGTGAACTGAAATCTGAAATCTGAATGTTCAGCTGCATATTTATATATTTTATGGCTGTTTTCTGTTATATTATATTATATATTATTATTATTATATATATATATATTATTTTCAGATTTTTTTAATACTTTTTTTCTCACACGTATGATATCACGTATGGTATTTTTTTTGAAATTCCATACTTTTTTCATACTTCCATACCCGTATGCGTTGGAAGTATGTTTCACGTATGGAAAAACTATGTATGTATGTATGTATGTATCTATATATATATATATATATATATATATATATATATATATATATATATATATATATATATATATATATATATATATATATATATATATATATATATATATACATATAAAAAAATCTAAAATAAAAATGTATATACATATACATATAAAACCTTTTAGCCATATGTTTGAAGTATATATACACCTCCGACGTCCTACTAGAGAGATGTCTCTCCTCCCAACCTTATGCCTCTATATATAGCTACTCGAATCAACGAGGATCATGATTCATAATATATGTAAAGATATATACACATCATGTAGATAGGATACATAAATATAAAATGGAGTAGATATATTATGCTTCACACATACATGCCTAAATGCACACATAAATATATATATACATACTAACATATTTACATGTACATATTTACACATACATGTACATGCCTACATGCACACATAAACATATATATACATGCATACATATTTACATGTACATATTTACACATAGACACATATACATATATACATGTACACAATTATAAACACTTGCATATATTACGTACATGAATACATGTATACATATATCACACACATGCAAACACATACATATACATGAAATACATATATATGCATACTAATATATGTATACATATAATACACATGAATACACACACATATGCATACATACATGATAAAAATTTACTCCTCGAAGATAAAGCTATATATAAAATAATTAGGCATACCCCCGAGCTTCATGTTCTAACTTAGAAGAACATGATTTCATCTCTCTAGTAGGATTCATCATTATTCAAGTTAATAAAAAAAACCTATTATATATATCCATTCAGAAGCTTCAAGTTACTATCTAATCTGCTCATATGTTTTCATTATGGCCATCATTTTGGTAAGACATCAATATAGTCTCATCTTCATTATCCTTATTGATTTCATTTATTTCTTCTATTGTTAAATCTATGTTCTCATGAATCACATCATCTATTGGTGGATTAATATCTATTTCTGGTAATTCCTCTTCCTCATCAGTAGAATCAGCATGTAGAGAATTATCCTCTTCATCAAAAAGATTAGTATCATTATCACGTATAATGAGTCTAATTTCTATTCCAGATGTTGATGTATCAGTATCTGATGCTGAATCATCAAGAGGACTTTCTTCAATCTCTCTAACAATAAACTGTTCAAACAATGACCTACCTCTAGGTTGCACATGAATGACTTGCCACCAAGGATGAGCATCTGGGTTTTTATAAAAAAATGCTTGTTCAATATGCCTAGGAAGAATATATGGTTCTTTAGTAGATCGCATTACCTTGGAAGAATCAATTGCCCAAAACCCAGATAATTCCTTTCTTATTGTAGAATTACTACCTTTATACTCCGCTCGATACCAGTCAACCTTCAAAATGACCTATCACAATATATAACAACAAAAACGTCCCATTATTAGGTGCTTAAAAAAAACTAACTCTAAAAAAAATATATAAACTTTTTTCTACCTGTTTGAATGTACGAAATGAAATTTCGTAGATACCAACAATAGTTCCTACGTAACCAAGTTCGCCATCTATAAGGTTCGTGTCTTTTGAGCTAGCACGTGATAGTTGCTTGAAACAAGCAACAATACTAGAATCCTCTGTTTTACGTAAAGAATCAATGGATTTGATTCTAATATGCTGTCCAAAAGCCCACATATTAGTGAACATTCGAGCCTGCAAAATAAATTGAATTAGTAAATAGAAACTAACATACATATATGAAAAAAATAAAATATATATTTTAATAAAATTACCTTTTGTTCACAACCCATCATTAACTCTCTTTGCTCATCTGAGATTTCTTCATTATTTGCGTTGGCGCGTTGCAAACGACTATATAGCCAATCCGTGAAAGAAGGTATATCTGTAATCTCATTATTATCGAGATTACGTCTAGATCTTTTGTTTTTTCGCCTTTTACTTTGGAGACTTTGAAGTTCCTCGTACTCGCTAACGAATGCTTGCATGCATTCGCTATTATATGCTACAAAAGTGGAAACATCATTTTTTTCTTGAAATGTAAATAAGAATGGAACCCCCTTACCTGATAATACCTCATCGGTTATTTTTGAAGAAGACTCGTTGGTCCATGCACGTGGAGCTTCTTCATGAACTCTTTCAAGGTACTCACTAACGTAATACATGCACTCTTCAAGCATCCAACCCTTTGCCATGGATCCTTCTGGTTTTGCTCTTTGTCGCACATAACCTTTTAGTATTCCCATAAATCGCTCGACCCAAAACATCCATCGAGTGTTGACAACACCGGCAATCTCTATCTCATCTACAAGATGGACTAGTAAATGAACTTGAATATCAAAAAATGAAGTAGGAAGTTCTTTTTCCATCAAACATAGTAGCTCTTTGCATTCACGTTTTTTTTGTGGGATCGAATTTTTATCGATCTCTTTGGATGTAATCCACCTATACAAATCATAAAAACAATTGTAAAGAAGTTAATTAAAAAATAAAAGATATCCAATATTCAAACATATTAAATATAAAAGTATCATAATTACCTTATAAGTGATCCAAGACGATAGATGACATCTCGTACTCCTTTCGTTGTACATCCATCGATAACCAAAGGTAAAATATGTTTCAAAAAGTTATGCCAGTCATGAGTCTTTAATCCAGATAAGCTCTTATCATCCATAGTAAACATGTTTTGAAACGATGCTCCATATCCTGTAGGAGTCTTGATCAATTGAATTCTATTGTTGATAGTTTGTATCTCTTTTGTCGTAAGTACCCAAGGAGCAGATGCATAAGTCGTTTCTTGTCGATGTCTATCAAAAACTGGCCATAACTTTGGTTTGGATTTTTGATCTTTCAAATCATTTCTTGATGTTGTGGTATCTTTTAGTCCAAGAAGATGCTGCCATAGTGAATAACCAATATTTTTGAATATATGCATAGGATCAAGAAGATGACATACTTTTAACTCTTTCCAATACTCCAAAGAATACCATATTGATATGTTCTCTGCGAGTGCCAATTTCCCTTTACCTTTGTTCACATACTCATTATCTGAATCATCACTGAAGATTTCTGCTTCTGGATCTATCAGAGGTCCATCTGTCCATTTTTTATACCAATCCATAGGCGTCATAGGTTTTGGACACTGACCTGTTTCAAGCTTTCCATTAAAATGTATCGCTTCTCTTTTAGATCTTAATGGATGATCATCAGGCAAGAATCGTCGATGTCGAAGATAAATATTTTTGTTGAGATTCTTACTATAGATTGATCTCAACCAATCACCACAATATGGACAAGCTTTATAACCCTTAGTAGATATTCCTGCATCATGGAAAATGATAAAAATATAATTAGATTAAATCATATTTATTTACATGCATATTGAATAAAAAAATTACATCAATACCTGAACAAACGCCATATCCAGGAAAATCGTGAATAGTCCAAGCCACAATACCACGAATCGTAATATGTCTTTCATTGATGCTTTTTGATATATCAATGACATTAATACCTCTCCATAACTCTTGAAGATCGTCAATGAGAGGAGCAAGATATACATTCATATCTTTAACTTGTCTTTTGCCTGGGATTAAAAGTGAAAGCATTAAATGTTCCTTTTTAATGCTAAGATATGGCGGAAGATTATAGTTTATGACTACCACTGGCCATGTTGACCATTTACTGGATTTCATGGAGAATGCATTAACCCCATCTAATGCAACTCCTAACTTTAGATTCTGTGGATTTTGTGCAAATTCAGGCCATGTAGAATCAATATGCTGAAAAGCAACACTATCATGAGGAATTCTGATTATTCCATCAGTACTTTTGTGATCATGTCCCCAAGTCAAAAGCTTTGATAATTCGGGGCTTTGAAACATATGTCTAATCCGTGGAGCCAATGGAAAATGTCTCAATACCTTATTCGGGATTTTACCTTCTTCACCCTTATATCGAGGAGATTGACATTTGGGACATGTCAAAGAGTCTGCATATTCACCTCTATATAAAATACAATCGTTAGGACATGCATGTATACATTGATAATCCATACCAAGATTGTTGATTATCTTCTTCATTTCATCATGTGAGGTAGGAAGAATATTTTGACTTGGTAAAAACTTTTCAGATAATAACCTGTAAGTTTATCAAAAAAATGATATATTAAAGAAAGTAAATAAATAAATATACATATATATATATGCATATAATTTTATATATGTGTATGCTTATGTGCATCTTTCAAAATATTCGTAAAAAATTTGATTGTTTGGATGGCAGGATACGATTGTTTGTTTTGGAGGATATGAAGTATGTATCTTCATTGAATGATTTGTCGATTCACGCATATGTTCAGTTTGAAAGTGTGAGAAGCGGATTTATAATTTGTATTCAAAGAATTTGGCACTGTTTATAGGCCATACGATGGTGACCTGGATGAATCGCATGCACAGAGGTTACTCAAGATAGAGCAACCTGATTATAAGGGACTAGTACTAGCAGGATTCCTGGGGTATGCAGTAAACCTCTTGCATGTATATGTGTGATCCTCTCAAGCCACCATGATTTCCACTTTGTATCCTAAACTTCAAATGCGCCTCATCATTGACATGCAAGAGGTTTACTGCATACCCTAGGAATCTTGCTGGCACTAGTCCATTATAATCAGATTGCTCTATCTTGAGTAACCTCTGTGCATGCGATGCATCCAGGTCACCATTGTATGGCCTATAAACAGTGCCAAATTCTTTGAATACAAATTATAAATCCGCTTCTCACACTTTCAAATTGAACATATGCGTGAATCGACAAATCATTCAATGAAGATACATACTTCATATCCTCCAAAACAAACAATCGTATCCTGCCATCCAAACAATCAAATTTTTTATGAATATTTTGAAAGATGCATTAATAGTTTTAAAAGATGCGCATATATATAAGTAGATAGAAAATTGAAAATTATACCTTAATAGTGTCGAAACAGATATATTACTCCATCCAAAACGATTTTGAAGGTTGAGAATAAGTAAGCTTGCACTTAGTCGTGTCAAACGACTTCCTTCATATACATGCTTTAGACATTCCTCTCGAAGATATTTCTCATTTTTAGAAATATCCATGCTCTCACTGTCATTTTGATACCAATCCTCAATAAAATCTACCATGCCATCATCTTCATCATTGTCACACAAATCTTGTACTTTATCATCTTTTGAATATAGATCTTTCAACTTTGCATATTGCACAGGATTAGTTTTGCGTAGCCTCCTCATGGAAGCTTCTGATAAATGAGGTCTTATTGGTAATTGTGAATGTTGTGGACGAATATCATCAACATCATACGTTGGAATCTACACATATAAACAAAACTCATTAGTATTCCATAAATGAATAAAAATTAAACTTCAAATATAAAATTAAGTATATAACTTATTAAATATGGATAGAAAATTTTTATTCTCTCTAGCTAAAAGGTGCTCTTGGAGGTCTACGCCATCCATAATTCACTAATAGTTCATCACCAGCATGTAATGTAGTAATAGCATTGACAACTATGTATCTTGATACATCTCTACTCATGTATGGTGATTCATGACTATTTTCACGCTCCTCAAATGTGCAATTAGTCCTTGAACTATTATGTAACCCTCGACTACTATTTATTAAACCTGCTATATTTCCATGTGTGTAAGGTCTTCCATCAATATATAATCTTTCATTTTCTGCATGTAAAATCCTTCTACTAGTAAGAGATGCTGCGTTCAAGCATATTCCATAAGTACTCATGCTTTGAACATAACGTGAAAGTCGATGCCAATCTCCCCATCCATATATAGGACCACAAAAGGACATAAGAGTGACTTCAGAGTTCGGAGGCACATACAAATCCTCTACAATAAAGAGACCACGACCAGCATTAGTAATAGTGGATGGAGCAATCATATAGCGATTACCCCAAAAGTTGAAAACCTCTCCATCTAAAGGAAGTGGTCCTCTATTCCATCCTCCATATCTTCTTCTATCATATGTTTGTACTAAAGAACGATCACGAGCTGGCAATGGATAATCTCCAGCCGTTTCATTCTCTAAACCAGGAGGTAGAGGATTTCTAGAAACCTCTGCTTGTAATTGATGAACAGCAAGTCCATGACGTGTACGAGGTATATTAACATTATGAGAAAAATCATTATCATCATCATCATCGAGCAAGTATTCCTGTATATCAATAATAATTTGATTTTATACATGGTTTTTAAATAAAAAAATGACATTAATATATATAGAAAATACATACCCAAGCATTATCACGTTGACTAGGTGATGGTGCATGCTCAAAAGTACCATACTCTGCCTCATGTTCAATACATTCCAATCGTGGTCTTCGATACGTGCCATAACAAGAGTTACACCAACATATAATATGCTCTTGATAGTAAAATTCATCATAATTCCTATCGGAGGACACATGTGAAGTCGTTGCATGGGTAGGAGGTGGTGGAGTACCCTCTGATTGATCAGAATCTGCACATCATAAGAAACATAAAAAAAATATATAAGTTATGTATCCATCAAATATAGTTAAAATTAAATATTTCATATACTTACAGTATAAAGTCGTTGCACGATGAGGAGACGGTGGTGGAGTTCCATCTGATTGATCAGAATCTACAAATAATGGTATTTGATATTAATAATTTGATTATCTACATAAATAAAAAATTCACATATACATATTTACACATACACACATATTCACATATACACATTTATACATACACACATATTCACATATACACAACACATATTATTGTGGGATAAATGCATGTATTTTGTATGAATGTGTATATGCATGCATGTGTGTGTACGTATATATGTGGATATGTATATGTGTGTTTATGTTATATGTATGTATATGTGTATATATATACATATATGCATGCGTATATGTTTGCATGTATATGTGTATGTGGGTATGTGTATGTGTATGTGTATGTGTATATGTGTGTATAAATGTGTATGTATTCTGACTTTTTTTTCTGTTTGAGATTAAATTAACAGGAGATATTGTATTGTGGGATAAATGCATGTATTTTGTATGAATGTGTATATGCATGCATGTGTGTGTACGTATATATGTGGATATGTATATGTGTGTTTATGTTATATGTATGTATATGTGTATATATATACATATATGCATGCGTATATGTTTGCATGTATATGTGTATGTGGGTATGTGTATGTGTATGTGTATGTGTATATGTGTGTATAAATGTGTATGTATTCTGACTTTTTTTTCTGTTTGAGATTAAATTAACAGGAGATATTGTATGGTCGAAAAAAATAAGAGGCGAGCTAACATACCACCTGAGTCGTGGCAGTTTTTTCGTAGACAGCTACGTCTTCAGGAGTCATTTCCTCAGCAGAAGGTACACAAATTAATAGTTTATATTTATAATTTTTAGATATTTTAGTAATTTTTTAATTTAATTTATGTATTTTTTTCCTTGAATAAACAGGCTGCTGCAAGGAAGAGAGTGGAGTCGGGCCACACATCGCACTTAGGCCAAATGGGCCATAATGGTTTTGTAGCTACGTTTGTAAGTATATGTGTTATTGTGAGTATATTTTTTATTTTAGTTAAAATGCAAGCAACTAATGTTTTTTATTTGTTTCATTGCAGCGAAAGGATTATGGCCGATATCCTACGAAACACGAGATCGAGTATGCTACACATTTTGGATATCGGCGTTTGAGCGAGTATATACAAGATCATCCTGATGCCTTTGTGAGTATTTTTAAATTTTATATAATTATTTTGATGTTATGAATGTTTTAATTATTTTATTGATTTATGTTTGTTATATGTAATACAGGAGTATTATGGGGAGACAAATATGGATGAGGTGGAGAGACAGACACAGGAGGGACGATCTCGATCGTCACAGGGTGATCATGAGGATGAGGATGAGGAAGATCCATCTGATCATGATATTGCTGATGATGATGATGATCATGATGACGATGATTAGGATTTTAGACGTTGATTATGACATTGGATTATGTATTTACATTGATATATACATATATTTATCTATATATTTTTCATTTCAGTCATGTTTTGAATTGTGTGTATGGTATTAAGTAATGAAGAGTTTTGTTCTATTGATTTTTATTATTGTTTATATTAAGCATGTGTTTTAATACTTTAATTATATAATTCATTCATATGTGTGTACCTAAGTGTATATATGTGTGTGTATATGTATGTATGTGCATGTGTATGTGTGTGTATATGTATGTATGTGCATGTGTATGTGTGTGTATATGTATGTATGTGCATGTGCATGTATAAGTGCATATGTGTCTATGAGTATGTGCATGTGCATGTGTATGTGTGTATATGTATATGCATGTATATGTATAACTCTATGTGTATGTGTGTGTATGTGCATGTATATGTGTATATGTGCATGTGTATGTGTGCATATATGTATGTATATGCATGTGCATGTATAAGTGTATATGTATGTATCAATATGTGCATGTTCTTGTGTATGTGTGTGTATATGTATAACTCTATGTGTATGTGTGTGTATGTGCATGTATATGTGTATATGTAGGTATATGCATGTGTGTGTGCTTCTTCGTCATGTATAAGTGTATGAGTGCATATCAATAAGTGTGAGTATGGTATGTAATGAAAATAACACAATTCAAATGATCTACAAATAATAGAAATTGTACTTACAATTGTGATCCATAGTTTTTTCTTGGTTAGCTTCTTGAATAACCTGCAATAAAAAGAGAGAAGAGAAAGAGAGAAGAGAGAGAGAGAGAGAGAGAGAGAGAGAGAGAGAGAGAGAGAGAGAGAGGGAGATCTAGAGAGAGAGAGAGAGAGAGAGAGATCTAGAGAGAGAGAGATATCTAGAGAGAGAGAGTGAGATCTAGAGAGAGATCTAGAGAGAGAGAGAGAAAATTCAAAGAGACAAAGATGTAGAAAGAGAGAAACAAAGACAGAGGGAGACAATAACAGAGAGCTTAAGCAAAACAACAATTCTGCATATACTTGCTTCAGTTCGTAAGCGCAGCGCAATTGCGAACGTTGGAGAGCTCTTCGATCGGATGCGTGAAAATGCCGATTGCAGAGCCTCCAACGTTTTAATTTTTGTCCGTCAACAGATCGTCGCATAAGCGATGCAACGCGTCGTCGTATAAGCGATGCAATAGACCGTCGCTTATAAACCGTCGCATAAGCGACGCTTTTTAGCGTCGCATAAGCGACGCTAAAGAGCGACGCTAAAGAGCGTCGCTTAAGCGATGCCATTAACAAGCGTCGTTTATGCGACGTTAGACATATACCGTCGCAAATACCGTCGTTTTTTGCGTCGTATAATCGACGGTCCGCGCTCGACGGTATTTCCGACGCAAGTTGCAATTTTACAGCGATGAAATTCTGTCGCGTTAACCGTCGCTACACGCCCGTATTCCTTGTAGTGTCATAACTCATGCTAGTCTTCTTCATCTTATTCTAATTGAGCTTCCATGTCAACAATCATGCCTTGTATCACTTGTACTATTTCCACAAAGACATTGGCTCTGCCACCCAAACTATCTTGCAAATCTACATTCGACTATTTTAGTGGAATGATTTTTCTCTCTAATTTCTCCACCTCTACTGCGTTTGGTCTTATCACGACTTCTTCTTTTTCCATGTGTGTTGAGCAAAGTGTTAATAAATTGGTTGCATCCTCAATTTTTGCAAATTGATAGTATAATCCTTTAAATACCATAAATATATGTGTGAAGAATAATTTAAAAGTGGTAATTGAATTCATCCAAAATTTTTACTTAGTGGATCTTTGAGTTATCGTTGAAATTAGGGAGCCAAAATCTTTTCTTTGATTTCCCAATATGAGAAAATCTATCCATTTAAATATGATCCATAGTCCACTTTAAAGTTGAAGGTTGCTCTTGATTTTTCCTAGAAGCTTTTGGTTGGTGTTGAGTTCCAACTTTTGCCTGTCTACCGGCTTCATGTAAGTATTTTTTTTTCTCATCTCGTTAGAGTGCTTCCTAGACAATCTATATCTTCACTCCCTTTTGTGCTTGATTGGCTTCCATCTCCTCTATATGAGCTCTTATCTTTCCATGACTCCTCAGCTTATTGAGGAACACAACTTCCTCTACTACTTCAAACTGTCCTACTAAGGGGACAGATCTACTAGAATCAAAAGTGAAAAGATGATGCCCAACTTACTATCAAGTTATTGGGTCTTCTTTGATACTCTACAAAGATGGCACATTTTCTTCTTCATGCTATAGAAGATGATATCGATCCATTTGACTTGTCCTCCTGCTAGTCGAGCATGAACCATCAACTATTATAGAGTCTTTGGGACTCCATAGTGCTTACTTTGTAGATTAACCACCAATGTCGCCAACTGCAATCAAAACTTTGAGGGTTTAAAATCTAGCAATCCCACATATTCGTATTCTCTTGAATCATGTTTGCCAAACATCTTCTCCATCTCGCTAGGATGCTATGTAATTTAGATCAACAATGAGCTGAATGTGAGAACCAATACAAAGTTCCAACACTACACATTGTTCACCATTCAATTCTAGTTACTTATTGCACTAACTGATGAAGGAATGTGTAATCTAACTATTTGGTAATTGAAGCCAATCTATCTATGCATGCTCAAAGAGTATACGACGTAGAAACCAATGAATATGCATTTGAGGTAATCATGATGGAATCTATACAGAGCTCATATCATTGAGCTCGAGCACATTAGGCAAAACAGTACCCATCATCCTGAACATTTGTTGATAGAGCATAATACTTAAGATGGATTCAAGCAAAAGAAGGGATGCAATAGTGCGAAAACTATTAAAACGAATATCTCGTAGTACCATACATTTAAATAACAAGTAGTTGATTTACTTTGTAATTTGATTATGCATGTCCTTGAATGGCATGGAATCCTCCTATTGAAGAGGAATCTACCATAATTGATCTCAAGCCATGATTTTTCATGAATCAAGTAGCCCTCCATACAATAGCAAATCTTATCAGGTTTCATGACTTTATTATCCACACACCTTATTAAAAAACCTAAAATAAAACATATGTACACGATGATACACATAGGTCCATTTATCTACATGTTATAGGCCCAAGGTTTGGACCCATTTACCACTATCCATAAAACTTCTCCACCAATTATGGATAAGTGAAAATTAGGTAGTCCTACTTTGGCATGAATCTGTAATGGACCAATCTAGTGAATTTTAAGTTTTTCTGCTTGTCTTTTCATTTTTCAATCGATAAATAATATCAAATCACCACTTTGGAGTACAAGTGTGTCTAAATCATGATCATGCCAACACTTTTGTTGTTGTTGTACTTCTTTCATGAGAAAGAAACTATGATATCTGTTTTCTTCCATCTCTCATAAGGTATGAATCCAAAATGCAAATGACACTTTGGGTAGTAAACAAGTTTGAGTAGCAATCCTTAACTGAGGCACTGTACCTTCCATAGGTGCAATAACCTCCATACTGTATGCTAACTTCAAAGGTGTAAATAATAATGAAACCACATAAGAGGTACAATAAGCCCATAAAACGGAAGGTAGGTATTGTTCCTATTTGGCTGGATATTCGAGAAGTAATTTTTGTAACATCATAAAAAAACACTTTATTTTTTCTTTTTGCCAATCCATTCACCTAGGGCAATATGGAGAACTAAACTTATGTTTGATATGAAAATAATATGTAATTGCCTTAATTAATTAACTCAAAAAATGAGTTCCATGGTCTGAAACCAATTTCAAAGGAAGTCCAAAGTTTGGGAATAATTGAGTAACAACTACTTTGGCTACACTTCCAATTATAGCATGCCACTAACTCCAACGTTCAGCCCATCGAGTGCAATAATATGTACAACTAAGAATAATAGTTTTATCAAAAGTTGTTAGAGATTGAATAGGTCCAATATAATCCAAACCCCATTTTTTTAATGGTTCCAAAGGAAATATAGGTTTTAATGGAAAATGATGAATTTCTTGGGGTTCTCCTATCTATTGACAGGGATCATAATGTTGCACAAAAGTATGAACATATTTGAGGATTGCCGGCCACCATAATCCACTTTGAAGAAGTTTGCTTATTGTTAACTCCATACCAAAGTGTCTTTGAGTCATTCTAAAATGTGCCTCCATAATTTCAATAGTTACCTCATAAGGAGGTACACATTGGAGCCATAGAACTATAATATCCTTATAATAAAGTTTCTCTAAAATGATCAAAAAATGCGGACTACATAATGCTAACATTTTACTAGGTATAGAACAAAAATGCAAGGGAGGAATTCTAGTTGTAAGAAAAAATAACATTTCATTATACCAAGTTGGAGTTCGTAATTTTGGTAAAGTGCTACTTACTACATCAAATAATTCAGCATTCGAAAAAGAATCATCAATCTCATTCGGAGGTTCTCCATTAGCCAATCAAGATACGAGGTGTGATACTATATGCAAGGAGACGTGTCTCTATACCACATATTATCAAATTCTTGTAAAATAAGTATGCAATAAATAATGAAAATAGTTTTTGTATCAAATTAATCCCAAGCACAATTTGTTAAAAAATAGTTTTTTTCAACTGCACTCATCCTTTTATTGGCATAGAAAATAGGTTGATACCACAAACAACGAACTTTTTGTATCAAAACATTGCAAATAGCTATATCAGAGGCATCCATGGAAACATGGAATGGTTGAGTCTAATAGAAGGCTTGTAAAATAGGTGATCGAGTTAACACTACTTCAAGATGTCTGAAAGATAACTCACATTCAATTTTTCATTGAAACTCCTTGCCCTTAGCATGAGGCAAACAATTGAGAGGAATGGCAATATGGGCGAATTGCCATAAATGCCACCCATGCCATTGAATATATCCCAAAAACTAGATTATTTATGTTGCATTTGTGAGCGTAGGAGCTTGTAACACGACTTTTAATTTATCTCGATTAGTTGTAATTCCTATATTAGAGATTACATGTCCTAGTAATCTCCCACATTTTCCACCAAAAACTGATTTAGCTGGATTTAAAATCCGATGTACTTCATGGCACTTAATAAAGCATAATTGTAAATGTTGCAAATGGTCAGCTTGTTTATTAGAGACCAAAAAAGCATCTAGAAACGCACACATAAATCTAGTTAAGCATACGGCACTAAATATCTGTTGCACGCGGCACTAAAAAGAACCAGGAGCATTTTGAAGACCAAACCGAATTACGATACAATTGAATTAATAATATAAGTTGTTTTGAGTAAATCTCCTTCAGCCATTTTCACTTGATTGAAACCATCAAATCCATCTAAGAAAGATTGAATTTGTAGAGTATAATATTTTAAAACACTCCCAAACCTATTGGAGTTAGACGTATGCAAAAGCACGCTAACAACACAAGGAAGAAGAAGGAGCTTGGAGCACAACAAAACAATACTAAATGTATTACCACTAGAATGTACAAATATAAGTGACGTGTTAGGGCAATCGGCATATATTCAAGCTGGCGGAAGAAAACCTCCTAAACAGTGAAAAAATGTGCCTTGGTGGTCCTAGCATATTTACACACATCATTACCTAAATATATCAATAAATCCCCTAAAAATGTGCCTTGGTGGTCCTAGCATATTTACACACATCATTACCTAAATATATCAATAAATCCCCCTGGTAATGATGCAGTGAGCAAGGATCTCGCACTCATGTATAAGGAAGTGCCAAGCTATGTGGAATCAATGCACAAAAGGAAGTAAGCCCAAAGCTTTGCAGAAAGCTTTAAACTTCTTCTTACGTAGAGCATTCGTGAAAAGCTCTGCAATGTTCTCCTACATGGGCACATATGCCAACCTGATCACTCCAATAGAGAAGCACTCCCTAACATAATTATAATTCACATAAACGTGATTAGTGTGAGCATGGAATAGAGAGTTCGTCACAACTATGAATGTGCTTTGGCTATCAGTGAAGATGTGGTGGTGGCAAACGACAGATCAACACCCAAATGAGCCATAAGGCATTTGAGCCACACACACACACACACTCAAGAATCATTGTGAAAGTTTCCCTATACTTAGCCTCACAACCGGAAGTGGCCACACTAGGCTACTTCTTGCTCAACCAAGATATACATGAGCTACCAATCATGAAACAAAGCCACTAGTGAACACAAGAGTTGAATATCTAGCTGAGTAATGCATAAGTAAATCAAGCATCCAATAGCTTGCTGATAGAGAACAACATCAAATGCATCTCTAGCATCATGAAGACTTAATTGTAAACCTATCTTCATAGGAGTGGCAATAGCTTTACAGTCTTCAAGACCAAAACACTGCAATAATGTGTCAATATATTTTGTTTGACACAAAGCTATGCTACCATAAACTTGCATAAACTAAATTCCCAAAAAATTCATGCAAATGCCCCAAATGAGACATCTTAAATGAGGCATGCAAATCAGCCTTGAAGTCAATAATATGCTTCTCATCAGGAGCAATGAGCTGCATGTCATCAACATACACAACAATGGTCATAAGCACATCATTAGCATGCTTAGCCTATAAGGTGCTTTTAGTTGGAGTGTTCTCAAAACCATGTGCAATCAGATAGGCATGTATCTTTTCATACCAAGCATGTGGTGCTTGCTTTAAACCATATAATGCTTTCTTTAACTTGCACACCTCGTTTTCATGCCCTTTATACACAAAGCCACGGGGCTAAAAAGAATAGACTTCTTCATGCAAATCACCATTAAGAAATGCAATTTTAATGTCCAACTGATGTACATTTCAACCATGATGAATTGCAAGTGCACAGATGCTGCAAACAATAGTCATTCGGTAGATAGGTGCAAACACTACAAGAAATAGGGGGCGTAGCAACACGCCCGAATTGAAAAAAAAAATGAGCATTGTCGCTTATGCGACGCTAGCGTCGCATAAGCGATGGTGCTGTTTTTGAATTTTTTTTAAGGGGATACGTCGCATAAGCGATGGCTGTGTCTCTTATGCGATGCTAAATCTCTCTTTGCAAATAGCATCGCTACCTAGCAACGTTATTTGTGACGTGGGAAAACTGGATAGCATCAGATGTGGGACGTTCTTTCCACAGTGTCACATAAGCGACGCTCTAGAATGTTAAAAAAAAATTCGATTTCTCCGGGCACATTTGTGTCGAGATCTGACGAGAGCAACAGAATGAGAGAGAGAGAGAGAGAGAGATAGAGAGAGAGAGTCACGCAAAGAGAAAGACCAGATATGCGCACACACACACACTTACACACACATATATATGCACACACACACACACATATACACACATAGACACACACACACACATACACATAGACACACACACACACACATAAACACAGAAATACACACACATATACACACATACACACACATACACACATAATGTTGCATACACACACATATACATGCATACACACACACATATACATGCACACACACATATGCATACACACACATATGCATACATAATGCACATGCAGACATACACATACGTAATGCATACACATGCACACACATATACACATACACATACACACACATACACACATACACACACATACAGACACACATACACACACACATACACACATACACACATATATGCATACACACACACACACATAGAGAGACATGCACACACATACACATACATGCATACATAATGCATATCCATATGCATACATACATACATACATACTTACATGCATACACACACATATGCATACATAAGGCACATGCATACATACACATACATAATGCATATGCATACATAATGCACATGCATACATAAACATACATAATGCATACACACACATATGCAATCATAATGCATACACACACATACACACACATATACATACATACATGCATACACATACACACATAGAAACATACACACAGATAGACACATACACACACATAAACAGATACACACTCATAGACACACACACATACACATAGATGCGCACACACATACACACACATATACATACACATATAGACACATACACACATAATGATGCATTCACACACATACACATGCATACACACATACAGATGCATACACACGTGCACACATAATGATGCATTCACACACATACACATGCATTCACACAGGCATACAGTTCTCAAATATGACCTTTCCCCTTGGTGTAGAGTACACATATTTTGGCAGTGTAGTTGTGCATGAAAGTGAGATAATGCAGTGTCCTGTTGGCAATAAATGGTTAAGAGATTGCCATACGGGAATTTTCCCAAGTCTTTCTATCAAAAAGGGACTGGAACTACTCTTCAGTTCCTAAGATGCCTTCAAAATGTTCTGCATGAATGGCTTTTCCAAACAGGCTTCAGTGTTGGCTTGAAAGACATGTGCTTAACAGATGAAATCAAAACATATTAAAAACGTCTTGAAGAAGTTCATATTGCTATAAATGATTGCAGATTGTCTTCTCAGAGAGTTCTCACTTTGGAAAGGCAGATTCAATTAGTCGTGTCAGGAAAAGAGGAACTCATTCCAAGAACTTTTATCAATCCATGTCATAGTGATATCCTTGACTATGGTTACCAAGTAAATTTTCTTAGCTTAGTTGCAGAAATCAGTGCTAGAAGATCAGCAATTTGTGAATTTCAACATGTTCTTAGGGAAATACCAACCGTTGGTGAGAGGCATAGTTGTCCATCCAATTCCATGATGGCAATGATAAGGGTTGCAAGCAAAGGATCATTGTCAAACTTGATACAATAGTGTGCATGCTTAGGTTTAGAGTCTGTAAACAGAGAGGAGTTGTTCTTTTCTGAATTTCATGATGGTTGGCAATAATTCATTCTTGCTTTTTAGATGGTTTAACCTCCAAAGAATTCCTTTATCATTTAGTGTCTTCCCGAAAACCTGGAAAAGGGTATGGAGCTGAGGGGCCTGGATAACGTTTTTGAAAATGTATGTATGGGTTAAGGGAAGTGTATTGAGCATATGATGGTTCAGTTTGCACACGAACAGACAATCATGTAATACAATTCAATTATGAAGTTTTGGAGAACATCGAAGAGGCAGACTGGAAATCAAAGGATTCACAGACTCCTGGCCTTGGTTCAGAGCCTGTTGGTGTACTAGCCGTGACATCATTGATTGAACCAGCTTATACTTATGCATTTCACCAGTCTGCACCAACAGAGTAATCCCATTGAATTGCTAAAGGTAATCTTTGACAATTATGATCTCTTCTTATAGTTTCGATTTTAATGTAATGTTGTTAAAACATAATTGGTTTTTGAGGTAAGATAAAAAAAAGAAAACTTTGGGAAGTTCGATCATCATGATTTTTTTTCCCTTCTCATTTTCTAGGAGACCCTTCTAAGATGCTCCAACACATCTTTGAAAGGCATAGATCACAAATCCATTCTTGCCATTTCTGCGAACAAAATAAAGAGGAAAACTGATCCAGCAAGGGTAGCACTGCAGATTCAAAGACATCTTCACTGTTTCACACTTGGAATGTTACCAGTTAAGACCATGATAGAGTTACGTACCATCATCAAAATGTTTTTTAGCCCCTTTTTTTCTTTTGTTCATAAAATACTCTTTTAAACTTGAAGAAATCATGCATTTTTATTGCAACACATACACATACACACACACATATACACACACACACAAACATACACACATAATGATGCACACACACATATACACATGCATACACACACATATGCATACATACATGCATACACATACACACATAGACACATACACACACATTAAAAAAAAGTTCGATTTCTCTCGGCACATTTGTGCCGGGATTAACATGGAGAGCAACAAGAGAACGAGAGAGAGAGAGAGAGAGAGAGAGAGAGAGAGAGAGAGCGAGAGAGAGAGTCGAAGGGTAAGATCTCGGAATCCTTGGATTTAAGTCATCAGTTAATATCTACCCAAGGAGGCAAAGCTTTATTAAAATTATCTACGGATGGCATCCTTTCAAGCCATTTGATTTTAGAAAATCATTTTTGGCTGCCAAAGAATGAAATTCAAATGTTAAATATGTATTGTGACTCTCCTGCTCCCAGGCCTACAATAATTAAGGCACCGGGGATAAAAGCTCCTTTGTGGACAGGGATACAGGTCTTAAATATGACCTTTACCCCTAGTGTAGAGTACACATATTTAGGTAGTGTAGTTGTGCATGACAGCGAGATAATGTAGTTCCTGTTGTGTTCTATTGATTGTTATTATTGTTTATATTAAGCATGTGTTTAAATACTTTAATTATAAAATTCATTCATATGTGTATACCTAAGTGTATATGTATGTCTGTGTATATGTATGTATGTGCATGTGTATGTGTGTGTATATGTATGTATGTGCATGTGCATGTGTAAGTGTATATGTGTGTATGAGTATGTGCATGTGCATGTGTATGTGTGTGTATATGTATGTGCATGTATATGTGTAACTCTATGTGTATATGTGTGTATGTGCATGTATATGTGCATATGTAGGTATGTGCATGTGTGTGTGCATGTGTATATGTGTTTTAATACTTTAATTATATAATTCATTCATATGTGTGTACCTAAGTGTATATGTATGTGTGTGTATATGTATGTATGTGCATGTGTATGTGTGTGTATATGTATGTATGTGCATGTGTATGTGTGTGTCTATGTATGTATGTGCATGTGCATGTGTAAGTGTATATATGTGTATGAGAATGTGCATGTGCATGTGTATGTGTGTGTATATGAATGTGCATGTATATGTGTAACTCTATGTGTATATGTGTGTATGTGCATGTATATGTGTATATGTAGGTACATGCATGTGTGTGTGCATGTGTATATGTGTTTTAATAATTTAATTATATAATTCATTCATATGTGTCTACCTAAGTGTATATGTATGTGTGTGTATATGTATGTATGTGCATGTGTATGTGTGTGTATATGTATGCATGTGCATGTGCATGTGTAAGTGTATATGTGTGTATGAGTATGTGCATGTGCATGTGTATATGTGTGTATATGTATGTGCATGTATATATGTAACTCTATGTGTATATGTGTATGTGCATGTATATGTGTATATGTAGGTATGTGCATGTGTGTGTGCATGTGTATATGTGTGTACGTATGTGCATATATATGTGTATAATGTATGTATATGCATGTGTATATGTATGAAACATGCATGTGTATGTGGATGCATTTCCATTTGCATCCATGTGCATGCATGCGAATGTGCATACATGTGGATGTGCATATACATGTATTTGTGTATATGTTAATGTGTGTATGTGTGTGTGTATATATATATATATATATATATATATATATATATATATATATATATATATATATATATATATATATATATATATATATATATGCAATAATGCATGCATGTAAGTCTTTTTATGTGGTTGTAGAAATGTTTGTGCATATGCATGTGTATATGTGTGTATGTCTAAGTGTATGTGCACATGTATCTGTGTGTATATATGTGTGTGAATGTGCATCTGTATATGTGTATATGTGTGAAAGTGCATCTTCATCATGTATAAGTGTATAAGTGCATATCAATAAGTGTGAGTATGCTATCTAATGAAAACAACACAATTCAAATGATATACAAAGAATAGAAATTGTACTTACAATAGTTAGCCATACTTTTTGCTTGGTTAGCTTCTTGAATAACCCGCAATAAAGAGAGAGAGAGAGAGAGATAATTCAAAGAGAGAAAGATGTAGAAAGAGAGAAACAGAGACAGAGGGAGACAATAAGAGAGAGCTTAGGCAAGACAACAATTTTGCATATACTTGCTTCATCTCGTAAGCGCAGCGCAATTGCGAACGTTGGAGAGCTCTTCGATCAGATGCGTGAAAATGCCGATCGAAGAGCCTCCAACCTTTTAATTTTTTCCATCAATAGACTGTCGTGTAAGCGATGCTACATGTCAAGTTGGCGTCGCATAAGCCACATGTCTTAGCGTCCCTTATGCGACACCAAAAAGCATCGCTTATGTGACATAAAAAAGCATCGCTTATGCGACGTAAAAAAGTGTCGCTTATGCGATGTAAAAAATCATCGCTTATGCGATGCTTTTTAAAACCATCTTGTTAGAGACACTCTATGCGAGCATCACAGAGCCCGTCATGCCACAAGTCGCAAAAAGCGTCGTTTGGTTCGTTGTTTAATCGACGGTCTACACGTGATACTCATTACAACGCATTTTGCAATTTTAGAGCGACGAAATTGTGTCGCCTTAACCATCGCTATACGCCCGTATTCCTTGTAGTGAAAGTTCTCATCAAAATCAAAGCCTCTTTCTTGTGCATAGACCTTTGCAAAAAGCCTAGTCTTATAACTGTCAACTCTTCCATCATGATTATGCTTCAGCTTGTATACCCACTTAGTGCCAATGGCCTTCTTGCAAGGAGGCAAGTCACATAAAGACCAGGTACCATTTTTCATGATAGCATCATATTCTCGTTGCGAAGCTGCCATCCAATTTTTAGAATTTTGTGTTTCATCAAATGAAATAGGCTCATTCTCAGCAAAGAGATTAGAGGCATCCGTAGCATAGCAATCTAATGCAAAAGAGGCACTATGAGAGCCTGAACAAGTACGGTATCATAGAGAATCATCTAATTTGCTATCATGCAAAGTCTGCACAAGACATTTTGTCATAGTTTTTGCCTCCTCAATATTAGTTCTCTCATCAATGAGTGCATCATGTAAATCTGCAATAGAAATGGAATGATTTACATCATCACATGAAACCTATAAAGGTTCAGAAGTGGCCTGATTAGGACCAACACTAGACTGTCAACCTATAAAAAGAGGTGACAAGGTATCAGACATGTCTTTGGAGCTAACATATGTCTCCTTACTACATGAAAGTAATGGTTGAATAGCATCTTCCACAAAAGTATTATCAGAGCTAACCAAAATGTGTTTAATTTGTGGATGATATAGATGATAGCCTTTGCTTTCAGAACTATACCCAACAAAAATACATTTTATTATTTTATCATCCAATTTCCTGTAATGTTGTTTAGACACTAATGCATATGCCAAACAACCAAAAACACATAGTTGAGCAATAGATGGCTTATGATCATGCCAAGCCTCATATGGAGTGATAGACTCCAATGCTTTAGTGGGATACCTATTAAATACATATGTTGCACACATGATAGCCTCAAGCCTAAAATTATGTGGTAAAACTTGACTCTTGACCATACACTTCACCATCTCCATGAACAACGTGTTCTTCGATTCAGCAAGTCCATTCTGTTGAGGTGTATATGGCACTATACACTCATGTTTTATCCCACATTCAGCCAGAAATGGATTGAATTCAGAAGACATATATTCCCTCTCTCGATCAGAATAGAGGGTGTCCATTTTACATGCTGACATGTTTTCAGCCAAAACAAAAAATTGTTTGAAGCACATAAACACTTTGGACTTTGCTTTGAGTGGATGTACCCATGCATGCTTGGAAAAATCATCAATGAAAGTCCCAAAGTAGAGATAGTTTCCAAAAGAGGGTGTTTGCATAGGACCACAAATATCACTATGAACAAGCTGCAATTTTTTAGTAGCTCTAACTGAACCATCTTTTGGAAAGGAGGAACACTGCATTTTTTCCAGAATAAGCTTTCACATACATGTTTTCTGGGTGCCTCAAGCTTGGGCAAAGAGGACAACAATTCAAATTTCTGGAGGTGTAGCAAACTAGCAAAATTCAGATGGCCAAAGCATGCATGCCAAAGCTTTGCATCTGACATAGCCTGAGAATCATGTACTTCACATGTTGAATCACTCCTAGATTTTTCATAGTCTATGAGTTTATACAACCCATGAAATAAAATGCCAGACGCAATAATCATGTTTCCATTTGACAGATCATGGACCGTACATTTGTCATCAACAAATTTCACATCCAAGCCAATCTTGGCTACTGCAAAAAATGATAACAGATTCTTCTTGATCCTTGGCACACATAAAGCATCTGACAATCTAAAAGAACTCCCATGACCAGTAGTCAGAATGATCTTACTATCACGAGGAGGGAGATAAGGAAGAGAGCTCACACACACACACTCACTCTCAAGGAGAAACACACACAAATTGAGGCAAGGAAGAAAAATGATCTCCTTCTTCTTCTTCTATTACATACAAAGGAATGTACAAGAATGAACTAAAAACAAGAATACAACTAGTGCAATATATAAAGATCAGTACATAAATAAAAACCTAATGTCCACGAATGAGTGAGCTGGCAAGGAACAAATGTGCCATCACTCTCGGCAGATAAATCTAATAAAGCTCAATGAAGTATCCCTGACATACACCGGCATGACCACTATACATGTCACAGAAATGAAAAATTGGTACGTGTCATCCAGGATCATCACATGTTGAGCTTGATATCTCAACACTCCCCCTCAAGCTCAACGCCATATCCTATAATCCAAGCATCTCCCGAAACTTCTTCAACTTCTCAGCTCCAAGTGCTTCGGTGAAAATATCAACAACCTACTCATTTGTTCTCACATAAACAAGATCAATATCACGTGCTAATACCTTCTCTTTGATGAATTGATAATGTACCTCAATATGCTTTGTTCTAGCATGGAAAAGAGGATTCACTGCTAGTTGTATGCTGCTAAGATTATCACAATAAATTGTGATAGGCTTTTGCACTTCCACACCTAAATCTGCAAGTAGCATCTCCAGCCATGATGCCTCATATCCTTCCATTGCAGAACCTCTATACTCAGCCTCTGTACTCCACAAAGCAATAGTGGGTTGCTTTTTGCTGCTCCATGTAACAACTGCACTCCGAAGTGAGAATTGAAAACCACTAGTAGATCTTCTATTTCAAATGCCACCAGCCCAATCTGCATCAGTGTATCCATAAACCTGCAAATCTACACCAGCCTCATAAAATAATGCATAATCCAAAGTAGCACACATAACGTAGAGTGCGCCTCAGAGCATCCAAATGTGGCTTCCTGGGAACCTGCATAAACCGACTTTCAAGTCCAACATCATCAAATGAAGAGTAGAAGAAAAACTCTGATATGAATCAGGAAGATCATTTCAAATGGTCTACACAAGTGAGCTATCTCGTATAGCTTCATTACAAAAATCAACTATTCCTTCAAGTCTTTGATCTTTGTGAGAAAACTATCCATTGAATCACCTTCATTCATATGCTCATTCTCCAACTGTTTTTAGAGGTAAGCAACAGGAGCCTCACTCCTAGCCTGGTACAATGTGGTAAGTGTATCCCAAGCATCCTTAGCTATTTTGTAAGAGAAAATGTGAGGAATAATGGCACATTTGATAGAAAAGGCTATCAAATGCATGTGTTTGAGCATCTCCACCATCCCAACCAACACTACAAGAAATAGGGGGGCGTAGCGACGCCCCCGAATTGAAAAAAAAAAAACGAATACCGTCGCTTATGCGATGCTAGCGTCGCATAAGCGACAGTGCTATTTTCAAAAATTTGTTTTTCCTGGCCATTCATCGCATAAGCGATGCTTGCGTCGCTGATGCGATGCTAAATTAGAGCATCGCAAGTACCGTCGCTAACTAGCGACGTTATTTCCGACGTTGGCAAACTGAACAGCGTCGCATATGCGACGCTCTGGAATGTAAAAAAAAAAAACGATTTCTCCTGGCACATTTGTGCATGGATTTGGACGCGAGAGCAAGAAGAGACCGAGAGAAAGAGAAAGAGAGAGAGTGCGCGAGAGAGAGAGAGAGAGAGAGAGAGAGAGAGAGAGAGAGAGAGAGAGAGAGAGAGAGAGAGAGAGACGCACCTCATTGAAACAAGGTATGCGCACACACACACACTTACACACACATACATATGCATACACACACATATATACACACATAGACACACACACACATACACATAGACACACACACACATACACACAAATACACACACATATACACCATACACAAATAATGTTTCATACACACATGTACACATATATACACATACATATACACACACATACACACATATACACACATATACACACACATACACACACATACACACACATACACACACACATACACACATACAAACACATATATGCATACACACACCCATAGAGAGACATGCACACACATACACATACATGCATACATAAATTAAATGCACATGCATATGCGTACATACATACATATTTACATGCATACACACACATATGCATACATAATGCATATGCACATGCGTACATACATACATACTTACATGCGTACACACACATGTGCATACATAATGCACATGCATACATACACATAGATAATGCATATGCATACAAAATGCACTTGCATACATACACATACATAATGCATACACACACATATGCATACGTAATGGCTACACACACATACACACACATATGCATACATACATGCATACACATACACACATAGAAACATAGACACATACACACATATAAACACATACACACTCATAGACACACACACATACACATAGATGCGCACACACATACACACACATAGACAATACATAATGATGCATTCACACACATACAAATGCATACACACATACACACACATATACACACATACACACACATATATGCATACACACACACATAGAGAGACATACACACACATACACATACATGCATACATATGCATACATAATGCATATGCATATGCATACATACATAATTACATGCATACATACACATGCGTGCATACACACACATGCATACACACACATACACACACCTATGCATACATACATGCATACACATACACACATAGACACATACACACACATAGACACATACACACACATAAACACATACACACTCATAGACGCGTAGCGACACATACACAGACACACACACATACACACACATATACACACACACATATACACAAACACATACACACATAGACACATACACACGTAATGATGCATACACACACATACACATGCATACACATACATATGCATACATACATGCATACATACATGCATACACATCCACACATAGACACATAGACACATACACACACATAAACACATACACACTCATAGATACACACACATACACATAGACACACACATATACACACACATACACAAATACACATGCATACACACACATACACATGCATACACACATACAGACACATATACACACACATACACACATAGAGAGACATACACACATATACACATACATGCATACATATGCATACATAATGCATATGCATATGCATACAATGTACATACATACTTACATGCATACATAATGCATATGCATATGCATATAATGTACATACATACTGTAAAACTAGAAATTGGAGTCCCTATTCAAAAATCTAACAACATTGAAAATCTAGCCGATGGAGCATGTTTGCAATGTTCCTACTAGCTAATGGAAAGCGATTATAGTGAACCGTTTTCATGAGCTCACAATCCATACACTTGACTTTGGGCAAGTACCTTCATTTGCCAAATTATTGTCCTAGATCCAAGATATCTCAATCGCCCTTTGGTATTTTTCACTTTCTGCTCTCGTCAAAGATTACAAACACACCACTTTTTTGGCTTGCATTCTTGCTTATTTTGGTGGTGTGTGCTCATGGATAGAAACCTTAGACAAAATCTCTTAACTATGAAAGACCTCAAGGCCCCTTTCCAACCTCCATTGGAAATCACAACATCAAGAAAAGGGGGTAGAATTGGAAATTATAGCCCTAGGCACAAATTCTAGTAGCAAGGCAAGCCTAGTCGATGCAGCATATTTGCAATGTTTCTACTTGCTCATGGAAAGAGTTCAAGCATACCATCTTGGGTGAGCATACACTTCCCAAAAATCAATTTGGTTAGCCACATTTGGTTTTCCAAACCACAGTCCTCACACTCAAGATACATTGATCGCCGTTTGATATTTTTATCTTTCACTTCGGCAAAACTTTTGGTCATGTTCATAATGAGGAGAGAATTATCTTGATCCTCAGTGTAGTTATTGAAGTCCCTTCTTCCTCTAAATTATATATATATATATATATATATATATATATATATATATATATATATATATATATATATATATATATATATATATATATATATATATACATACACACACACACACACACACATATATATATATATATATATATATATATATATATATATATATATATATATATATATATATATATATATATATATATATATATGTGTGTGTGTGTGTGTGTGTGTGTGTGTGTGTGTATGTATGTATATATATATATATATATATATATATATATATATATATATATATATATATATATATATATATATATATATATATATATATATATATATATATATATATATATATATATATATATATATATATATATAGTTAAACGTGCGTTGCCGTCAGAGATGCATTTTAAGCTCTTTTCGGGTTCTTGGGAGTGGAAGGGGTCTCAATAATCAGAGGCCCTATACATGATTTTCCCAATTAACCACTCACACCACAATACCTTAATTTTTAAATCTCTGTTAATACGAATTAATCTCGAGACTCTGGTTCGTTCTCTCACCGTATTACTATCTATACTCAGACTATTGCTAGTTCTTCCACAACCTTACCGATTATGCTCTAGTTGATACGTTCTCATCACACAGCACCGGAACTATTCATTATCGTAATACAAAATCACAAGTCTTACTTACTGGAACAGCGTTAAACACAATTGACGATAATTAAACAAAAGGGAAATAACACAGTACTACTCAGAATTCTCCAACATAACACAACGGAACTCCACAGAATGTAATCGCCCAGAGAGACAGTCTGGCGAGTCTTCTGGTTGTTGCCGAAGCGTCCTTTTATTAGATTATAAATGGTTACTTCTCTTCGTAGCGACCTTTCGGTTCGTGCGGAATACTAAAAGGAAAAGATTTACAATTGCCAATCCGACGTAATACTAAAAGGAAAAGATATCGGGCTAACTTAAATGTTCTGGCAATTTTCTGCTTGAGGCTATCCAGCATTTTCTTTAGAATGTCTGTTTCTACTAGTTGTGCATCAGTACGGACAGAACTTAAAGAAATTATTTGGCTCATTTATATTTCTGTCTGTGTCTGCAAAAACGCTTCCTACAGGTAAAAGTCATTTGCTAAAGCCGCATCCCGGCTCAATCTCATATCTGCAATCTATTGATCTATTCGTGATAAACGTTCTACTTGAGCTCCAAGTTGCCTTTCTCTTCTCTCTAGTTCTTGATTATGAAATTAGATGGTCTGAAAATAAGCATCTTGCTCTCTTCGAATCGCTGGAACCTCTTTCTGGAGCTGAGCGACCAATGTCATCTTGTTTTTAAGAGCAGAATTTGATTCAAACAAATTATCATTAGCAAGCTGAAGTTCTTTGTTTGTCTGTTTGGCTAAATCCGCCATCTCTTTTCCTATCTGCAATGCTTCATCAAGTTGAACTCGTGTTTCGGGCAATAAATTTCCAAGGGAAGCTCGTGCATCCTCCTTATCCTGTACTAACTGTGTTAAGTGGACATTTTCAGCATTGGAAGCACTTAATAAATCATCTTTGGCTGTTACTTCAGCCAATGCAGCATCTCTTTGGCTGATCACTATTTCCTATTCAGCAAGGCTAGCCTGTAGCTATTGAATCTGTATGTGAAGAGCATGATTTTCTGCTTTTACAGCATCGACTTGTTCCTGTAATGAAGTAATATCTGCTTCAAAGCTATCAACCTTATGCTGCAATTCCTGACGAAGATTTTCTGTAATCATTCTTAGTTGCACCGGAAGCTGCTGTGAAAATTGAATAAGCATGCGTCTCATGGATTCTAATTCTGTAAACATGGGAATCGGAGGAAGTAAAGGAGGAAGTTTCTGGGATGAAGAGGCGGATAAAAGATGATGCGAAGACGGGGGAGAGTAATTCGGTGAGGAGGATGAAGCGGCAGGTTCTTCAATAGGCTTCATAGATATAATGGGGTCGACCAGAGGTATGGGTGGAGAAGTGGGTAGCGAAGTGTTAGCCATCAACAATTGATCGGTAGATTGCTGCGTAGTCACTTGAGGTTGGGCAACTATAGAATCTACTGCCGCAATCAACTATGCCAAAACTTCTGCAACAATAACCTGTGTATCTTCTTGCACATCTTGTTGGGACTGCTGGTGAGATTCTTCCTTAGAGATTTGTCTTCAGAATCGGCAGTAACACTTTGATCTCATTGCTGGTTTGAAGAAGATTGAGCAGACGAATCATGGTGAATCGAGGTGGCAGTGTCGTGGAAAATCTCTTCTTCATTTTTGTCTGCGTTATTTCCAACGATAGACCCTTGTACTTGACTGTCAGAAGAACTTATTCGTATGCGTTTTCGGCGAAGGAGCTGGAAGAGTTCTTCATCATCTTCTTTGGTATCTTCAAGTATTTGAGCAGATTCCTCATGGTATAGGATTGGAGCGTTTGGAGGTGGTTGTGCTGCTTGGGGGGCCGGAAACAAAAAAGTGAGGATGTGGGGAAGACGTGATCGTGGGAGATCACCTTTGTTAACGTGTTTAATGATCGTAACGCATATAGGTGAATGCGCCAGAAATAGTAAGAAGCAAAGTTGATAGCCTCTCTAGCAGCCATATCAATCACTGAGTAGAATGGGCGAGAAATCCCATAAGTGCGTTTCTGTAAGTTCAATATGGCTACTAAAAATTGCAAAGTTGTTCGTTTAGGCTCAAGGCAACAGAGTATGGCATACTCATTCGAAGAGTGCCTGGGAAACAATTGAATCATCGTAGCAATTGGAAGGTTAGGACCATTCTCTCGTCCTTCCAGAGAGAGTCGAGAAGCGGCAGCAAATGACTACATGGTGATTACTACACGAGAGGGGAAACACGTAATAGGCCAACTTTGCTCCGTAGCAGGTGTGGCGGCAATAGCAGCGATAATCTGAGCATAATATGGATGGCACTCCACTGAATGCTAAGGAAATTCAGCGAAGTTGTATAAACCTCGGACCCGCAAGAATTCACTTACGTCCTGAGGGAGTCCGTCACGAAAGGTAGCAAAGTTTGCTAAAGCTTCCATGATGCGCATGCGAAGTAGCACGAATACACAATGATTACAGAAAATGCAAAGCACACAGAACACGCAGAGACAATAGCGATTAACAGCGAAAAGAAGAAGATTAAGTAGATACTTTGTAACGGGAGGCTATCAAAAACGCTAATCATCGCGCGATGTTGAGATGATAACCTTCATAACTAGGGTGTGCATGCATGAGCAGAATCAATAACAAAAGGCGGCGATTATTCATCGTTATGTAGCAAAACGAGGAGTTTATGGTATTTATTCAACTAACACACACAACTAAATAAAAAAAAAGGAAAAGAAAAGAAAAGAAAAAAGAAAAAAATATGCCGGCAACCGCAGAACACTTCAGCGCGAATCAGGTGCTTGATACGGCCGAAACTTTGAACCATTTATCACTTTAGGAAGAGGAATTTCGGTCAAGGTAGTCAACCGAAAAGTAGCTGGGCCCACTTGTTCACTAATCCGGTAAGGACCAAACCACCGTAATTTGAATTTTCTAGCCGCACGATTTTATTTAGCATTATAGAATAACACAAGCTGTCCCACCGTAAAAACTGGAGTTTTAAGAAAGCGATTATGAGTACGTGTTTGCCGCAACTGAACTTCTTGAAGGGTCAGAAAACTTTCCCAACGATGTTCATCCAAGTCTCTGAGTGTATCCAACCGAAATGATAAAGAGTCTTCAAGCAACAATTTCTGAGTGATAGCCACGCGTAAACTGGGTACTACAATTTCCATTGGTGCTATTGCTTCTAGCCCATAAGCAAGCTTGAAAGGAGTCAGCCCGGTTGCTACTTTGTATGTAGTTCCATATGCTCATAAGACTGCTGGTAGTAACTGATCCCATCTTTCTGGTGATTCCACAATCAGTTTTCGAAGCATAGTTAACAACATTTTGTTTGTACTCTCAGCTAAGCCATTAGCACGAGGATAATACGGTGAACTGAATTTATGCACAATTTGAAAAGTATGTGTTAACACTCGAATTAAACTTTTGTTCCTTGATCTGTTACAAGTTCCAAAGGTAATCCATATCATGGGAATACGTCCTTCATCAGACACTTTGCTATCAAAATAGCTGTAGCGGACGGTAAAGCCCAAGCTTTTGCCCATCTGGTAGCATAATCTTTACATGTCAGAATGTAGCGATTGTTGCTAACGATTGCTGGAGGTGTGATTGGTCCAATAAAGTCAAGACCCCATTTCTGAAAAGGTTCCAGAGGTAATACAGGCTGTAGAGGAAAGAAATGGCATTGTAAAGGCTGTCCAGATCGCTGACAAGTGTCACACTGCTGCACAAACTGAGTCACATCTCTGTACATAGTAGGCCACCAGAGCCCACTTTGCAGAATTTTTTGATGCGTTAAATCTACTACAAAATGTCCACCAGAGGGTATTGAATGTGCCAATACAATAACCGAGTTTAGTTCATGTGGTGGAATACAACGAAGCAATGCACCAGTATGATCCATGTAGTACAATTGTTCAGCAATCAATCGGAATCTGCGACTATAAACTGCAATTTTTCGACGCATAGCAGGAGAAGTTTGAGGGGGAAGACATCTATCAGTAAGAAAGGTTAATAACTGATCATAGTAGGTCAGTGTCATAGGAGGTTGTGCAGATTCATCACTAGTTGTTTCAGTAACATAAATTGCTGGTGTGTTGTCACAACACCGATCGGAGCTTCACCAAAATCCAACCGAGAGATAAAATCTGCTAATGCATGTGTAGTGTCGGGTTGATGAATCACTTCGTAATCAAACTCTTGTAACAATAAAACTCAATGCGCCAAACGACCACCTAAATGCTACTGTCTAACCAGATACACTAGTGCAGCATGATCTACATGAAAGATGAATTTTTGGCCTAGCAAATAATGCCGGAATTTCTTTACAAAATATACCAAATTGAGACATTCTCTTTCAGTCACTCAGTAATTCTTTTCAGCAAGAGCAAGCAGTTGACTTGCATAATAGATAGGCCAACACCACTTATCAGTTTGCTGCATTAAAACACTTCCAATGGCTATATCTGATGCGTCTACAAAAACATGGAATGGGCGTTCCCAATGAGGAGGTTGTAGAATTGGAACTTGCATTAATAATCCTTTTAGACGATCAAATGCAATTTGACATTTCGGAGTCCAATCAAACTATCAAGGAGTACTAGTTATTAGCCGATTTAGGGGTATTGCCAAATGGGAAAGCCACCGTAAATGTCGACCATGCCACCTGACTTGACCCATGAAGCGCATCACTTCTTTCGGCGTAGTAGGCACAGGTGCTTCTAACACAGCTTCAACTTTGTCTGGATCAACTTGTATGCCCTGTGCAAATACAATATGGCGAAGGAGCTTACCACAAGAAACCGCAAAGATAGATTTGGTGGGGTTCAGGCAGAGTCGATATTCACAACATTTCTCAAAGCAACATCGTAAATGATACAGGTGTGCTACCATCTTACCGAATAAAGAGAAGTCATCTAGATATACTTGCATAAAAGAAGTGAGATAGGCTGAGAAGATTTCCTCCATGCACCGCTGAAAGGTGCTAGGAGCATTTCTTAACCCAAACCACATGATTGTACAAGCAAAACACCCCAGTTGGTAATGAAAGCTGTTTTTGGTATGTCTTGTTCAGCCATTCTGACCTGGTTATAACCACTGTAACCGTCCAGAAAGGAGTACATCTCGTGTCCTGCCACTCTGTCTAGCATTGTGTCAAGAAATGGAAGAGGAAATGGATCAGGCACCGTGGCCACATTCTGTTTCCGGTAATCCACACAGATTCGCAGCTGCTTATTTTTCTTAGGAACAATGACAATCGGAGATATCCATTCAGCGTGTTCTATTGGTACGTTGAATCCGACCCTTAGTAACCTATCAAGCTATGTCTTAACCTGTGCTGCATAGTTAGGGTTCATCTGGTAGCTGGGTTGTTTAATTGGTTTTGCTTCTGGTTTAAGCACGACCCGATGCTGATAGAGACAAGGATCCAGACCTTTCATATCACGATAATCCGAGGCAAAAACATCAGAGAACTCATGAAGAAGCTAGATCAAATCTGCTTGAAATGTTTCGGATAATCCTTCCTTTGTCCTGACAGGTCGCGGGTTTACTTCATCTCCCAAATTATAGGTGATTAACTGATCTACAGGAACATAGAATTGACGAGGCTTCCCTGGATCGTCAGCTAACTGTAAAAGTTGTTGTAAAGTGGCTTCATTTATAGCAACAGTATCTTCTATCTCCACTTCTTCGGTCACAGGCACTACCGTACAGGCTACCGGACTCCAGTTGTCTACAAGAGATTGCAGATCTACAGTACCTAAGGAAATTAGATCCTCACTGTGTTTCAGAAATGCTTCTTCTTCATCATGAGATAAGCCATCCAACATGTGGACCGGCTCTGCTACATATGGTCTGGCATGAAGTTCACAGGGCTGAATAGCATCCAATTTGACAACATATTTACGGTGGTTGTCTTTGAAAGTTAGTTCCTGTGCTCACCAATCCTGTATAACTTTAGCCTGTTTCAACCATTGGCAATCGAAAAGAAGATTGTAAACGAGGGTAGATTCTGGTAGTTCTAAGACTACAAAAGTCATTTTGAATGTGGTGCCTTGCAAGGTGATCGGGATATTCCTTACGAGTCCCATCGGATGAACTCGGGATTGGTCAGCCATTCTGACAAAAAATTGAACAGGCTCGATTTGCGTCCAACCTAACTTTTTACAGAGGGTTGCAGTTGCTATGTTGATACCCAAACCACCATCAAGCAAGACTTGAGTAATTTTGTGATTTTTGTGCCATACCGTAATTAAGGGGACTGCATGATCCACCGTAGAGTCAGCTTCCAGTTGGATTGTGGCAGTTACCGGAGTGCTGGGAGATCTAGGACTAAGCTGTTGCAAGAATTGCTGCCTAACTCCTGGTACTAAAGCAAGTAGCTGTCCTAAGGGAAGTGTAATTGAGGCCTTAGAGAGGATATCCCATACCTGATCTGCTTGATTTGTATTCTTCATCGATTCTGATGATGATGTCTCTGTTACTGGGGTAGAATCTTGTTCAAGCGTCCCTGCCTGGGATAAGGGAATTTGTGTCACCGGAACTGGATCAGGGAACACCGCAGGCTCTTTGGTGGTCCATTGGCTAGCCTTGTTATACATTCTCTGTTGTTCATGGATGCCAGGTTCAAACACTTCTGTTGCTCGTTGTAACTGCTTACCAGATCTTGTTTCAATCACTGCGGCCTGTGTTTCCACTGGTGAGATATAGACCATATTGGTCATTAGATTCTGACGCTCTTTCTTTGTTTGATCATATTCAGCTGCATCTTTACAGAATCTTCAGATGTGACCCAACTCTCCGCAAAAATGACAGCGCGGTGGTGGTAAGGAAGTACCTTCTTGTGATGTTCCTGTCTGCCAATGATTTGTATTGTAATTTGTATTCCATTGTCCTTGATAATTCCTGTATCCTTGCGACTGATTGTTTCGCATCTGAGGTGGTACATAGTGGGTGGCAAGCTGTCCTAGTTCTTGTATAATAGCATTTACAGTTGCTGGTCCTTGTACTTTGGTATTATAAGCACAGTTTTTGGTGGAATGTTCGGTGGTATTGCAGATAGCACAATACATTTGATTAAGGGCACATGTGGCACTAGTATGCCCTGGATTCTTACACTTACACTACAATAGATTGATGGTATAGCGAGATTCTTACCGAAGAAAATGAACGCGGCTTTATTTGCCGCGAAACTAGTGTAAAGGTCGGTTTGCGCATCGATACCAAAGAGTTGGTATAAGCGTCGGTATATATGTCGGTATAATCGTCGGTATATGCATCGGTATAAACGTCGGTATATGCATCAGTAATCGGCTTTTGCTGCATTGTCTCCTGGGTGTACCGACGGTTATTCCGATGACACTACTGGGAGTACCATCGTGTATACCGACGACCATACCTTCAATTTTTTTTTTGGGCAGAGTGTTTTGTCTTTTTCTACAGCAACATTACCATGATGTTGCTGAACAAAAGACAATACACTCTGCCCAAAAAAAACCGAGTACATGTGATGTGTACTCTAATGACAACCGAAATATGATTTCATGAAACAGAGTATTATTGTACACAAAAGAGATAATCAGAATGAACAATGAACCATGTACAAAAGAAGTTATATATTTCAATAATGAAGCATGTACAAGAGTGTGGCAAACCACTGTCATATATGACGCTTTTACAAAATGTGGCAAAGCAATGTATTGCCATATGGAAATCAAATACAAAATATTGGTCTTCCACTGCCATACACATGCAAAGAAGGTTCCATATCAACAGTCCTGCAACAAAGAACATTAATGGAATGAGATAAATTCATTTGATAATTACAAACAAGTAAAAACCAAGTTTATAAATTAATTACCTCATCGCAAACGCTCCCATGAAACTACCGCACCGCATCCCTCCAAATCCAGCAATAGTGTAGTCAACCCATGACTATATCTCCTTCCTTCGTGTTGGAGGACGACCCATTGCCAGCTCCTGAAACAAATATAAAAAGATTAGAGAAATATATATGAGAAATTTAACACAAATAAATTCAATAAATGAAATGGTACTTACAAACTCATGAAGCATCGTGTCATATCCGCCGCTTCCCAAATGTGAGGGTCCAATCGTGTCTAGAAGTGCGGCTGCGGCATTTCGCTCCTGGCGATATCGATCAGGAGTCTGCTGCTGCTCATCACGAATCATGTCCCACTCCTCAGCATCTAACCATACAGGCTTTGGTAAGCCTTCTCTGAATGCATCACGAGCCTTGGATTGTCATGTGACATGACCTCACGTGCAGTGTGCAGAATCCACTCTGAACTGACAATCGACTGTCCATCGGCTAGTCGGAACTCCTCGTAAATCGTCTATGTGATATAATTCTTCCGATCTTTATCCTATTCACTCCATTTCAGCATGATGTAGTGTCCAAATTGGATGGAGCAAAGCTGTCGTATGCGTGCATGTATTGCTTTGATCATCGGAGCTCCATCTCGGATACTATACACCTTGTAGTCATCATGGTCATGAGCACCCCAAGGTGTACATGGTGTACATGGTGTACTGAGTGGTGTACTGCATGGCCTACCTACATCTGAGGTACTCATCCTAGGAGTAAAAGCGGGCCACACAACGTCTGTTGCAATGCCTCCACAACAACCGCCTCGAGACCTACCTGTAGATCCACTCCTAGAACCTCCTGCTCCAGAGCGTGACCTCGATCTACGAGACGGGCCAGACCCTGTATCACGGTGAGGTGTGGAATGCACATGTCTACTAGTAGACCCAGTAGGAGATGGCTGCAAAGATGGTCGTGGTGGAGTCACAAAGCTAGGAGACATACCTCCTACGGGAGTAGCACCACCATTAGGAGTGACACCGGCAGGAGTGACACCGGCAGGAGTGACACCGGCTAGAGTGACACCGGTGGGAGTGAGGCCAACGGGAGTGAGGCCGGTAGGATTAAGGCCGCCAGGAGTGAGGCCGAGAGGAGTGCTACCATAAGCAATCCAATACTGTGATGCAGCGGCCATATACGCAGGAGGAACCTGAGAGATGAACTCCAAAAACTGCTCCTCTATCATGGAATGTGGAGTGACTGGAGGACTGTCTCCCATCGTGCTCTGTAATAAAAGAACTCAAATAATTAGCATGCGATAAGAAAAATAATATAGGGAATAAACAAAAAAAAAACCAAAAATTAGTACGTACAAGTGTTTTATTCAAAAGTCTTCTATTCTAGCATCCTCTTGAAGATCCGATGCACCGAGAATATCTATCTTTATATTGATGGCTTCTTAATTGCTTGCTATGCTGGTTTCCTCCTGATCATCGTCTATTGCTTCGTCTTCTTGAACAATGACCTCTTCTTCTGGAACAATGATCTCTTCCTCCTCAACTATCGAATGAATCTCTGAGTCCACTAGAGATGGACTTTCTTCTACATCTATGTTTTCAAAAATTTGTCTACTACGTGGAGCGACTTGTAAAACAAATAGCCACTCTAGGTCGTTTGAATCTGGTATAAAAACAACTTGCTCACAGTGTTCTGGAAGTACAAATGTATCCCTTTCATCTGTCCATAATCTTGTGGAGTCGACTTGAAGCAAACCGCTCTTATCTCGTCTCACTGTTGTGTTTCTTCCAGAGGTGACTACTTTGAACCATTTCACGTCAAAAACAAAGTAATCAAACTTTCTGAAAGATAGTTTCAAGATGTCTTGAATCACACCACAATAATCTAACTCGCCTTCTAGAGCATTATCATCTCTTGCACTCACTCTACTTTTTTGCAAAAAATTCACCATCACTCCACTATCAAAAGTAGACCCGTTTTGATGGATTCGTGCGATTCGAAAGTGTCGTCCATGAGACCATAGTGCACCGTATTTAATATACTCCCAATCACATCCTTTTGCGAGTTCTTCTTCTTCTTCAGAGATATCTTCACCCGCTGCCTTTGCCTGTGAAACCGCTGCATCTAGCGATCTGCTCGTTGGAAAAGGTGGGAGAGGTCGAAGATTTTCTAGAAGAGGTAAAAATCGAGTGGAACGATTTCTTCAAAACTAAGCTCTTTCCTTTGTGTTAGTTTGCTTGGCAAGTTCATACCTTTCTAACCACTTTTGCATAGGCTTAGAGTTAACTATCCAAAACTTCATTGTCTTCTCTCTCAAAGCTGCATCCATTTTTCTTTGCAATCCTTTACCTTGTGGTTCATCGCCTACGAGACGAACATCTTCGTCATCACTCCATAAGCGAGGCATTTTGGGATCCGATATACGTAGAAAGTCAGTTATGAATACAAGAGATTCTTGTACAAGCCATCCCTCTGCCATGCTACCCTCTGGATGTGCTCTCTTTCGAACAAACCCTTTTAATGTCTTCATAAAGCACTCTAAGAAGAACATCCATCGACTATGGACAACTCCTCCTATTGCAACTTCATCTACTCCATGAACTAGTAAATGAAGTTGAATAGTGAGAATACTTGTGGGAAACTATTTCTCTACCATACAAACACCCTCGATAGCATTGAGTTTCGCACTCTCTATGCTATCTCTATTTATCTCTTTAGAAGATATCCACTGTACTAAAGAACTAATTTTATAAATGGTTTTTCGTACATCCTCTGAAAGACAATCTTTTAGGGCTACAAGGAGCACAAACTGTAAAAACTTGTGCCAATCATGAGACTTGAGTCGTGCAAGATCGTCGTTTTGTGTGAAAGCAGTCTTTAGACATCTCATGCATCTAGTAGGTGTACGAAACTCTGAAATTGTTTTCTTCACTTGTTGCTCTTCCATCCTGCGAAGCACCCAAGGAGCTCTTGGTAACGATACTATTCCGTTGGGCTTAGTAATTGCCCACAACTCTCACATACGACCTCGCTCTTTTAAGTCGTCCCTTTGTGCTTTGCTTTCTTTCTTTCTGATCAAAGTTTTCCAAAGCATCTCTCCCACATTCCTGAAAATATGCATCGGGTCTACCAAATGATTGATCACCAATTCACTCCAATAAGGGAGTTCATGAAAAATGGACATCGGTTTCATGCTAGCAACTCGATTTTCTGAATCCCACAATTGTTTCCAATCTCTAGCTTTCATTTGGTGTTGCACTTGTTGACCAATTTGTCCTTCACGTAAAACATGCCAATCAGGCAAATATCTATGATGTCCTTCATAGAAAGTTTTACGTAGTGCTTTGGAATAGTGTGCTTCGAGTTGTGGTCTGCATAAAGGACAAGCATGGTAACCCGAAATCGATAAACCTGAACATTCACCATAACCAAGCCAATCATGCATTCTCCACATAAGTATGCCTTGCACTCGCATGTCTCGTCTTCTTATAGGTTGAGACATGTCACGCACAGTGATCCCATCCCATAAAATGCGCAGTTCTTCCACAAGTGGTGCAAGAAATACATCCATGTTTTTTACCTTATACTTACCTGGTACAATAAGAGCTAATAATAAATGACCTTTCTTTGTGGCCAACCATGGTGGGATATTATAATTGACCAAACATACAGGCCATGTGCTCCATGAAGAAGTGCGTAATCCAAATGGATTCACTCCATCCATAGCTAGGCCTAGACGTATGGACCGAGGCTCACTAGCAAACTCTGGCCACTTACTATCTATGTGCTTCCAAGCATCAGAGTCAGCTGGCACTGGCATACATAATCTGTAGACCTACTCTTTGTATGCCATGACATTAGCTCAGCTATAGATTTGCATCCAAACATGTTCCTAATTCGTGGAATGATAGGAAAGTGGGAAAGAACCTTTGCGGGGATTGCTTTGCCTATAACGTCTTCTCTAAATCTATTTTCTCCACACTTTGGACATACTTGGAGATGCTCATACTCATTCCGAAAGAGAATGCAATCATTCGGACAAGCATGAATTTTAGTATAATCCATGCCAATGGACTGTAAAAGTTTTTTCACATCTCCACGTGTTGGAGGCATGTCATTTCCCTCTGGCAAAGTTTGATCTTTAAGAAGTGTAGCGTTTCCTCAATCACAATCTTTCCCCAATCACAATCTTTCGATTACTCAGAATTAACAGTGGAGAGAAGAATGTAGAGATTGCACAAGGTAAAAGAAAATCTGATGTGGAAGAGTAGAACAAATATGACGCAGAGAAGGAAGAATTCTGATATTATAGATGTGAATCAATGGTTAAAGTAGCTTTGGACAATATCTTCTTGACGAAGCCTCTACCTCCCGACCACCCCCGAGCTATCACAATCGCAAAGAAGTGTGCGATCCACCAAATTTAGAAAAAGTCGAGTTTCTCCAAAACTTTCGCAAAAAGCCATGCGATCGTAGTGTACTTCCTTTCTTTAGCATACGTGTCAAAAATAGCAGAAAAACACCAAGAAGACATATCCGAAAACATACATATTTGGACATGGTGACACTTGAGCATGAGAATCACGGATTCGAATAGAATTCGCTTGTTTTTTTATAGTGTTGGAAAAAACGGCACTTTTCAAAGCCTTGTAACTCAAAAACAATGAGGAATTAGGTTAAGCTTGTGAGAGACACTTTTATTCAATTTTTTGATATGCACAATAGTGTTAGAGACGTCCGAAGTCCAAATCCACCTCTAAATGCCACTTTTGAGCCCTGTAAGGTTTAAAATTCTAGAGAGTAAAATCAAGGCATTTTCTTACAATGAACTAAACGTAGGACCCTGAAGGAGGTACTTAGAACATGATTCACAAAAATCTCACATAGACACTTTTATTCTCTTCTACTTGCTCGACCTTTCCCTCATACAGAGTTTTCCTTAATTCTTTCATCTTCACCTTCAAAATCCCACTGGAAAACATTATGCAATTAAGGTCTAGAGAGAGAATATGAAACTTGTCAACCCAAAATTTTTCCTACATGCATAAAATGACCTAATTATTCGTTCTAAGCATTATCCCCACAATGAAATTCAGAAAGTTCAAAATGAATTATTTCACTAGAAAAGAGGCCTATTACAAGAAGCCTGCAATAAGCAATTAAAATGATATTAGTAAATGAAGTTATTGTGATACAACAATGAAAGCCAATTTGTTCTCCACTTACCTTAACAATTCAGTGACACTACTATCTGACCATCCATAAATGGATTGCAGATTGAGCATCGCGAGTGAAGCACGTAGTACAGATATCTTTGCTCCATTGTAAAGTGGTAAACGAGCTAATCTTCGCATGTTTTCCTATTCTTCATCAACTTCTGATCATGGAATTTCTGTTGTGTCCATGAAACTCTCGACACCTTCTTCACCATCATGATCTTCGTCCATCTCATAAAATGCTTCAAGCATCTCTTCCATATGTTCATTTTGTGTAATATTATTAGTGCTTGCTTCTACATCTAAGTCCTTTTTTGCTCTCTTTTGTCCACGAGAGGTTACCGGTGCAATGTCGTTTCGGTCCATCTGCTCACCTGGGGGACCATGCGAATGATAGCGTAGCTTTTCCAGTCGACTCCTATCAAAGGATCCATACTCTCTAACATGTGCAGTACAAATCCGTCGTTTCTAATAAATTTGATACTTGCACTGTGTGCAAGGACATGCCATTCTCTCTTCAGGATCCAGAGAAGCCATCTGCTACAATATGGACATTTTAGAACATTTTAGAACATTTGTTTTTTTATTAAACCTAAAAATCTAACTCTTAAAGACCTAAATACTTAAATACCTAAAAAAACTTAAAACCCTAGTTTTAAAACCCTAATCTATATAGCTATCCTATTTTATCTATATATTCAGATTCTTTCTTGATTGATCCTATTTTCTATATATATATTTATTTATTTATTCAGGTTTTCTTCCTCTTAATTAAGTTATATGTATGCCTAAACCCTAAAACCCTAATTTTAAAGATCTAGACCTAAATTATGTATATTTCTATACACATGTGTATATACATGTATATATGTATTATATGTGTATGTGTATGTGTATATATATGTTATGTACGTGTTAAAACCCTAAAACCCTAATCCAAATGACCTAGAACTAAAACATGTATATATATGTATGCATGTGTATATATATGTGTATATGTATATATATGTGAATATAGATAGGTATATAAGTATGTGTGTTTGTGTATTGTATATATATTCACTCTATTTAAAATAATTAAATTTAACCTATTTTTATATATTTAATCATATATATTTCATTTATTTATTTAAAATACTAGTTCTTATCATATTTTCTTATCTATATAATTATCATACCTTATACATATATTTATTTTTATATTCAGATTTTTTCTTTACTTAATTATATTTAGATAAATAATTTAAAACACTAGTTCTTTTTATATTTATTTATGTATATAATTATCTTATTTTATATATATATTTATTTATATATTCAGATTTTCTTTCTTACGTAATCCTATTTTTATATATTTAATTTTATATATTTAATTATAAATATTTAATTAAATTATTTAAAAGACTAGTTCTTTTTATATTTATTTACGTATATAATTATCTTATTTTATATATATATTTATTTATATATTCAGAATTTTTTTCCTTACGTAATCCTATTCTTATATATTTAATTAAACTATTTAAAACACTAGTTCTTTTTATATTTATTTATGTATATAATTATCTTATTTTATATATATATATATTTATTTATTTATATATTCAGATTTTTTTTCCTTACGTAATCCTATTTTTATTTATTTAATCTTATATCTTTAATTATAAATATTTAATTAAATTATTTAAAACACTACTTCTTTTTATATTTATTTATGTATATAATTATCGTATTTTATATATATATATTTTTTTATATATTCAGATTTTTTTCCTTACGTAATCCTAATTTTATATATTTAATTTTACGTATTTAGTTATATATATTTAATTAGAACCCTAATCTTAAAATTCTAGATCTGAAATACTAAACCCTAAAACCCTAATCTTAAATATATAGACCTAAAATATGTATATTTCCATATACATGTGTATATACATGTATATATGTATTACATGTGCATGTGTATGTGTGCATATATCTTATGTAAGTGTTATAACCCTAAAACCCTAATCTTAAAGATTTAAATCTAAAATATGTATATTTTTGTATGCATGTGTATCTACATGTATGTATGTATTACATGTATATGTGTGTTTGTTTATATATGTTATCTACATATTAAAATCCTAAAGCCCTAATCAGAAAGACTTAGACTTAAATCTAAAATACTAAACCCTAAAACCCTAATCTTAAATATGTAGACCTAAAATATGTATATTTTTGAATACATGTGTATATACATGTATATATGTATTACATGTGCATGTGTATGTGTGCATATATCTTATGTAGGTGTTATAACCCTAAAAGCCTTATCTTAAAGATTTAAATCTAAAATATGTATATTTTTGTATACATGTGTATCTACATGTATGTATGTATTATATGTATATGTGTGTTTGTGTATATATGTTATCTACGTATTAAAATCCTAAAACCCTAATCAGAAAGACTTAGACTTAAATCTAAAATACTAAACCCTAAAACTCTAATCTTAAATATGTAGACCTAAAATATGTATATTTTTGAATACATGTGTATGTACATGTATATATGTATTACATGTGCATGTGTATGTGAGCATATATCTTATGTAGGTGTTATAACCCTAAAACCCTTATCTTAAAGATTTAAATCTAAAATATGTATATTTTTGTATGCATGTGTATCTACATGTATGTATGTATTACATGTATATGTGTGTTTGTTTATATATGTTATCTACATATTAAAATCCTAAAACCCTAATCAGAAAGACTTAGACTTAAATCTGAAATACTAAACCCTAAAACCCTAATCTTAAATATCTAGATCTAAAATATGCATATTTCTGTATACATGTGTATATACATGTATATATGTATTACATGTGTATGTGTATGTGTGCATATATGTTCTGTAGGTGTTATAACCCTAAAACCCTAATCTTAAAGATTTAAATCTAAAATATGTATATTTTTGTATGCATGTGTATCTACATGTATGTATGTATTATATGTATATGTGTGTTTGTGTATATATGTTATCTACGTATTAAAATCATAAAACCCTAATCAGAAAGACTTACACTTAAATCTGAAATACTAAACCCTAAAACCCTAATCTTAAATATCTAGACTTAAAATATGTATATTTTTGTATACATGTGTATATACATGTATATATGTATTATATGTGCATGTGTATGTGTGCATATATGTTATGTAGGTGTTAAAACCCTAAAACCCTAATCTTAAATATTTAACCCTAAAAACCTTATCCTATTTTTATATATTTGATGTAAAAAGAAAACTTCAAAATAAAAATAGGATTATATGTGTGTATGTATGCATGTGTGTATATATCTGTGTGTATGTATGCATGTGTACATGTGTGTGTGTATGTATACATGTGTATACATGTGTGTGTATGTGTATGTGTGTGTATGTAGGCATGCATGTGTGTGTGTGTATGTGTATGCATGTGTATACATGCGCGTGTATGTATACATGCATGTGAGTATATGTGTGTATGTATGCATGTGTGTATATATGTGTGTATGCATGCATGCCGGTATATGTGTGTGTATGTATGCATGCATGTGTGTATATGTGTGTATATATGCATGTGTGTATGTATGTGTCTATATGTGTGTGTGTATGTGTATGTATGCATATGTGTTTATATGTGTGTGTATGTATGTGTGTATGCATGTGTGTGTGTATGTATGCATGTGTGTAAATTTATGTGTGTGTGTATGCATGCATATGTGTATATGTGTGTGTGTATGTAAGCATGCATGTGTGTATAGGTGTGTGTATGTAAGCATGCATGTGTGTACATGTATGTGTGTATGTATGCATGTGTAAATTAATGTGTATCTTCCTTTCTCTTCTCTCTCTTTCTCTCTCTCTCTCTCTATCTATCTATCTCTCTCTCTCTCTCTCCTTCTCTCTCTATCAATAGCGAATAAAAGAATCACTTACAAGTATGTCCCTATACCGACGCTTATATCAGCGGCTGCGGGCCACACCGACGATCCGTTTAAAACGGTCATACCGACGGTCACTTGACCGTCGGTATCTCTTAGTGATATTTTCCGAGGGCTATACCGACGTCGACTATGACCGTCGGTATATGGAGCGTCGGTATGCCCCTCATATGTTGTAGTGTTAGTGCAGTACATCTATCTAGTCGGGTCCTCTACAACATTTTTACTGGCTTTCAACCACTTCAGGTCTTCGGTAAAGCCTCCAACCTTATGCTCGATCTGCAAGGCCATTGCAATAACCGCATCTAGTGTCATAGCTCCCACACAACGGATGATCATAATCTATCTGAGCTACGGAGTCAACCCATTAATAAACCACTGAGTGATGACATCATCCGGCAGGTTGGCATGGGCCCGTGGTAGTTGTCTCAAATGAGTTCTAAACAGTGTGGCATATTCTTGCACTGTTTGGTGCAGCTTCTGTTTATTGTTCTACAAGTAATCAAAAATTTTGGCAGGGTTCTTCTTCAATCGAAATCTCTGTAAAAACGCATCCCTTACCCCTTCATAGGTAACAAAATGATTGAAATCATACTCGGTGAGCCACCTTGCTGCTTCATTAACTAATGTTGACTGGAATAGGATGGCCTTGTATGCCGGATCGGGTGGATGGTTTAGCACTGCATAACTTATTTCAAAGGTGCATACATGGGCTTCAGGATCATCACCTGGAAATCCACCAAACTTTGTGTAGGTTACTCCTGTTGGAACCGGTCGAGGTGGAAGTGGCTGTTGTTGCTGCTATTGTTGTTGTTGTTACTGTTGTTGTTATTGTCCACTCATGGTGCTAGTGGTGGTACTATTGCTGTCTTCTGAGCTCTGAGAAGGTGTTTTCGGTCCTTTGGATTCTGTATGATCAGATTGCTCACCTTCCGGTTCAAAAATAGCGCTCAACCTTTTACAGATTTCCAATTCAAATAGCCTATTCTCTTCTTTGGTATCAAACGTAGGTAAACTTGCCCCAAACAGTGGTGTCCGGAATGAAGATTCACTGGGAAGTATAACACTCTCACCAGAAAATTGTAAATTCCTTGTAATTGGGACCGAATTGTCATTGGAATTAGTCGAAATTTCCCCAAACCAGGATATTCTTTCACCTGCAATGGTCTGTCTGGATAACACACCTCTATCCTCAAAGAGGTTTGAATCTTGACCAGACGGTGTCGGATCAACTGCACAATGTGTTCCTGTAGACTCCAAAGTTAATGTTCCTTCTATAGACTGTGCCGACATTATATCGAAATCTGCCGGAAGTGCAGTATGTTCCACCGAAATGCTACCGGAATCACTACTAACGTGCTTTGCTTCTTCGACGACCGGACCTAACCGATCTGTGCTTCTGCCTCCTGAGGGTGTCCTTAACAAATTCGGTACCACCCAAGGCTGTCGGTCTCGCCTCTACTTCGGATACAACTCGTCGGACCGCGTAACCGGCATGTATCACCTTTGCTACACTTGCGTACTACTCTACCTTACTGTCGATTCACATTCTATGGTTACCTTCCCACAATCAACTTGCAACACTCTGTTGCCACTTTCCCACAAATGGCGCCAGTGTTAAATGCGCGTTGCCGTCAGAGATGCGTTTTAAGATCTTTTCGGGTTCTTCGGAGTGGAAGGGGTCTGAATAATCAGAGGCCCTATACTCGATTTTCCCAATCAACCACTCACACCACAGTACCTTAATGTTTAAATCTCTGTTAATACAAATTAATCTCTAGACTCTGGTTCGTTCTCTCACCGTATTACTATTTGTACTCAAACTATTGCTAGTTCTTCCACAACCTTACCGATTATGCTCTGGTTGATACGTTCTCATCACACAGCACCGGAACTATTCATTACCGTAATACACACTCACAAGTCTTACTTACTGGAATAGCGTTAAACACAATTGACGATAATCAAACAAAAGCGAAATAACACAGTACTACTCAGAATTCTCTAACATAACACAACGGAACTCCACAGAATGTAATCACCCAGACAGACAGTCTGGCGAGTCTTCTAGTTGTTGTCGAAGCGTCATTTCATTAGATTATAAATGGTTACATCTCTTCGTAGCGACCTTTCGGTTCGTGCGGAATACGAAAGGGAAAAGATTTACAATTGCCAATCCTGCGGTTTAGAATATATATATATATATATATATATATATATATATATATATATATATATATATATATATATATATATATATATATATATATATATATATATATATATATATATATATATATATATATATATATGCATATATATATATATATATGTATATATGTATATATATATATATATATATATATATATATATATATGTATTTATGTGTGTGTACGTATATATTTGTTGGGTTAACTTGTGGAAACATACACAAGTCTAAGGCACACCAAAACACACAAACACATACATAAGTTCAAGATTTATGAGAGGCTCAAAGTTTTTTTTCTAATATAAAGGAAGTTCGGCAATAGCCTACTCTCCCGGACTTGAATTAAATTAAGAAACAAAGGTACAATAGAAGGGGACTAGTGCCCACGGGACCCCCCAAATCCCACAAAGCAGGGGAAGCTTGGTTGATTCCTAGGTTGCATTACAAAGAAGGTTGATCACCCTCTCGTCGCCCTCATGCGGGACCCACTTGGGTTTGAGCTTGTTGTTGATCAAAAGGAGGACTTGATGATGCCTGAAGGGGGGGGATTTCTTACTGTTGGCAATCCTTTTGCCAAGGAGGAATAGAGATTTTTCAATCGACCACTCCCTGGGGGAGTCACCGAAGTTGAGAGCACACCGCTCCCGCCAAATTTTCCACAGGACTTCCCCTCTGATTGCGTTCCAGAGAGCCGCAGAGCACCCAATCGCTTCACCCAAAAGGACTTGTTTCCAACTAAGCTGTTTCTGGACTCTGATTTTCAGTCCAACCATCTGCCAGATTCTGTAGGAGTTGGGGCAAGTAAGGAAGATGTGTGGGACATCTTCGATTGCGCGGTGGCAACGTTTGCACCACGGAGGGATCCCACAAATTTTGCTTGCCTTATGGTTAGTCCAAATTCCTCGATGAAGAATTTGCCATAAGAGGACCGACTTCTTAATCTCTATAAGTGGGTGCCAGATACCCATGAATTTCATGTCCCACCGAAGCCGCGCCCAAGACAGGCACCACTTCTTGTTGAGGCTGATCTGAAGGTCAGTCGTTTCATTGATGTTCGGGATTTTGAGTAGGCTGTTTCCATTGTGCCATTTGAGACCACGCGCGTTCGGAGCGTCATGTCCCATGAGTAGGCGAGTTTCGTGCCGATCCCAAGCGAGGCATCTGCTTTGCAAGGTGTTCCATTCTTCGTAGGAGATGTTTATGCGAGGGTCGATATCCTCGTAGTTGATCCAATTGTTGGTGTCATGTTTCCAGAGGTGTTTCCATTTTTTGAATCCTTTGTTCCATAACTTCTTGGCATTTTGAATGTTCCACGGCTCCACACTCCGGATGCCATGGATCGGAAACCAGATAGAGTCGTTTTGTCTGATGCCGGCCGCCCACTTCCAGTCCTCACTAATTCTTGTGAAGCTTTTGACTTTATTCCAGCCCTTCCAAAGAGAGCATACGAGATTGGAGCCTTTCGGGAAGACAGGTATCGGGGAGAATAGCAGGGTCATGATGTCAAGGTTCTTCCAGTTCGGGAATCCCGTGAGGGCCAACTCATTTTTGTTTCTGAAGATCAGCTTGGCCCACGAGGCCTCCCTATTGCACCAAGCTTTAATCATCCATTTGGCTGCCAGTTTGTTAGCCATGCACCCAATGTCCAGGATGCCAAGCCCCCCGCTATCTCTAGGGCTGGTGCAGATGGCCCATTTGATTTTGGGCACCCCCCTTCTGTTATGGTCACCCGTCCAAAGAAAGTTTCTGCAGATGCTATTCAGTTTGGATAGGCCTTTCTCATTCGGTCTCCAGCAAGAAAGGAAATAGATGGTAGACGAGAGGAGGAACGTGTTGATTACCATCGCCCGTCCAGCGAGATTGATTTGCATACCTCTCCAGTAATTGAGCTTGTTTTCAAGTTTGGCCAGCACCCAGTTCCATCGCTGCTCCATAGAGACGCCAAACCCCAAGGGGATTCCGAGCAGCCGAATGATTTGACCCTGCGGAATGATTTGACAGCCATGATCAATGAGAAGGCCGGGTTGATGTCCCACAATGGCCCTAAAGGCGGTCTTATTGTGGTTGATTTTGGATCCAGAGGCCTCACAAAAGGTATCAAGACACCTCCAGAAAGTCTCCAGGCTGGTATTATCATTGTGAACGAACGCATTCATATCATCGGCAAAAAGTCTCATGATGATTTGACTGTGGACGTGAGGTAGCTGGAGGCCTTTGATATTGCCAGCCTCCACATGATGAGCCACAAGTCTGCTCAGCCCTTCAGTGGCGATGGCAAAGAGAAGGGGGGCAAGAGGGCATCCTTGCCGAATAGATCTTTTAAGATGGATCGCCTTCGAAAGTTTGCCGTTAACGTTAATTTGGGTCGTTGCATTGCCGAGCAGGGTCGCGATCATCTTGGTGAATTTCTGACTACATCCGAGGTCTTGGAGCGACTGCAGAATATAGTCCCATTCTAGCCTATCGTAGGCTTTGTCAAAGTCGATCTTGAGGAAGACCACGTCTTGATTAGACTCGTTTGCAAATTGAATACCTTCCCAAATATCCATAATGGTTTCCAGGATAGACCTGCCTTTGATGAAGCCTTTTTGGTCCTCACTTAGCCAAGATCTCAGATGGCACGATATTCTATTGGCAATGACTTTGGCGATGATCTTGTATCCTGTTTGGAGCATCGTGATTGGCCGCCAGTTCTCGATTCTGTTCTTTTCCCCCTTCTTGTGAACCAGCTTGATAATTCCATTATTTAGACAAGAAGGAAGAGCCCCAAACTTTAGCGCTTCTTGCCAAACCAGCCTAAGCGGGGTGGCAACCACCAGCTTGAAGGATTTAAAGAACTCATTGGTGAGTCCGTCGGGTCCCGGGCTTTTACCGAGAGGGAGGGCATCAATGACCTCAATGATTTCTGATTCAGAGATAGGGGCATGAAGTAGGGAGTGGAGGTTGGGTGGAATCCTCCGAGGGGAAACCCTAGAAATTGCAGCCATACAGTCCCTTCTATGGTGGGAGAGGGGGTTCGAGGTTCCCAGGAGACTCGTGAAGTGCCCTTCGATGATGCCGACATTATCTTCTTCCGAATTGCATACGTTGCCGTGTGGATCTAGCAGTAGGGGGATCGAATCTCGATTTTGTTTCCTTTTAAGGATACGGCACATCTCTTTGGTGGGCTTGTCGGCTTTGCCAGCCCACCACTCCTTGAAGAAAATTTGCAGGTTTTTCCTTTGTATTTCTTCCTCGTATCTCAACACCGCTCTGATTTTTCGGAGACCTTTCTGGGCTTGGTGTTTTCCTTTGTTCACTTCCTCCTCGAGCCGCCAGAGTCTGTGGTAGATAGCCTCCCTACGAGCCCGTCGCACAGTCTCGAGCGTCTTCTTAGTTCTGATCATGATCTTGCGAGACTTGTCGACCACGCTTCTCCAGCACTTGGCTGGGGCCGAGCCAGAGGCGAACGCCACCTTCCACACATCGGCAATCTCTTGATGGACGGAAGGGAGAGAGAAGGTGGCAGCATTGGCATGGAACCACGGAGCCTTGCGGATCTTGTTGGAAGGTTGAAAATTGATAACGATCGGGTAGTGATCAGAGATGGTGAGGTCGGTGCGTTGCGTGATGGTAGGGAGACCCCACTGGTGAGTAAAACTCTGAGAGACGTAGCATCTGTCGAGCCTGGCTTTCCGCAGATCCTCACCCGCTTGTAGATTCGACCAGGAAAAGCCATTCGAGTCTTTGAATTCAACCAGATCCAAGTGGAGTTTGGTCAAGTCCCACATTTCTTTCTCCCGACTGTCAATGACCCTGCCCTTGCCCATCCATCTGTCCATAGGGTCCTCCACCATGTTGAAGTCTCCACATATCAGCACGTTGTGGGGAAGCGAGTCAAGTGAAGCCCAAGTGTTCAGTCTCTCCAAATCCCCGTTAGGGGCGTACAGAGAGACCATAGTGACACAAAGAGGAGCACCAAAAGAAACCGCAATCCAACGGTGACTAACATCTTCAATGGAGTTTACAAGCTTTTCAATCCAGAGATGTTTAACACCGATAACCGTTCCTCCGGACCCTCGCTGGTGCTTCGTAGGGATCCACACATGGGCCGAGGAGACCTGTCTGAGCCGTTTCTGGAGGTCTTCTCCGTCAATTTTAATCTCTTGTATACATATAATGTCTGGGTTTAAGCTGATGTCGCGGAGCCACTGACCAATAATGGTCGCTCTTGAGGGGTCGGATAACCCTCTAGCATTTAGCGAGATAACGATCATTTTTGTGTTGATCCCTCTTTACGGGAGGGAGCCTTGTCTTTTCTTCTCTTGGCTTCATCCTTCTTTTTCGCTGGGATCTGATCCCGATTTAGAAATCGGTTCTTGTGGGGGCTTTTCCAGGGAAACTCCATAGGCTGTTTCCCTTTGCGGGATGCTCCTTGCTGGGGAGAATTGGGCCCCGTGCTCGGCACCATTTCCGGGATCGTTGATCCAATGATGGAGCTTTCACTGTCCATGTTGTCTTCATTACTCGTGGTGAAGCCATCTTCTTTGCTTGTAGTGTAACCCTCCTGGGGGGTTGCTTTGTTGACATGTAACTCTATGGCTTCGTCGAAGGTGTCTACCTCATGTGGCTTCCCACCTGGGTAGTCGAGCTCGTTGATCTCCTTTCCAAGATTGCAGTACAAATTGCTGTGGGGGGTACTTGGCAGGCTGTTTCTCTCACCGTTGGCCCTCGGACTTCTTTTCCTTCTTCTTCTGACTTCAGTAAAGCCATCAGCACCAGCTTGCGGATTGGGGAGGCCCTTGTCTTCCCCTTCCTTGGTCGAGTGGATCATTTCGTCACAGTTGTCTTGAGCATTTTTGGGGGCTTCTTGAAATCGCTTGTTTTTTTGTCTGAGAGGGCAGTCTTTAATCCTGTGACCTTGCTGACCACAGCGAAAGCACGCGTTGGGAAGGTTTTTGTAGGTGATATCCTGCTCCCAAACTTCACCTTCGCCCATGTCCACTTTGATCGTTGATGGAAGCGGCGAACTGAGGTCGGCCTCGACGCAGGCTTGTGGGTGCCACCTAGCATTGAATGAGTGTCTTGCACCTTCATAGATGAGACCACCAATGTCTTCGCGTGAAGCCAACGGCTTGCCGATAGGAGAGACAATGTCCCACACGAAGTTGTACAGGAAGTATGGGAGGTTTGGGAGCTCAACCCAGAGGGGGTACCGAAGAGATTTCGATTTGTCGGGAGTGAAGTCCGGGGACCATCTGAATAGGCACAGGGTCGCCCGACCGAGCTGCCAGGTGCCCACGCTTAGGGCTTGGAACGCCATCTCTTCATTTTCGAAGATTAGCAGCATGTGGTTAGCTGGTAAGAACTGACATTTGCTGACAATTAGCCCGCGAGGGAACCACTCTTTTCGAAGCCATTGTCGCACGATTTCGAGCGGGGGCCTGGGGCCAAACACTTGGCCGACTAGGCAAACTTTCTTGAGCTCCTCCTGAGCAGATAGAACTGCGGGTCTACTGAGGGACACGATGGGGGGGTCAACACTTTCGGATGGTCCAGGGGCGGCACACGACCCCCCCTCCAGCATCGCGGCCAGTGTATCGGTCTCTTCAGGGGGAGGGGCCCGGTTATTTTTTACGAGGGAGGATGAAGCCATAACCATGGCCAAACGGAACTTGCACCACAAATACTTTTTAATACCCGACGGTAAAGCCCATCAACAATGGAAGCAAAAGGTCCACTAGCACGGAAGACACTCCCCACCGAACACAACGAAGTCTCGGACAAACGGGCCAAAATCCAACAAAAAGGGGCACTTTTTCCTTTTCAAATTTCTTTTTTTTTCTTTTTTTCTTCTTTTTTTTTTTCTTTCTTTTTTTTCTTTTCTCTTTTTTTCTTTTTTCTTTCTCTTTTTTTTTCTAAAGCTTTCTTTTACTTTAGGGCGGTCGCTTTCTTTTGGCTGATCGTTTTCTTCCTTTTGCTTCAGTAAGGTTGATCGTTTGTGCTTCCTTTTGGTTCGATGAAGTTTCCACAAAAATCGGGAAGGAACAAGTGAGAGTGCGTCACTTTAACTCCCCAGAGAGCTGCTGGCTTAGCCGAACAAAAGGTGAGGCTGGCGGCTCCTTCTAAAAATCCAGTTTAAACCATTTAATAGAATGTCATAACGTGAGCTTCACGCACGAGGCGGGTCAGAGCCGTCGATGCAGACAGCAGGCGGCGCACGCAGGAAAAGCGACCGCGGACGGGAGGCTGGGATTCCGGGAACTGGCCAAAAGCCCCGCGAACCCCACGATAAACAGCCCCTGAGTTGCGCGATAGACCGCCAGAGGGTCCCACCCCGTGAGGTGCGCGATAGATGGGCTTTCCTGCGATAGACGGCTTTCGCCGGCGATAGACCGACTTCCCGCGATAGAGGGCTTCCCCACGATAGACCGACTTCTGGCGATAGACCAACGACCCACGATAGACAGGCTCCTCGCGACACACGACTCCTGCAGGCAATGGCCTCCACGTTCGAATCTCCGGCAGACGAAGGCCTCCTCCAGCACGTCAAACGCTAACGCCGCCTGACGTCAACATCAAGCTTCAACAGAGCGCAGCGACGTAGCAACAAGGAGGACCATTCAATGGTGCCAGACTTGGGACGGAGGAGAAAGCTCAAGATTGATTGCTTCAGCAGATCGTTCCGTTGCTTTGGATTTTCTTTGTCGGAATGCAAAAATCAACGACTGCCGTGATCCGTCGCCCATGACGTACACGCGAAGAGCTGTGGCGCTTGCAGTTGAGAGGCTCAAAGTTAAGTGCGACCCTTTTGACTTTATTCAAGTTGGAGGCACAAAGGCTCCAACTTAAGTTTGAGCCTCCATTCAACTTCGAATTCAAACTTAAGTCTTTCCCTCTATTCAAATTGGGGTCAAAGAGGCTTGAACTAAGCTTTGAGTCTCTTTCCACCTTTCAAAAAGAATGGCTCGAGCTTAAGGTTGAACCTCTATTCAAGTTAAACTCTCAGAGGTCTATAGTGAGACATATATACATACATCCTGGTCCAATATATCTATGTGTGAGTGTGAGTGTGTTTACATACACTCTTTTTGGGTTAATTTGTGATAGCACACACAAGTCTAAGCAACCTCAAAACAAACACACACACACAAACACACACACACACAAACATGCACACACACACACACATATCAGTTCAATATTTTTAAGAGGCTCAAATTTAAGTTTGAGCTCCTTAGCACATGATTGAAACAAGAGTTAGAGAGGCTCAAACTTAAGTTTGAGCCTTTTTTTGGAATCAAAGAGGCTCAAACTTAAGTTTGAACCTCTTTTGAACTTGTAGTTAGAGAGGCCCAAACTGAAGCTCGAGCCTATAGGCTTTCTTGAAGCTCGAGTGAGAGAGGCTCAAACTTAACTTTGAGTCTTCATTAAACTTTGAACTCAAAATTAAGTTTGAGCATCTACTCAACTTGGAGTTAGAGAGGCTAGAACTTCATTTTGAGTTGCTCTTCAACTTTCAGAAAGATAGGCTCAAAGTTAAGGTGGACCTCCATTCAAATTGAAGTTCAAGAGGCTTTGAGTCAAAAAAACATACATACATACATACATGCATACATACATACATACATACATACATACATACATACATACATACATACATATATACATACATCATGGTTTACCCTTTGTTCTAATTGAGGGGGGGTATATGTATTCTGACTTTAATGCATTTCTCAATGAAAATGGGATAAAACATCAATGTACACTTTCGTATACACCTTAAGAGAATGAAGTTGCTGAATGAAAGATCATGTCATACATGGAGATGGCAAGGTGTACGGTAAAACGCTTTACCACATAATTTCTAGCTTGAGGCTGTTATGTGTGCAACATATGTACTTAGCAGGTGTCCCACTAAAGTGCTATAGTCTATCACTAGATATGAGGCTTGGCATGGTCGCAAGTCATCTATTGCTCATTTGCATGTTTTTGATTGCTTGGCATATGAATTAGTACCTGAACAACATCACAAAAAATTGGATGATAAAGCAATAAAATGTATTTTTGTTGGGTATAGTTCTGAAGGTAAAGGCGATTGTCTGTATCATCCACATACTAAATGCATTTTGGTTAGCCATGATATTGATTTTGTGGAAGATGCTATTCAGTCAATACTTTCATGTACTAAGGAGACATATGTTAGCACCAAAGACATGTATGGTACTTTGTTGCCTCTTTTTATAGGTGGACAGTCTAGTGCTAGTCCCAATGAGGCAACTTCTTAGCCTTTGTAGGTTTCATGTGATGATGGAGATCATTCCAGTTCTGATGCAGATTTACATGATGCACTTGATGAGAGAAATGATATTGAGCATGCAAAAACTATGCCAAAATGGCTGGTGTAGAGTTTGTGTGATAGCAAATTAGATGTGCCTCTTTAAGATTGTAGTTGTTTAGGATCTCATAGTGCCTCTTTTGCATCAGACTGCTATGTTATAGCTACCTACAATCTCTGTGATGAGACTGAACCTATTTTGTTTGATGAAGCATAAAATTCTGAACAAGTGGATGGCTGCAATGCAATCTGAATATGATGCTATCATGAATAATGGTACCTGGCCTTTATGTGACTTGCCTCTTGGTAAGAAGACCATTGGCACTTAATGGGTATACAAGCGGAAGTCGAAACCTGGTGGAACAATTGAAAAGTATAAGGCTAGGTTTGTTGTAAAGGTTTATGCGCAAAAAAGAGGCATTGATTTTGATGAAACCTTTGCTCCTACTTGCCGAATGACTATTGTTCATAGCATTCCTGCACATGTAGCTCATCATGGTTGGAATGTACCTCAGTTGGGAGCTAAAACAACATTTTTGAATGGTGACTTGCATGAAGAAGTGTACGGTTTTCAACCCCATGGCTTTGTGCAGAAAGGGCATGAAAACCACGTGTGCAAGTTAAAGTATGCATTATATGGTATAAAACAAGCACCACATGCTTGGTATGAAAAGATACATGCCTATCTGATTGCACACGATATTGAGAATAGTCCAACCTAAAGCACCTTATATCTTAAGTGTGCTAATGATGTGGTTCTGATCATTGTGGTGTATGTTGATGACATGCTGCTCACTGGTCCTCATGAGAAGCATATTGCTAATTTCAAGGATGATTTACATGCCTCATTTGAGATTTCTGATTTGGGGCAATTGCATCTTTATTTGGGAATTCAGTTTATGCAAGTTGATGGTGGAATGGCTTTGTATCAAGCGAAATTTATTGACACAATATTACAATATTTTGGCCTTGAAGACTGTAAACCTATTGCCACTCCTATGGACATAGGGTTACAATTGAGTCTTCATGATGGTGGAGATGCATTCAATGTTGTTTTCTATCACCAGGTTGTTTGATGCTTGATTTACTTTTGCATTACTCGGCCAGATATTCAATTTGCTATCTCATAGATGAGCAAGTTTATGCATCGCCCGAGGTGTCACGCATTGGTACGCGGTTAAGTGCATCTTTTGCTACTTGACTAGTACCCACCTACTTGGGTTGTTTTATCCCAATGGGAGATCACTACCGCCATATTTGCATGTCTTTTCTCATAGTGATTGAGCTCGTTGCTATGACACTTTTGTGTCCACCAGTGGTTTTTGATTCATGCTTGGTAGCTCACGTATATCTTGGTTGAGCAAGTACAAGCCTACTGCGGCCACTTCCAATTGTGAGGATGAGTATAGGGCAACTTTCACAGCGACTGTTGAGTGTGTAGCTCAAACGCGTTATGGCTGATTTGGTTGTTGGCTAGTCTTCTGCCACCACCATCTTTGCTGGCAGTCAGAGCGCATTGGTAGTTGCAAGGAACCCTATGTTCCATGCTCACACTAATCACATTGAGGGGCATTATCATTATGTCAAGGAGAGTTTCTCTATTGGAGAGATCTTCTCGCCATATGTGGCCATGCAAGAGAACATTGCAGACCTTTTCATGAAGGCTCTGTCAAGGGAGAAGTTTGAAGCTTTCCGTAAAGCTTTGGGCTTACTTCCTTTTGTGAATGGATTCCACATACCTTGGCACTTCATTGTACATGTGTGCCAACTCCTTGTTCACCCCATCACTCCCCTCTTTAGGAGGTTTTTTCCTTGGGCTTGCCTATTGCCCTAACAGGCTACTTATTTTTGTACATTCTAGTGGTAATACATTCAGTATTATGTGTTGTGCTCCAAGCTTTTTCTTCTTCCTTGTGTTGTACGTGTGCTTCCGCAGACGTCTAACTGCAACAAAATCTAGATCTTCAATTAGCTCCATATCAACATCTGCACTCAAAATCTCATAAGGAAATTTAGGAGCATCACATTCAATGATCGAATTCATTTGAACATTAAAAGCATCTATTTTAAAAAATTTTGAATTCAAACCTCTCATCCAACATACATTCATTTTCATAAATACCTCTACTTTTATTCCTTGCCTTCTAATTTTTATTTAGTTCCTTCTATCTGTCTTAAAACAAAGACAAAGGACATAAGATATATATAAAATTTTATTTACAAATCCTTGTAGCCATTGTGAATTCGCATTTATTAGGGTTTTCCTTTCAAACCCATCTCCCTTGATATATGTTCAGCAAAGAATATGTTCTTATAAAGAAGCCACCTTTGAATTGCATCACTCAGGGAAACATTCTTAAAGAAGGTAGAGATATGTAAAAGCCACTTCATTTGCTTCTCCATCTCTTGGTGGCGTCTTGGGCATGCGTAGCTCTTGGAAAATTTAGAAATCCATGTTTCAATCATTTGAGCATTGTTGCCTTTATTTACGATTCTCTCCTATGTATCATATGAAGATGCACATGATGAATGAAGAGCATGTGTATAGACTTTTGAGTTTTGAAGTGTTTAGAACATCATCAAAAAGATCATTCAAGCATGCATTTTGATCCATTTCAGGCTTGAAATCATTTGAAAGGATTTCATCATTTGCATTATGATTACCCAAACTTTCATCTTCATTGCAACTGAGTTCTTGAATACATTCATAAGATTTACACTTTGAATAGGGAGGTTCATCATTCTCTGACTACAATTTATGCTCATTTTTGTCATTCAATCTATCATGATTCCTCCTTACTTGAGTGTCACAAATTATAGAATCTACTTCTACTTCTAATCTATCCAAAAACTCTTCATCTTCTTCTTTTTCTAGATTCTTTTGGCCATTATAATGAGGAGATTCAATATCACTGAATTCAAGAAAGTCTTGATCTTCAATGTCACTAGAGACTTGCTTATTGAGGTTAAACGCATCATAATTTTTACACCTTATAAGACTATGCATATAGTTTGATGGTAACTCAATTTCTTTAGTCAAAATTCCATCGTAGAATTTAACATCCATCTCCACCAATGCTTGCTCATTATCTTTAGAGGATGTACTTAGATCACATTCTTCATACATTTCTTCCGTCAGTGATTCTTGCTCCAATGTCTCATCACATATGAGCTCTTTAGTACCGATGCTTGATTCAACTAGTTCTTTATTCATTTGATAGTATTTGTATCCAACCTTGTCAAGTGGTTCAATTATTTCACGTTCATTCTTGAACTAAGCTCAAATGCTATCATTACATTTTTCATAAATTTCAATGAGTGCTACTTCCATCTCTTCATATGCAATTTCTTCAGTGTATGGGCTCAATTTAATATGATCATCATTGGTATGTAGAGGAGCATTAGTGATGTATCCGTATCCCCCTCATGATAGTTCATGTGTCCTTCTTTATCTAGTGAAACATCGTTCACATGCATATCATTATACTAAAGCTCAATCAACAAATCATTCTTACTCCCATGATTAGGATCACTCTATTGTACCTCTAAAGACTCATTCAATGTGGCATCACTCAAGAGTATTTCACAATCTTCATCTTGATTAAGAGTTTCCATAGGCTTAGCATCATGCTTATCACCATCCGCATACATATCACTATCTAGAGGACTCATCATTTGCATGTCCTCCCTATTAGCATCATGCTCAGTTCGAGTGTCCTCACATAATTTAGTCATCAAGTCATAGATTATATCTGGTTCATGTGTTCGAGTAGATGCATCACTACCACCTAACATCAAATCATTCTCCAAACTTGCTCTAGTGACACTACATAAGGATTCATCTTGAGCTTGATCTTCAGATAGATTTATTAGATTCTCTTTTTGTACTTCATCTTTTATCTTCATTCGGTCATGTTTAAGCCTTCTAGATTTCTCTAACTCTTTATTTGTACCTTGAAATATTTCTTTATTTGTTTGATCATCCTCTATCCGATGTGAGGGGTTTATCAGACTAGGGGAAGCCTCATCATGATTTCTTGTTGGTTTTGTTGATTTTTGTTTTGTTTTATATTTTTTGTTTGATTGGATTGATTTTGATTAGCTTCCACTTGCTCCTTTGATCCTCCCATCTTCCGGCTTTGTCCACATATGGCACTGAAAGATATATGGCACTGAAAGATGTGATCATTGTAATGAAGTATAAATGCTCTTGGCACCTTGTTACATTGGAGATTGAACCATTTATGTTTGTTGGTTCTCTTTGAGAAAACTCATCATAATCATCAACATGTAATCCATGCATATTTGCTTTATGCCCAACTAGGGTTTCTATGATTCTATGGATTTGCAAAGCATTCTTACTTTCTAAACTACCCGGAATTCATGCATCCTCTTCATCTACATGAATGTCATCTTTCCACTCATCAATAAATTTTTCGATTGTCTCTCGCTTCTTGACGTATCTTCTCACAACTTCATGGACAAGTGCCCAATCCTCTATGAGCCCCGATTTGGAATCCATATCTTGCAAGATTGGAATCAATTCCTCTTTGCTTTTAAGATCTATTGCTTGCAAAAACAAAAACACTCTTTCATAAATCAAGCATCAGTTAGCGTGCTGTGACATAGCTTCAAATTGTTTCTTCAAATCTCTTTTAATTTCTACGATTGGTTAGTCCATAGGCATATGGACCCACCTCAAGAAACATCTATGAGTCACTCTATCTACATCGTCTAGCATGAACATGTTGTTTGGTCTATTCGCATGAGATGATCATGCATGTTGAATTCAAACACATAAACAAAGTTTTCACATAGCTCTAGATCCATGATCGGGGTCAAACCGACACCTAGGTATTTTGCACTGAGTTCATACTCTTTACAAAACTTGGATACATTCTTACCAATGAGAAACCTGCATCACTTTACTAGTCGCTCATGAAGTGACTAGTGGCTTTTTGATGCCTATCCTCTTGCTAAAAGCGTACAAATTCGGCTAGAAGATCTTTGATGATGAATTTACTAGGTTCACTAAAGTGAATCATTAGCTTGATTCTTCAATTCACATGTTGTACATTCTATTCACCCCCTCCTTTCATGTCGTGTTCACTAGGTATATCACAGAGATCTTAGAAAGGAGAGATAAAAAAACCCTCACATGTAGTTCCTTGGTTTATTTGCAAAAGTCCTAAAAAGAGTCAAGACCTTTGTGTCCAAATTTTCCTTAGAACCAATTTATTTTGTTTGAAAATTATCAATTCAAACATTTAATTTATGTTCGTGTAGAGAGTCTAACCCATTTAACACAATTACGATTTTTAGCAATTGTAATTTTAGCAATTCAATGTGAAGAGAGGAATTTGTTACCTATCCTCAAATAAGCAAAACTGGCTTTGACTAGGATAAAGAAAACAACATGCTTACCTCAGTACCGAAATGTACTTTGATGTTGATACCTTCATCCAATTTGAAACCATCGTCCCATATCATTAGAACTAGAAAATTCGGTCACTAAAGCCCTCAGCCTCTAAATACTACTCATTGATCTTCAAACAGAGTCGCTCTAATAGAACTAGCTATGTGATCATCCACACACACATATGTATATATATATATATATATATATATATATATATATATATATATATATATATATATATATATATATATATATATATATATATATATATATATATATATATATATATACACACACACATGCGGGATCTAACCTATTGCCTTTCTTCTTTGCTTCTTTCAATAATTCCACACGTTCCAGGATCAAAAAGCGAAATAATTGCTTGATTTTCTTCTAAGAGTGACAAAATCAATAAACCTAGAATAAAGTTTCACGCTCGGAATTAATTGTTCATGTCAAAAGAACTCTCATTAGCAATTGAAACTATTGATATCAATGAAACACTCCTTTCAACCAAACACTTGAATTCCTCGTACACAAAATAAGTGTTTTCAACCAAACACTTGAATTCTTCATACACAAAATAAATGCAAACATCGTTGGCAGCCGACATAGGTAGGGCAAACACAACTTCAATGATCAAAATGGATTCACTAAGAGAAGAAGAAGTCTTCAGGGATTACATCAAATTCACTTAGCATAGTTGGTAGAATAAATCAGATGTGTGACAACCATGAGCTATAACATATTATTTAGAAAATATGATCATCTTTTACAAGACTTTTGAACCGTGTAACCATGATAATAGTCTTTTGAACATATCTTCCAAGGCCTAACTATAATATAAACTAATTTTACTCCAAATTCAGGTCAAAATGGTTGATATATTTAGGTAGTGAAATGTGTGAACACTCTAGGACTGTCAGGCCACTTTTTTCCCTCTTTAGGAGGTTTTTCCCCGGCTTGTATATACACCTATTGCCTCAATAGGAAACTTATCTTTGTACATTCTAGTGGTAATACATTCAATATTATGTGTTCAGATCCAAGATTCTTCTTCCTTGTTCTGTTCGCGTGCTTCTGTGTATGTGTGACTCCAACAATTGGTATCAGAGCAGGTCACTCCTTCATCTAGGTTGTAATTGACACCTCTCCAGTTGCAGTCTCAGAATCCCACGAATTTTGGTGAGCATACTGAGTGTGTTTCTGAGATCAAAATTGCTTCACTATGTGGTGCCGAATGTTGGTGCAAATGCCAAGCCTACACACTTGGTTAGGCATAAGAAGCTTTTTATGTGCAATAGATTAAAGCCAATGAGAACCATTGCTATGGAGTTTTACCTTTTACCATTTGTAAAATTCTATTTGACTTGGAGAAATATTTGTAACTATCACTAAACTCGTGGAGTTAGTTAGAAGGAGAAGCTACGACTTCATTTGGCGAGAATATCTCCTAGATTAGGGGATGATATTAAATGAGAGCCAAAGATGAATTCAAATTCAAATTCAAATGAATCATCTATAAAAGATGAATGTAAAACGCGTGGGATAGATCACTTCAATTCTGAGTCCTTGTTCGTCACATTGTAAGAGAGAGAGGCTCACTTCATAGCCTACACTTCTCATCACCGTGGGGCATTGATTATCATGCCAATGATCATGTACAATATTGTTTTATAATACAACACATCCTTCATTATATCTATTGAGATCTCTGTTATTGTCACTGAGAACAACCACGTTGTATTGCTCATATCACAATGGATACACCACCATTGGCAATGTTGTTGGGAATGATGGATGGATGCTCCAAGAGACTGAGTAGAAACTGCTAAACCTGCTTTGTACCAGCCCTCTTTTGCTTCAGACTTGATAACTAGACCTCCTTAGCTTTCCAATGACACCATAAAATGTCCTATGTACTTTGGAAATGATGTGTGCAATGATTGAATCAAAACAGATACCTTTGAAACTCACAAACTCAAAAAAACCTTCTATTTTTGTCTTGATACCTGCTGGGTATTTTGCTCAGTATGACTACCACAGTAGGAATTGGAAAAATTCCTTTTAGGGGCATCTAATTAGCTTAGTAATCTACCTATTCCAAGTGGAATAATGTAAAATGATAAACTATGCTAAGAGAAGTCAATTTAGCAAGTTAAGCTATACCCCCGACTTTTTAGGACTGTAGCAAAAAATGACCAGAGATCACCTCGATGCCAATTTCTCCAAAATGGCTGAATAGAATGTCCTCAGACTTTTGCAGCATGTAGATAACTTCAAGTGGAATCTAACAAGCTTTGAATCAGTGAATTTGGTGAAGAATTGATCGAGATATGCAATGGACCTCTATGTGTTTGGTCCTAGCATGATAAATAGGATTAGCTGTAAAGTGAAGAGAACTTGTATTATCTCCAAAGATTATTGGAGCCCTAGTATATAAACCCAATTCTATATACAAAAGCTTAATCCATATTGCTTCTTGTGTGGCATTAGCCAGTCCTCTATACTCTGCCTCTGTGGAAGACAAAGCAACAGTAGGTTGCTTCTTTGAAGACCATGAAATTGGTTTGTCACCTGCAAAAGAAATATATCCAGAAGTGCTCCTATCATCCTTGCATCCTGCCCAATCTGCATCTAAATAAATTTTGATATCAATATCTGAAGTGTAAGGGAAATACAAACCATTGTTCTGTGTACCCTTGAGATACTTCAAGATTGTCTTGGCAGCCTCTAAGTGAGGTATCCTTGGCTTGTGCATAATTTTACTTAGCACACTAACTCCATATGCAATATCTATCCTTGTAAAGGTAGCATAGTTCAAGCTACCCACCATACTTTGATAGCCTGTAATGTCATTGACTTCATCACCTTCATGGGCATTTAGATTTAGGTTTACCTCCATTGGAGTGCTTGCTACTTTAGCATCCTGCAAGTGAAACTTCTTCAACGTATCCTGTATATATTTTTTCTGAGTGATGTATATCCCTGAATTAGTGTAGACTAATTCAAGTCCCAAAAAATATTTCAATAGATCAAGATCATTGATCTTGAACTCCTTCATCATTTGACTTTTGATATATCTGATTCCATTGACATCATTACCTATAATGATGATGTCATCAACATAAACACAAAGGTATATTACCTCTGAATTACTTTATGAATAGAGAAGTATCTGCCTTGCTCATGACAAATCCTTCGTCTTGGAGGTATGTAGTTAACATGTAATTCCATGCCCTAGGTGCCGGCTTCAATCCATATAAAGCCTTTTTTAATTTGCAAACATATGTTACCTTCTCAGGGTCCTCATAGCCAGGAGGTTGTGACATATATACCTCCTCTGAAATCTATCCATTCAAGAAAGCATTCTTGACATCCAATTGGTACATATTCTAATTTTTTGATGCAGCCACACTTACCAACACTCTGATCATTGGCATCTTGGCCACAGGTGAGAATGTCTCCTCATAGTCAATGCCTTGGGTTTGTGCAAAACCCTTGGCTACCAATCTAGCTTTGTACATATTAATTGTGCCATCAGAATTTCTTTTAAGCTTGTAGATCCATCTGGATCCTATTACCTTCATTGAGTCCTTCTTGGGTACTAACTCCCATGTGTCACTCTCTTTGAGTGCATCAATCTCCTCATCCATAGCTTCTTTCTATTCTGATTTGGTTATTGCTTCTTCATATGATCCTGGTTCTTCATTTGACAAATCTTTGGCAAGATAAACAGAATGTTTAGTAACAAGAGATGTATCATACCCATATCTGATAGGTTTTTTGTTTTCTCTCTGTGATCTTCTAAATGGTTGAGTTGAAGTTTCAGGTATGTCTTCAAGCTTCTTCATCTTCATTTTGCCTTTGGACTTCCATCCTTTGAGTTCTTCTAGATTGATAGTAGTTTCATCATCTAAACTTGAGTCTTCATTCTTAGTAGGTTCCTCCTTTGTAAGACTTGGAAATTCCTCTTCCAAATCATAGGGTAACTTAACCTTCCTGCATTCATTCTCATACGAAGAATCATTTTCATCAAAGACAACATCTCTGCTTACCATGAATCCCTTATTGGTAGGATTATAAAACCTGTAACCTTTTTTATTTAAATCATACCCAATAAAGATGCATTTTTCAGCCTTTGGGTCTAGCTTACCTCTTATCTAAGAAGGAATGTGTACATATGCTACACATCCAAATATTTTGCAATTGTCAAGTCAGGGTCTCTTACCATGCCATGCTTCATAGGCTGCCATGCCATCAAGAGACTTAGATGGTAACCTGTTTATGAGGTAAGTGGCAGTAGAAACACTTTCTGCCCATAGATAGTTAGGTAACTTTTTCTCATTCAACATAGACCTAGCTGTCTCAACAATTAATCTATTTCTTCTCTCAGCTACCCCATTTTGTTTAGGAGAATACCTTGTGGTTATTTCTCTTTTGATGCCTCTGTCCTGCAAGTAGTCTACAAATTCATTGGAGAAGTACTCACCTCCTCCATCTGACCTTAGCCTCTTCAAACTCCTTCCTGTCTGATTTTCAACTAATGCAAGATATTTTTTACAGTAATTAAATACCTCATCCTTGTGCTTCATGAAGTACAATACAGTCCATCTGCTATAATCATCAATGAAAGACACATAGTACCTTGATCCTGAGATAGAGGGGTCTTTGCTTGGTCCCCATACATCTGTGTGTACAAGCTCTAGGTAGTCTTCATGCATGTATCCTTTCTTGGAGAAGAGTAACCTGTGAGACTTCCCAAATTGACAAGCACCACACTTGTAAATCATATGTTGCTTGGATACATTGGGTATCCCAAGCACACATTGGTCCCTACACATTTGTTTCAAGGTTCTTTCTCCTATGTGCCCTAACCTTTTGTGCCAAATCTCAAGCTCTGAACGTGTTTGATCTTTATAACTGTATAGTGCAATATTCTTTGTATCTTCTAACTCAAAGGTGAAAAGTCTACCTGATTTTTCTCCTTTAGCAATCCTCTTGAACACATGCCTTTGATCCTCCACATATGCTCCATATTGATTGAATCTAACGTGCAAACCTTTCTCCACAATCTGACCAACACTCATCAAATTTTTGGTAATGGTTGGTACATAGAGTACCCTGCTCAACAAATTCTGATTTCCATCACAAGTCTTGACATTTCCAACTTTAACTACTGAATGCTTTGTGTCATCACCTGTTTGGACTTGATGCTTACCTTTTGCTTCCTCAAGATCAGAGAGTAGTACTACATTGCCAGCCACATGATTTGAGCATCCTGAGTCAATGTAAAATAGGTGTTCATCATTTGTACCTGACTTTGAAGTCATGTTCATGATTAGAAGAGGGTCATCCTACTCCTCTGTGTAGTTGTTGTAATCCTTCGTGGATTTGAATCCTCCTTGGTAGTTGCCATTGTAATTATTGTTGTAGTTGTTGTTGTAGTTATTGTTGTAGCCTTGGTGATGGTTGAATCTACCTCTTGACTGTGAGTAGCCACCTCTTTGATATCCTCTTCCTCTCTGATTCTTGTAATTCCTGAAACACTCATCTGTAGTATGATTTGATAAACTACAAATGTTGCATGGTGAGGAGTTATAAGATCTCCCCCTACCTTGCTTACCTCCTCTGCCCCTTCCTCTTGATGATCTACCTCTCCCTGCATAGTTGGCTTGAGAGGTTGAACCTTCATCTTCCACCTTCTTGCTCTTGCCTTTATCTTTAGACTTCTTATGAGTGTATAGGGCAGAAGAGTTATTACCTTTGGATGTATCTCCATTCTTGTTGAGCTTTGCTTCATAAGTAAACAATTGTCCCATGAGAGTTGTAAGATCTGGAGTCTGCATGTCCATGTAAAGATCCATAGCAATGGTGAAGCTTTCCCATTTGTCATGAGCATTGATCCCATTGGTCACAAATTCTGAAACAGCTTGCTTAGGTTGCTTCCTTAATGTTGTGAATTCAATCCACAACTGATTTTTCCTAGCCCTTGTGTTGGAGGAAAAATAAGATGACAAGGTTTCCCAAGTCTCTTGGGATGTCTTACAATTTCTAATATGTGGCAAAAGAAAATCAGATATAGAGTTGAGTAAATAAAACCTTGCCAATACATCCTTATCACACCATGTGTTGAGCTTTTCATGTTCTTCCTTGGTTGGTAATCCTCTTGTTTTGAATGAGGCTAATTCCTCATCTCCTGAGATGTATCCATAGAGACTCCTTCCTTGTAAGTAGGTCTTCATCCTTAGAGACCATGCCTGATAATTGTTGCTGTCCAATTTGTCAATAAATGAAGGAAAACCATCTCCCATTTTACCTTGACTTGCTCTGATACCACTGTTGGGAAAGATGGATGGATGCTCCAAGAGACTGAGTAGGTAGTGCTAAACCTACTTTGTACCATCCCTCTTTTGCTTCAGACTTGATAACTAGACCTCCTTAGCTTTCCAATGACACCATAAAATGTCCTATGTACTTTGGAAATGATGTGTGCAATGATTGAATCAAATCAGATACCTTTTAAAACTCACAAACTCAAAAAAACCTTCTATTTTTGTCTTGATATCTGCTAGGTATTTTGCTCAGTATAACCAACACAGTAGGAATTGGAAAAATTCCTTTTAGGGGTATCTAACTAGCTTAGTAAGCTACCTATTCCAATTAGAATGATGTAAAATGATAAACTATGCTAAGAGAAATCAATTTAGCAAGTTAAGCTATACCCCCGACTTTTTAGGACTGTAGCAAAAAATGACCAGAGATCACCGCGACGCAGATTTCTCCAAAATGGCTGAATAGAATGTCTTAAAAACTTTGACAGCATGTAGATAACTTCACGCTGAATCCAATAAGCTTTGAATCACTGCATTTGGTGAAGAATTGACCACGATATGCCCTTGACAAGTTGACAGACTTTTGAGTAGACTAAAAGAGAACTCAGAGATGGACAATGTGGGTGTATGTATTAATAAACACTTATATACAGCTCCATTGGCATGAACTTCATTGCCAAATGGTGTAGAGAGGTGTGGGATAGAGTGTAGACCTCACACACACACTCAAAGGTCAGTAATGATAGGCTCGGGAGTGATCTCTCTTACCCGCGACTTTTCATGTCCATTTTTATAAGGAATGAGTAAAAATTTGAATTCAAATTCAAACTTTTGGCTCCCTATGATCAAGCTCCTATATGTTAGCAGATATTCTTTCAATCAAACAACTAACTTTTCCATGAATCCTTTTGGTAGGTGATTACAAGAGATTCAAAGTCAATTTTACTTTTACAATGAGATAAAGTGGTAATTATCCACTAGCAATGGTTCCCATGCTTCTTCACATATGTAAGATCTTGAAGATATCTTTCAAGCCAAATGTGTAGGCTTGTGATTTACACCAACAAATGTTCTGTAGCTCATTACAATTAGCTCTAAGTCTACTACATGTTGACAAATTTTGAAGACATTCCATTTAGAGGATTGGGAGAAAAGTGCATCGAAGTAGCCACTAGTCAAACTCTACAGAGGTCCTAAAAAGTCAAGGGTAATGCTACACTTGCTAAATTGATTGCTCTGTGTGTAGTGAATCATTTTAGGTAATTTCACTTGGAATCATTAGCTTATTAAGCTAATCTGATAACACGAAAAGGAATCTGATTAATTTCTAGTGTAGTGGAAGCATTGAGCTTAATAAGTTGCAGGTGTGTGAACCAAAATAGAAGGATTTTTATTGGTCTATGAAGTGTAAAGTAGTCTGTTTTGAATCAAACATTACTCACATCATTTCCAAAGTACATGGGCACTTGTTTAGTGTCATTGGAAAGCTAAGAGGGTCCACAACGTAACTTTGAAGCTAAAGAGGGCTGGTACAAAGCGGGGATTAGCAATACCAACTCATTTTCTAGATTCTCCATCCATCTTTCCCAACAGTGGTATCAGAGCAAAAGTTAAGGTAAAAATGGGAGATGGTTTTTCTTCTTTCATTGATAAATTGGACAGGAACAACTATCAGGCATGGTCCTTGAGGATGAAGACATACTTGCAAGGAAGGAGTCTCTATGGATACATCTCATGAGATGAGGAGATGCCCATTTTCAGAAGCAAAGGACAACCTACAAGAGAGGATCATGAAAGACTCAACGCATGGTGTGCTAAGGATGCATTAGCAAGGTAATACTTACTTAACCCAATCTCTTATTTTCTTCTTCCACATATTAGGAACTGTAAGACATCCCAAGGGACTTGGGGAAAAATTGTTTTCATATTTTTCTTCCAACACAAGGGCTAGGAAGAACCAATTGTGGATTGAATTTACCACTCAAAGGAACCCAAGCAAGGCATCTCAGAGTATGTGATCAAAGTCAAGGATGTGGCTGAGAAATTATCAAGCATAGGAGAAGAAATTGAAGAGGAGCTAATTGTGAAACAAGTGATCAATGGCATAAAGGTAGATGACAAATCGGAGAGCTTCACAACTACCATGGACTTGTACATGGACATGCAGATTCCAGATCTTACCATGCTCATGGGGAAACTCTTCACCCATGAAGCCAACCTCAACAAGAATGGAGATTCATAAAGTAGTAATAGATCTTCTGCCCTATACACATATAAAGGCAAGTCTATGGAAAAGCAAGAAGATTGAGGATGAAGGTACAACCTCCCAAGCAAACTATGCAGGGACAGGTAGAAACTCAAGAGGTAGGTGTAGATGAGGTAAGCAAGGTAGGGGGAGACCTTTCATCTCTTCCCCATGCAATATTTGTGGTTTGTCAAATCATACTACATATGAGTGTTACAGGAACTTCAAGAATCTGAGAGGTAGAGGATTCCAAAGAGATGGATATACAAAATCAAGAGGAAGATTCAACCATCATCAAGGCTATAATCACAACTACAACAATAACTACCAAGGAGGCTACAAGTCAAGGAAAGACTACAACAATTATATAGAGGAACAAGAAGATTCCCTTATGATCATGAATATGACTTCAAAAGAAGGTGTGAATGATGACCATCTCTTCTACATTGACTCGGGATGTTCCAACCATGTGGCAGGCAATGTAGCTCTCCTCTCTGATCTTGAGGAACCTAAGGGAAAGCATCAGGTACAAATAGGTGATGATACCAAGAACTCAGTGATCAAGGTAGGAAATGTTAAGAACTCTAATGAAAATAGAAATCTGTTGAGCAGGGTTCTATATGTACCTACAACTACCAAGAATTTGATGAGTGTTGGATAGATTTTGGAAAGGGGTTTGCAGGTCAGGTTCAACAAATTTGGAGCATTTTTGGAGGATCCCCAACATGGATTGAAGAGAATTGGCAAAGGAGAAAAGAGAGGTAGATTATTCACTTTTGAACTTGAAAATACAAGGAATATTGCACTTTATAGCTACAAAGATCAAACATTGTCAGAGCTTGAAATTTGGCATAAAAGATTAGGACACATTGGTGAGATAATCTTAAAGCAAATGTCCATGCTCATACTAAGCACATTGAGGTGCATTATCATTATGTCACGGAGAGGTTCTCTGTTGGGGAGATCAACTTGGCATATGTGCCCATGTAGGAGAACATTGCAAACCTTTTCACGAAGGCTTTTCCTAGGGAGAAGTTTGAAGCTTTCTGCAAAGCTTTGGGCTTACATCCTTTTGTGGAGCGATTTCGACATAGCTTGGCACTTCCTTATACATGAGTGCCAGCTACTTGTTCACCGCATCACTACAAGTGTGGATTTGTTGATATATTTAGGTAGTGATGTGTGTGAACACTCTAGGACTGTCGGGGCACTGTTTTCCCTCTTTAGGAGGTTTTTGCCCCGGCTTGTATATATGCCCATTGCCCTAATGTGCTACTTATATTTGTACATTCTAGTGGTAATATATTTAGTATTGTGTGTTGAGCTCCAAGCTTCTTCTTCTTCCTTGTTCTGTTAGCATGCTTCCACGTATGTCTAACTCCAACAGAAATTCCAATTTATACAATAGGCTTTTTGCATGCTAAAGAGCTAAGAAACCAAGAATGCAAAGGTTGAATGTCCATCATGGTTGGTACAAATCATAGTGCATTAACAAAAAAAGAAAAAAAAGTAAGAAAAATAGGAATCCTTAAGCACATGAAACCATTTACGATTACGCAAGAAATATATGTCAAAGATAACAACTCTTTATTACTGAATCATATTAATGAAAATCCGAGAAAATTTCCGATGACAAACAAGGGTGCTTTGTTTGCTTCTAACTTTACAAAGTGCATACTCTCATGTTCTCTTTCCTTGAACAACAAAACAAAAAAAAATTGCTGAGTATAGCATTACTTTAGCAAGAAACCTATTCTAGTATTATTTGATGAAGACGAACAAAGAACTTATAACCATTGAATTCTTGCAAAAATCTCAGTCTGAATTATACAATTGCGGTTCTTTAAGTCTGGTAACGTTTTTCTAAATACCTGTATCACACTCCCATGTGCAAAATTCTTTCCTTAATTTTGTCACCTCATACCTCTAGATTTGTGCGGAATTCTCCACTAGAAACTTCCCCTGCTACGTTCGTCTCATACTGAAGTAAACTACCTGGCGCACTTCTTAGCAATCTCTTATTTAGGATTAAATTTCACCATGAATTCCTCTCTGGGGTGAAGTTTAGCACACAATGCCTCTCTTTCTTTTCATACCTACTTCTATTGCATTCTCTTTTTAGAGCATAAGTTGCAAAGACTTTCCAATTGGATTCATCACATCCCGAATTCAGCAAAGTTTTCATCATCCATGCTTGTGAATATATACTTCAGCGTTGAGGGACTCTAGATTTCCCAAACTAAAAACTAGACTTTAATTCTTATCTTTGACCATCTTCTTCATTGTTCTTCACCCTCCATAAACTCATATTGAGTTAAACGAATAAGAAAATTTAATAACCTTACTCTCTCTCTTCTGATGAACTGCCCATCCCAGCAAAAACTATTCCATCCTTCCTTTGTTATGGCAAAAAACCATTCTACATGTCCATGCCTCTGATCCCTTTAGCCTCTATGCTCTGTGCCAAAATCCTGAGTTCTGAGATGCCCTCACCTTTCATTCTTCATTAATGAAAACAACCTTGGCAAATGCTTTTGTAGTAGTTCAACTTCCCTAGGCATCATCGTTTATGGTTAAAACCAAGATGACATATGATCGTCTTCCTCCCTTCATCATCCGATCTTTTGAGATGGGCTGAATTATCTCTTTTCGATGTGTCGACAGGCAAGGTACCCTTTTCCTACTAGAATTGATGAGCACCCTTCTATTTTCCAACAACTCATCTAGTCAGCGAGGTCTATTAGTCACCCTCTCCTATACGAGATCACGAGAGAAACATACACCAGATAAGTGAGAAGCCTTCTCCCCCGCTGTTGTTTTTTGTCTACCCCTCTTCGCCTTTCATATCCTGAACAACATCTTTCACTGCAAAATCCCTAGAATCTAATTATGGAAAACCGATTCGAATGCCACCCTTTTCTTCCTTTCCATCCTTGAGCTTGTTCATGAAATTTGCTTTTCATCTTTTTCTCTGTCCCCACATGTACCTTCTTGATAGCTCCTTTCTCCCTTCAAATGGTTTCTACCAACAATAGAAAAAAGGAAGCGAGCATCAAAATGGTTTGATTTTATATCAAGAGGATGATGCATAGCAGTCTTTAAACTGCATGATGGGCACCTTTCCAAAATACTCCATTAATAAGTGATTGAGTTCCATAAGAACACAAAAGAAGAATGATCTTCATGAAGTTGAGAGTCTTCATGACAACGGTGAGTTCAAATACTAAAATTGTAAATTATTTATCTCATAAGCTCTTAGAATTCCCTAGGAACTTGAACTGAAAACCTAATTCTTAGTTAATAACCATTGTAAGGGAGTCATAAAGACACCACGATGCAAGGAGTATGCATGCACACAAAGTGGAGATAGCAAGGATAGAGAATAATAGAGAAGAGTGAACTACTCTGTCCCAGAAAAACACTATTATCAATATCTATTTCTTTCCCCCTATTATGTATCTCATATATATATATATAAATATATATATATATATATATATATATATGTGTGTGTGTGTGTGTGTGTGTGTGTGTGTGTACATATATACACAAACAAATACATATACATATACATATACATGTTCATATACATATACATGTTCATATACATATACATATACATATACATATACATATACACATACATATACATATACATATACATATACATATACATATACATATACATATACATATACATATACATATACATATACATATGCATATACATATACATATACATATACATATACATATACATATACATATACATCTACATATACATATACCTATACATATACATATACATATACATATACATATACATATACATATACATGTACATATACATATACATATACGTATATATATACATATACATATATATACATATACATATACCTGTACATATACATTTACATATATATATACATATACATATACATATACATGTACATATACATATACATATACATATACATATACATATACATATACATATACATATACATATACATATACATATACATATACATCTACATATACATATACATATACGTATACATATACATATACCTATACATATACATATACATGTACCTATACATATACATATACATATACATATACATATACATATACATATACATATACATATACATATACATATACATATACATATACATATACACATACATATACATATACATATACATACATATACACATACATATACATATACATATACATATACATATACATATACATATACATATACATATACATATACATATACATATACATATACATATACACATACATATACATATACGTATACATATACATATACATATACATATACACATACATATACATATACATATACATATACATATACATATACATATACATATTCAAATACATATAAATATACCTATACATATACATGTACATATACATATATATGTACATATACATGTACATGTACATATACATGTACATGTACATATACATATAAATGTACATATACATAAGCATATACATATACATATACATATACATATACATATACATATACATATACATATACATATACATATACATATACATATACATAGTACATATACATATACATATACATATACATACACACACAGACACACGAATATGTTGGGGGAAGTCTCTGAACCCCTATGCAATGACAAAGTGTGAATGACCTCCACAAGTACCCTTTTTTGATCTCTACACACCAAAATTCGTGTTTCTTACCCATCTGTATAGAAATCTAATGAGATTTGGTACACCTATAGTAGACACATAGAGCTTTCCAAAAACAAAATTTCTTTTGAAATGCATGTCTATTCTTAGAGAGAGAATGCCAAAAAAATGAACCAATTGAATTCTCAACTAGTGAAACAAATACCATCCTTCACTCTAGGAACCGTTTCTTAGAGAATGCATAGAGAAAGAATCTCCAAATGGGCTCAAATTTAGGATGCACAAAGGGCTATGCAATGACACCAAAGGTATAGAAGAGAGATAAATGAAGAAGGAGAATAACACCTTACAATGCAAAGATAAGTAGGTCGAATTAAGCCTACACACAAAGAGAGATGGCAATCACCACACTCAATAAAATGAAGGTTTTTACCAAAATACATAGAGAATTCTTTGGGGGATTTGTGTGGGTGTTATAAAATTTAATAGGTATCCAATGATCTAAATATTTCATCTAATGGATGCTTAATGAGGGAGAACCAATGCTAACAACTCAAGGGTAGAGAGTTGCAACATGGCCTGTGCACATACATAGATATGCCTACTCGAAGATAACAACCAAGAAAGCAAGGGGCTAGCTTAAGCAAGGGGGTTTATTATTAGAACTGCAGCCCTTAAGGAACACTCTAAGTGAACTAAAATTCCAACAAAATGGCACAAAAGAATTCATTATACAAGATACTTTTATAGATAGAAGTTGGCACCTAAATTCTAAGAAGGACCTTTCTCGAAAAATCAGCCTCCTAGATTGGACTTAGTTAAGATGACTTGGGGATTGTTTGATTGATATTTTTTGATGAAATCTCATGCTTTTAGGCTTCCATAAATTTTTTGCATGTCCATGATTGATATGCCATGAATTGTGTTGCATGAAGCTCTACTTTAACACTCCTCATGAAGCTTCAAGTCTGCTTTTTCATCCAAAGTCCTTCATGTTAATGCATTCCTTGATCTTTGAAGTTTCTATTCTTACAAAGCCTTTGTAAAGATGTAAAAAACTTGGTCCTTGTACCTCTATGATGTACCATTACTTCGTTTGGATATCACCTTTTCCCTGATGGAGTGATAGTGCAGTTGAATGGACTTGGTTCTGCCATGATAGATAGGATTCCATGTTAGATGAATGCTCCTTATATTGTTACAACACATTGGATATGTGTCAAAATAGGAATTAGGATCTATAAATATCTTCTTAATCCACATTATCTCTCATGTGACTTGAACCAAACCTCTATACTCTGCCTCAGTGTAAGATAATGTCACCATGGCTTTCCATTACTTGTACTCATTCTATCTTCCTTTGAATCAGCCCAATAATCAAGGTAAACTTTAACTTCCATATCATCAAGAAATGAGTACAATAATCCTTCATTTATAGTATCCTTGAGATGTCATAAAATTTTCTTGCATATTGCAAGTGTGTTGTCCTTGAAGTATGTTTAAACTATGATAAAACTTCAACTCAATATGCTATCTTCGGCCTAGTTATTGTGGCATAAGTGAAAGAGCTTATAAGATATTAAGACAAAGTTAGATAATCTTATGGACCTCCATCAATGGAGATTCTTGTTACATTAAGTTCCTTCAAACTTGAAATAGACTTTCAATGCAACGTTGCAAACCTCTGAAGTAGGTGTACAATATTCATCCTTTGTATGAGCATAATATCTTGTTCTTCGTTTACAACTTCAAAACCAAGAAAATACCTAGGATGTCCGAGATTAGGGATCTTAAAGACCTTTCCAAGATTTTCCTTGATCTCTTCAATGCCTTTTTGTGATGACCTATAATGAAAAAATCATCTACATACACACACATGTAGACTAAAAGTTCTCCTCTTTGTTTGACGAAGAGAGATGGATAACTCTTGCATTGATTTTAAACACATTTGATCAAATACTCCACCAATCACTCATTCTAAGCCCTTCGAGCTTGTTTTAGACCATAAATTTCCTCCTTCAACCTAGAAAAATAATGTGGAATTTTTTTTTGAACCAAATCTAGTGGTTTCTCCATATATACTGCATCCTCCATGTATCCATTGAGAAAGGTAATCTTGATGTACAATTGGAAGAGCTTCCATCCTTTCCTTTTAGCATTCCAATGAGTTTCCTAATGGTTCTTATCTTTCCGTGAGGGTGAATGTGTCTTCAAATTCCACTCTATTGATTTGTGCAAAACCCATGGGCACCAATCCTCCTTTGTACCTAGAGAAAGGATCCACCTAGATTCCCATTTACTTTATTAACCCACTTATTACATATTATCTACATGCACTCCTTGTCTTCATGCATTGCCTCTTTCCATTCAATGTACCTACTTCCATCTTCATAACAATCAAACACATGTTCTACTACTTTGTTCATTTATGCATAATGCGCTGCCATGTAAGAATCATGACTAAACCTTTGAGTTGGATAATTAACCCTAGAAGACTTCATTTCTTCAGCTTTTGGAGAAACTAACCTCTTTTTCCTTGGGTACTTGATCTCTCTCTTTAACGTGTTTTATTTCTCGTTCATGTGTCCTTTATCATCTTCAACTTCATTCCCTTCTTCGTCCAAATCCACTAATGTTGCTTTGCCTTCGATGATTTCTTTTGTTTCATAGCTGGATGGAGATTTCGGCCTCCATGGTAAGTTCATGCTTGAACTATGTTCATTCATGGAATTCCTTGGGCTGCTTATCCCTAGGTTGATTTGTTGTACATCACCTCCATGCTTTTCTTCTTCATATTCACACATAAAGTCATACTTCTTATACCAAGGTATTGTTGATATACTTAGGTAGTGATGTGTATGAACACTCTAGGACCATCGGGGCACTTTTTTCCCTCTTTAGGACGTTTTGTCCCCGGTTTGTATGTACGCCTATTGCCTTAACAAGCTAATTATCCTTGTACACTCTAGTGGTAATACATTCAATATTGTGTTTGTGCTCCAAGCTTCTTCTTCTTCGTCTTTTTTTGTTCATGAACTTTCGTAGATGTCTAACTCCAACAATTGGTATCAGAGCAGGTTGCTGCTTCATCTAGGGCATCTTCGACACCTCTTTGGTTGCAGTCTCATAATCACATGAAATTTGGTAAGCATACTCAAGGTGTTTTAGAGATCAAAACAGCTTCTTTATGTGGTGCCGAAATCACAATCTGAGCTCCTTTCGGCCTCCGAATGCACTATCATAGAACTTGTGTAGGCTATTTCACCTTTTTGTGCCAAATATATATACCAGTTTCGGTTTGCCAGTATAAGCATCTCGAAGTCGGCTACATGTCTAGTAGAGCTCATGAGGGTAGTTCTGTTCAACTTTTTCAAATACAATCATTTTTTTGCATCAGGGTATTTTAGTTAGTGACCATGGCTAGAAGGAGTGATGTATTTTGTATGTTGGCTGCTCCAGATAAGTTGGATGGTATGAATTACCCATGGTGGGCTTTTATGATGCATCATGTATTGGTCGCAAAAGGACTATGGAATATTGCACACGGTGTTGAAAGATGTCCTATTACACCTAGGAATACAAGTACTACAAATACACGTACTCAAGCTCATGTAGTTGGTGTCGAAGATGCTGATATCTTGCAGATTCCTACTCGTGCTACTATTTCTATTGCACATACTACAGAGCAAATTTTTTCGGATGGCAAAGATGCTCAAGCTCACACATTGATAACTTCGTGTGTCAAACGTGGCACTATTCCTCACATTTGCTCTTAAAGAATAGCTAAGGATGCTTGGAAACCTTGCCACATTGTACCAAGCTAGGAATGAGGCTAGTGTTGCTTACCTCTGAAAATACTTGGAGAGTGAGCACATAAATGCAGGTGATTCTATGGACAATTTTCTGACAAAGATCAAGGATGTGAAGGAACAATTGATTTCTTTAGATGAAGTCCTTCTTGACAATGCATTTGTGTAGATTGTTGTGAATGCTCTTCCCGACTCATATTAGAGTTTTGCTTCTACTCTTTGTTTGATGATGAAAGGCAATCCAAATGCCTTAACATTTGAAGAGTTACTTTCTGTTTTGCTTCAAGAAGACCACACTAGACAGAACAGGTCTATAATGCATGTTCCAAATCAAGATTTCCTGGCTAGTCAGAAGGGAAAAGGTAAATGGAGCTCTTCTACTAGTAAGTAGAAATCTGCAAATGCTACACATTTGAACAAGGAAGACAAAGATGAGAAGAAATCAGAAAAGCAAAAATTATTTGCAAATATGGTAAACTAAATGATCATCTGAGTAAGGGCTTTCCAAAACAAGACGCTAAAGAGGCAAAGAGGAAAGAGGCTGAAATGGTTGTTCTAGAGGCCTCTACACTGAAAATAGTCTGCTAATCTTGTGCACGACAAAGAATGGGCGTTTACTATTGTTTGTAATTTTGAACCATCTTCTCATGAGGAATGCATTTCTGTTCTAGACTCAGATGTTTGGTACTTTGATAGCAGGTCAACCAAACATATTACTTGGCAAGTACCCTTTTTTGACCTCTACACACCAAAATTCCTCTTTCTTAGCGCATGTGTAGAGAAATCTAATGAGCTTTTGTATACGTATAGTAGACACATAGAGCTTTCCAAAAACAAAATTTCTTTTGAAATGTATGTCTATGCTTAGAGAGACAATGCCAAAAAAATGAAGCAATTGAATTCTCATGTAGTGAAACAAATACCATCCTTCACTCCAGCAACCGTTTCTTAGAGAATGCACAGATAAAGAATCTTCAAATTGGCTCAAATTTAGGACGCACAAAGGGCTATGCAATGACACAAAGGGTATAGAAGATAGATAAATGAACAAGGAGAATAACACCTTACAATGCAAAGCTAAGTAGCTCGAGTTGAGCCTATACACAAAGAGAGATATCAATCACCACACTCCAATAAAATGAAGGTTTTTACCAAAATACATAGAGAATTCTTTGGCAGATTTGTGTGGGTATTATAAAATTTAATAACTATCCAATGCTAAATATTTCATAGATAACCAATGCTAACAACTAAGGGGTAGAGAGTTGCAACATGGCGTGTGCACACACATAGATATGCCTACTCAAAGACAACAACCAAGAAAGCAAGGGCTAGCTGAAGCAAGGGGCTTTATTATTAGAACTTGAGCACTTAAGGAACACTCTAGGAGAACTAAGATTTCAACAAAATGACACAAAATAATTCATGATACAATATACTTTTATAGAGAGAAAATGGCACCTAAAATCTAAGAACGACCTTTCCCTAAAAATCAGCCTCCTAGATTGGACTTAGTTAAGATGACTTGGGGAGTGTTTGATTGATATTTGTTGATGGAATCTCGTGCTTTTAGGCTTCCATATATTTTTTGGCATGTCCATGATTGATATGCCATGAATTGTGTTGCATGAAGCTCTACTTTTAACACTCATTGTGAAGCTTCAAGTCTTCATCTTCATCCAAACTCCTTCATGTTAATGCATTCCTTGATCTTTGAAAATTTTATTCTTACAAAGCCTTTGTAAACATGTCAGAAACGTGGTCGTTGGTACCTCTATGATGTACTATTACTTCTTTGGATATCACCTTTTCCCTTATGGAGTGATAGTGCAGCTCAATGGACTTGGTTCTAGCATGATAGATATGATTCGATGCTAGATGGATGCTCCTCATATTGTTACAAAATATTGGATATGTGTCAAAATACAAATTAAGCTCTATAAATAGCTTCTTAATCCACATTAGCTCGCATGTGCCTTGAACCAAACCTCTATACTCTGCCTCAGTGGAAGATAATGTCACTGTTGGCATACAAGTAGAAAGACGAGCATGCCAGTACAAAGGAGCAGTCATGCACAATCTGGTGACAAGGCCTAATCATTGTTTCCATGAACTATGTCCAACTTTAGTGCTTTCATCACTACACAAACATTTTAAATTCTGTTTTTGGTAGAATAGACTCCATTTTGTTCAAGCCGAGGAGTCCTCGAGCTTAAGGAGTATTAGAATTAGCTACATACCAATTTTCATAATTTTTAGACTCCGTTTGAGCCCTAAAATAGGCTCTAGAACCTAATTTTTAACTAGGCCGCACACTAGGTCTAGACAAGGCCAAAGCTAGTAAAAAAAAAACTATGAAAAGAGCTAGAGAGCTCATTTTTGAGGTTAGATTGTTAATGAATTGAGCTTATGTAAGAGACTTTTTGACTAATGCAAGAACTCCATTGTTCCTCTCCTTGTTCTTGCCTTGTGTGCGCATGTGTGTGTATATGTGTGCATGTTCGTGTGCTTCTCACTCACACACTTGTGCCATCACTTGCTCATAGTCTTCATACTCGTCCTCACGTCTCCACGGATTGATAATTATGAGGTGGATCTCCTCACGTTGGTACTCACCATTGTGCTAGAGTGACACCAAATTTGGCACCGTTGCTGGGGAGAGAGCTTCGAGGATGAGCATGTGATGGTAAGAAGTAGAGTTGAGGCATTGGATTCATAGGTAATATCCTTTCTTTTCCTTATTTTTCTTCATTTTTTCTAGTTTTTTGCATCACCATCATCATCCTCACCATCTCCCACCTCCATCTCCATCTTCACAAAAATTTCAATTTTTGGATATATTCCACTCCCCACCTCATTTCCCTCATTTCACTTGTGAGAGAGAGCGAGAGAGAACTTTCATGCTATTTGTTTTTGTGTGTTTTATGATCTTTTGTTGCAGGTTCTAGCTATACCACTATCTCTAGGAGCGTGCGGAGATATGACAGAATCTGCACAGGTCCCGGGGAGATGACCTCTCTCTATCGCGAAAGACAGAAAAACTTAATATTTTTTGAATGCATGCTTGGCATGATAACCTACACCATTAGATCACTCCAAATCACTAGAAGTTTCTAGAAAGTTTGTGTTTTTTCAATCTATCACGACAGACACCGTCTATCGCGATAGACACTGTCTATCGCGACAGACAACACCCCATGACACAGGCCGTCTATTGCGACAGACACCATCTATCGCGATAGACCAAACCACGGCAGACGACAGACCTCGTCTATCGTGACAGAGAGAGCCCACGAGAGATGATAGACCTCGTTTATCGCGATAGACACCGTCTATCGCGACAGACACAGAACCACGACAAACCTCGTCTATTGCGACAGACATCGTCTATCAGGACAGACAAGCCCATGACAGATGACAGATAGTGTCTATCGTGACAGACACCCGTCTATCGCGACAGACGGGAACCCACAATAGACCTTGTCTATGGTGACAGACACCATCTATCACAGCAGAGAGGCCCACGACAGATGACAAACACCGTCTATTGCGACAGACACCATCTATCACGACAGACAGAGCCCCGCGACACTCACCCTCTATTGCGATAGACATCGTCTATTGCGACAGACAGGATCCCACGATAGAACCCGTCTATCGCGACAAACACCGTCTATCACGACAGACGGACCCATGTGACAGCAAGTGTCTATCGCGACAGACAACATCTATCGCGATAGACAAGCATTTTCGGCAAAAAAATTAAAGGGGTAATTTTTTGGGAAATTTAGGCTAAAGTTTGGGTATATTTGCATACTCAATTACTCCTACACTTACAAAGGCCTTAGAAAAATGCACTAAACTCTTGAAAGGTCCTGATTTTCTGTTTTAACCCCTTGAACCCTCAACTATCATAACTTTTTCATATGAAATCCGTTTTTTGAGCTCTAGGGCTTGTCAAAAGTGCGTTGAATTTCAGATAGGATATTTTGAAGTTGACCCTCTGAGGGGTTGGTACACCAAGGGAGCTCTAGAGAAAATTTTTTGGCAATTTAAAAGGGGGAACAAGGGTCATTAAAAGTGTTTGTATCAAATTGTTTGTCAATTAAAGCATAAAAACTTGTGGTAAACTTGGAACGTTTACAGGATCATAGAGAGCCTTTGGATGAATCAACTCAAGTGTAATTGTGTGCAAACTTGGGAACGTGCTTCCTGGGCAAACAAGCATAGCAAGAAAAAAAGTGAATTGAGGTTGAAACATCTCTCAACCCCCTCAATCCGTTCTTAGCTTAGGTTAAGTGCGAGTAGTTTTCTTGATTGATTAGGGGTACAATAGGAATACTCAAGTTCTAAGAGCCTCTAATTTCTCAAGTATAAGAATAGGCTACATTGCAGTCAAGGGACAACTTAAAGGAAAAGACTTAAACTAAGTGGATGAAGAACATCAAGTATGACACACTTAAGTGCTCCTGACGATGCTTAATTAAAGAAAAGAAAACACATACAAAGGAACTCAAAAGGAACAAGTTATAGGTATCAAAGAATCTGCAACGTGGTTGTACAAGGATTATTGGGTTAATTGGAAGGGCATATGAACCTTAGATTAGGAAGACACCTAGGGAGAGACCTTCAAAGTATTAGATCATCCGAGGCTAGTGTCAACCATACAACCAGATCTTGGGCCTAGCAGTTGAGTGATTACCCCTACGCTCTAGACTCAAAAACTAGTGACTTTGAGATGTCTTATAGCATGGAAAGACCTGTAGGTAGCTAATGAGTGGCATACCTAGAAAGACCTGAAGGTCCCTACAAAACTCAATTGGAGTATATCAGGACCAACCGCTTAGGTGCACGCATCTATGAGGATGGCCTGAGAAGACCTGTTGTCCTAATTAAAAACCCGGATCAGCCCATTGGACTAGAACACCCTATAGTCAAGTTTGAAAATGGTTCCTACATAGATAAAGAAGGAAAAATGTATATGGTTACTAGCCAACCAGAAAGAGCAGATGAATTTTGCAACATAATCTCAAAGGTTGAAATAGGTGACATAGAGCAAGATGAATTTTGCAACATAATCTCAAAGGTTGAAATAGGTGACATAGAGCAAGGGAACTTAGGAAAAGAACCAAAAACCCCTCATGGCAAGTTGGTTCTGACGAGAATAATCACTCCCGAGTTGGTTTCCTAGGACAATATGAGCATAGATTAGCTTGTGAATCGAGAGACGGATGAGGCCTTTTGGAGGTATAAGCCTGAGAAGCCTAACGAAGTGGGAGCACTTACCATCTGTGAATTCAAAGATCCTGATATCCCAGGCAAAGTGACCTATCTAGATGATGCTTCTGAGAGGATCTTTGTGGTCTCAAAGCATGGAAGACACGCATACACTTGGAAGGGTGAATTTGTTTTTCCCTAACCTCGATCCACTGTGTCTTATGGTCACCAAGGACCTGGAACATCTCAGGCTCATGGAACTCAAAGAGAGAGGAGTAGGGATAGACCCGAGCTGAGCTTTGCCAATCCACTTGGAAGAGAAAGAACGAAGACAGAGACTGATAGGATGGACAGGACGAGACATAGGGATCCAAGGAATCCAAGAAATACAGACGAATCCCCGTTTCCAAGGCCTAGAGAACCCGCTAGAACCTTAAGACCCACACAATTGGTTGAGTGCATGAAGAATTGCTTCGATGGCACAGGAGACCCGTATGACCATGTAGCACATTTTATGCAAGTTTTGAGAGTTGAACAAGTGGAAGACTTGTTCACTCAATATAATGCTTTTTGCCTAACACTCAAGAACATTGCATTGAGTTGGTTTCAACCACTTCACCAAGACTAGTACATAAGTATAGACCAACTTCTGGAAGCATTCACCATTGAGTTTTCCAAGAGTGGTATTCGGCATAACACATCCTCCCTGATATACAGCTTCAAGCAAACACCTCAAGAGATAGTGAGACTCGCAAGAAGAACGTTTAGGCAATACCTAGAGAGATGCCCTATTCTAGAGTTACCCACTCCAACCAAACAAGTGGCTTTATTTCTAGGCAAGTTGTTAAGTACCAAACTGAGGCCATACCTGTACTTGAAGGACCCTAGATCCATAGAGGAGTGTGTACGCATGTGCATAGACATTGAGGATAATCTAGGGGATGATTTAGAGCTCTCAAAGATCTATAAAGACTCTGATATTTCTACCAGGCTCACTTCCTCACAATCCACATCAATTGAGGATCTAGCAGAAAAGGTAGCTCAGAAATTATGTATCTCTAGCAAGTAGATTCCAAGATTTGCCCCAGCAAAATGATGCTACACTTGTGGAGGAGACCATATGGCTAACATGTGCCCTATCATGGCTCAACCCAAAGTTAATCCCAATAGCCATTAGTGCACCATAGAAAGGAGATACACCAATCACACAGCACAAGACTGCCCGTATAACAAACAAGCTGTTAGACAAAATTATCCTCAACCATATCCACAACGAGGAAAGTACCCGAATGAGTACCCACAACAACACTATGGTAGGCCGCAGCAACCCTATCAAAAACACTATTAGGGGTAGCAAAGACCTCAACCAGTCCTAACACTGCAGTCTCCCCCTCCAGCCAATGTGATCCCAGTGAAGTATGCAGCTGCAGAAGAAAATTGAAATAGAGCTTTAGTGCGAGTGACACCATCGCATATGGAAAGTGACCCAAGTGATCATAGTTTTGAATCTACCCATATTGATAGCCCACAAGCTTACTACATGCAATCATCCGAGCATAATGAGTCATACTATTATGAAGAACCGAGTGAGTCTAGTTGGGAGCCACAATATGCAAATTTCATGTGTGCAAACCCGAAGTCTAGACCTCAACCTAAGCAGATAAGACCTCCATTTCCTTGAGGAACATGCTTCCGATGTCAGGGAGATCACCTCATTCGTGATTTCCCTCTACCTGAACCCACACAAACCCAATCTCTAACAATTCAAGGCTTTTGCCTCGATTGTGGGAAGGAGCATTTGTTATGAGAGTGTCCCAAGAACCCCGCCAATATGCCAAAAATCGCCCCTATCAACGTTATTGGCTTAGTGGTAGACTCCATGGGAAGTGTGACTTCCACAGCCCCAGTGCAAGTCATCACGAGAGCTCAGGCACTTAAGCAAGACCAAGACTTAGGCCAGGAAAAGAATGCGGAGGTTAGCGAGACTGAGAGCCAGAATAAGAAGAGAACAAGAGCTTCAAGAGATAGTGGTGAATGTATGAAAAGGCAATGGGCAAAGGAGATGAGCGAACTCGAGGAAAGCCTACGAGAAACCAAAGCCAAAATCATAGAAATCACATCTCAAACGCACTCTCACACAGCAGCCCCACTACCATCCCCATCACCTTCTATTCCCCTACCTTCTAATCCATGACATGTAACCCACCCACCACCCCGAAGTAGGATCAGTCTTAGTAGACCCCACTCCCGAGGACATAGATATGATGCTTAAAGCATATCAGGTGAGGATGCAGGAAGGGCCAAATGTAATGGATCATGAAAGATGTTACTCTAGAGCTGACCTAGAGCTTGAATGAACCAAGTTATGTGCCAAGATGGTGGAATTGGTTCAAGCCATGTTTGAGGCCAGCCGCCTTTTCAATTGCTCTAGCTCCACTAGAACACCATTGCATTTTGATGGTCTCTTAGATAGATTGGATACAATAATTGCAAAGTTTGGAAAAGGATCCAACTCCCAAGCTAAGGAGAGGACAAGTGATAGAATAAGCATTCCTCCCAAGGAAGCTTATGTGCCTAACTTCACTGAACCAGACACCTCTTCTTCTATGAATCAGTATTCACTAGAATTCCTACGAGAGATCCAAGAAGAGAAATGGGCTAAAGAGAGTGAAGTTCCTCGTGCCATTGAACTTGTGGATGACACACACGATCAATTCCCACAAGACCTTCCTTCGATTTATGGAGAGCAGGAGAGTGCCCAATCTCAAAAGAGATTAGACTTTGAGTCTAATTCTTTACAAGAAGTACCCCATTTCACAGGCCCATGGGAAGCAAAGTCTACATGCATGAGAGCACCCATGGTCATGATAAGAAATGAAGACTCATTCATACCTAGGAACACAGAGGTAGTGAAGAATAGTAAAGTGCAGTGGAATCTCACTTTAGAAGAGCTACTCAAGGTTAAGCCTGAATTGTGGAAACATGTAGCCAAGCAAGTGCTAGACATAGAAAAACCTCGTTCCTAGGTAGGATCTCACAGGACAGTGCCAGAAATACCCTTGGACAAGATAGGGGACATGAGCGAAGGAGAAGAAGGAAACACCTATCTCCCTATCACTCATCAGGGTTACACAACCAAGGCCATTTTGGACTGAGGTGCAGGAGTTGCAATTGCTACCACTTCCGTATGGAAGCGATGGGGCAAACCAGCACTCAAGCTAGCGAGAATGAAGTTACAAATGGCTGATGGTCACATTGAGAGACCCTTAGGACTGCTAGAAGGAATCACTCTCACTACATGTGGTGTTGAGTTTGAGCATACTTTTTCTATATGTGACTTTAGCAAGAATCATGCCTATGAGATGATTCTGGGATGACCATTTATGTGGCACTTGCAAGTGGTACATGATTGGGGAACCAATTCTTTGTACTTGCAACACTTAGGTGTTACGACCAAAGTTAAGCTCAACGATTACTCTCATAGAGACGTACCTCCCATCCAATGGAATCCCATCCATAGAGCCAAAGATGATACTGAGTCAGTGCATTCCATAGGATCAAGATCCTCATGGATGCATGAAGACACTCATTTATGGATGTGTAAAGTAGTAGTAGAGCAAGAGAAGAGAGAAAAAGCTAGAGAGATAGGTGCGAAGGAAACCCATAGATCAACTCAAGACCCAGCCTATGCACCTGTAGTATTTCTTGATGAAGAATTTGAACCTCATGGCTGGGCAGAGATTTTAGCAACAATGGATGTAGCCATCAATGAACAACAATGGACACCTCACTATGATGAGGATGGCTATGACATTTCAGTCTTCTCAATAGAGCCAATTATGGGTGATTCGGTTATGGAAGAATGTTAACCTAGCACTGATGCATTTGAGGATGCAAGTGACTCTGATCTAGAGTCAATCATTATGGACTCACCTTTTGCATCAGATGAAGAATACTTCCATGAAGTAGAAGTTCATCCTTAGAGACATGAAGAGCTCATAAATGATGTAAGGTTAACCACGCAAGTGACCCCCAAGAGTGAAGGCAAGAAAAGGAAGAAGAGAGAAGTCATACTAGAAGAGGAAGAATCTTTGTTTGAGGTCCTTGACAATTTTAAGAAGTATGAGATAGACGATAGGAGAGTCATGGTAAGAATGCCTAAATGTGAGGCACAATCAAGAGAGGCCTCTGATAACAAGGAAACCACCAAGAAAATAGTTGTAGCCATAGAAGAAGGAGAGGAGAGATGCACTTAAATAGGACATGACCTGATAGAAGAAGAAGAGCAAGAGTTGATCGCATTGCTAAGAGAATACATAGATGTATTCGCTTGGAGCTACAAGGATTTGAAAGGTGTGGACCCTGACATATGCTCACACACTATCCCCATGACCTTAGATGCCAAACCCTTTAAACAAAAACCATACACATATAATGAGAATTATGCTGCTAAGATAAAGGAGGAGATTGATAGACTGGTAGAAGCTCGATTCATCTATGAAATCGAGCATGTTGAGTGGGTATCTCCCATTGTAATCGTGCCCAAGAAGAATGGAAAACTATGGGTGTGCATTAACTTGAAGAAGGTCAATGTAGCCACTATTCGAGATAACTATCTGCTTCCAATCACTGAGCATCTCTTGGAAAGAGTAGCAGGCAAGGAAGTGTACAGGTTCCTTGATGGATTTTTGGGTTACAATCAAGTAGCCATTGCTCCAGAAGATCAGCATAAGACGGCTTTTGCCATAGAGTGGGGCATATTTGCTTCTCAGGTAATGCCATTTGGGCTTACCAATGCTCCTGCAACCTTCCAAAGATTGATGTGCCATGTATTTAAAGAATTCTTGAGGAAGAATTTAGAAGTCTATGTGGATGATCTCTATGCTCATTCCAACATTAGACAGACACATATACCTGAACTGAGGCAAATCTTTGACAAATGTACAAAATATCAAGTCTGCCTGAACCTAGAAAAGTGTGTTTTCATGGTTAGGCAAGGAAAGACTCTAGGACACATAGTGTCAAAGAATGGCATATCTACGAATGAGGAAAAAGTCAGAGCTATTTCAGAACTACCTAGGCCAAAGAATGTCAAGGAAGTGCAAGCTTTCATGGGTCATTGTGGCTATTACCGACGTTTTATACACATGTATGCCATCATTGAAAAGCCTCTTTATGGACTTTTGACTAACTTTGAGTGGACTGAAGAATGTGAAAACTCCTTCAAGGAGGTTAAATGGAGATTATGTTCAACACCAATTCTGACCACACAAGATTGAAATAAGCCCTTTCATGTGCATGTGGATGCATCCATCTATGCTATTGGATGTGTGCTAGCACAACCTACGGGCGAAGGTAATATGGATCTTCCAATTGCCTATGCTAGTAGACAGTTGAATGCAGTTGAACGAATCTATACGACCACCAAACGAGAAGGATTAGGCATGGTGTATGCACTTAAAAAGTTTAGACACTATTTGCTTGCAAATAAGTTTAAGTTTTTTTACTAATCATCAAGCATTGTTGTACCTTGTAAACAAGCCATGCAATACAGGTAGATTAGTAAGATGGTTTCTCTTGCTAATGGAATAGGACTTTGAGGTTGTGCTGAGGAAAGGGAAGACTCGTTTGAGAGCAGATCATCTCTCTAGGTTCACATCCGGAGAGGCCCCACAAGGAGTACCAGACAACCTTCCTGATGCTTACTTGTTTAATTTGGAGATTATACCTCAGTGGGCTAAGCCATTAGTGCCAGTATTGACATACATGCCTAACCACCCATTAATAAACACTCACAATAGGGAGGTAGTGAAAGCCCAAAAGTACCATATCATGGCACAAAGTATGTACAAGCATAGAGATCAAGGAATATTAGCTTGTTGTGTGGAGGAGAATGAATACGTTAAATGGTTGTAATTAGCACATGTGGGTGCATTAGAGCAACATTACTCAAGACAACGAACCCTACAGACACTAAGGAGACTGGAAGTGCATTGGTCGACTATGGAAGAAGATGTCCATAAGATGTGTAAGGAATGCCCAGTCTGTAGCACTAGACCACCTCTGGAGCACGCAACTTTGTACGAAGTGTCACTAGTACCAGATTGGAGTGAACCATTGGTAGCCTTCCTGAGGACGAAAACATTCCTTCAGGATATGACATTGGCCAGACAAAGAAGTATAGAACAAGAAGCCCTAGATTACTCACTCATTGTTGATAATCTATACAAGCGTGGTAAAGATGGTTACCTCAGATTATGTGTCCATGAGAGCGAGTATCTTAAGATCTTGGAAACTGCTCACCAGGGTGTAGTAGGAGGACATTTTGGATCAGATCGGGTGATCAAGGCAATCCTATTTGCAGGATTATGCTGGCCAACCCTTCATATGGATGCACATACCTATGTGAAGAGGTGTGATGTTTATCGACGAACTCAGTATCCTATACGCAAAGATGAGATGCTTTTGAAACCTATGATGGGTGGACGTGCATTCTCTAAGTGGGGAATAGACCTTGTAGGCCCTACTAACCCCCCAGCCAAGAGTTCGCATGCTGAATACATCATCGTGGCCACTGATTATCTAACCAAGTGGATAGACGTAAAAGCTACGACAAAGAATGATGCTCAGACGACCGCTAAGTTCTTATTTGAGAATGTGTTCACTAGATACGGGCTACCTATAGAGATAGTAAGTGATAGAGGGAATCACTTCTTGAAGGAAGTCATTGAAAATCTTCTTCAAGAGTTCTTGGTGATACACAAGAAGTCTGCCCGCTATCATCCACAAGCTAATGGGCAAGCCGAAAGCACAAACAAGATTCTATGCAACATGCTTACCAAATTAGTGAATAATAAACGCTCTGATTGCGACAAACAATTACACCATGCTGTTTGGGCATACAAAGTTGCCTATAAAACGGTACTCCAAGCCACACCCTTTCAGATGGTATATGGCCAAAATGTAGTGCTACCATTGGACTTTTTGATACCTACATTGAAAGTAGAACAAGAGCATGATTCGACATGCCATGATCTCTCCTCTAGAATCTTGGACGTCGAACGACTAGGTGAAACAAGATTAGGAGCTGCAACAGGAATTTATGCAGCCAAGAAAAGGCAAAAAGCATAGTTTGGTGCACATGTGAAAGATAAGGGTTTGAAAGAAGGAGACCTAGTCCTATTCTACACCTTGAAATAACATGCATGGAAATAAGAGAAGAGAGGCTATGGACTTATGATCATAAATAGGATCTCTCCCTAGTTACATTAGCGGATGTAGAGTAAAGTTATATCAGGAACGCCTCACAGAAGAGATGTTAAATCGACTCAATACTGCAAAGAACCGTAAAGAAGAGGAAAAGAGAATTCGAGAGGAAGCACAGGCAGAAGCCTTGGAACGCATCTGAAGAATGAAATTGAGGAGACAGGGTAGAGATCAGCCTAGGACAGATGCCTATGTAGATCCAAGATATCACATGGCTATGTGCGAAGTCTCAGGTATAAGTTCCCATATAATAATTGACACACGTCCTTTTGTGACCTTAGAGATAGGACAAGGAAAGAGTGCAAGGACTGTACGGGCCTTGATTGACTCACGTGAAGCCACTAGTGCTATTAAATTTTCTTACTGTCAAAAGTTGCAATTAAATGTCAATCCTATAGAGGCATACCTCATAGGATCGGGAGGTGTGGAAACCCCTTGCATGGGACAGGTGGAACTTCCCCTCTACATTCAAGATGTTTTAATGAAATTGAAAGTACTAGTGTGCCAAGATGATGATCTCACTGAACCTCTTGTCTTGGGTCAAGACTGGATCTATGATCATGCAGTCAACCTCAATCTAAGAAGTGGACTTCTTCAGGCTTGGGTAGGCGAAAACCGCATCACGATTGAATTAGAAAATCATGCACTTAGGCCACTAGAAGAGGCACCAAATCATGGTCCCTCCAAGAATCCACATAAAGATAACAATGCTATTCTTTTCCAAAGTTCCATGGTGCAGAAGATGCTCACTATTGATGAGGGTATAGAAGTCAATAAGGAGTTCCCTTCTTTTCCAAAGAGGATTCGAGGAAAGCAAGCCGGGCAATACTCGACACAAGGGAGGTCGATGATCAAGAAGCATGAGCACCAACCTGTACGATATGGAGTACCTCGTGGCATGAAGCATGTCTGGGTACGCAAGGATGAACAATCCTCAGCTTTGGAGACAGGATCCCAAAGATGCACCAAACGAGCTATAGTATCGAGGGTTACAACGAAGGAGTATCTTAGGCTTCAATCTAGACAAACTATTTCTATTTGGGTTCCAAAGGGGTCAATGAAGGCTATCCCAAATGCTAGACAGATATGAGTGCCCAAGACATGCTTACGAGCTCAAATAGCTTCACTTCCATTCACAAGATTGAATCAACACTCACAAGCACCCTTGGCTCAAATCCCAAGGCAAACACCTACACTCCCCACCACTACATCTTCGGTCACACCTAGGAATGTCGGGAAATGGGTACCCAAAAGGTCCCAAATCCAACACAAACCCTTACATGTCAGCACCACTAAAAGCTACGATTCCACAATCAAAGTTTCGAGACTTAAACCCCATATCAAACCCCCTGACCCACCTTTGTAAATCAATCCACACTATTGTAGGTGCATTCTGAGTACATTGCACATCCAAAAGTATGCATCTAGGATGAACACTAACCCACTAACCCACATTTACACACATCACAAACACTTCACCTAATAACCTCTAACCACTCGGAATGTCATGTTAGTATTGTGGAGGGAACACCATAGCATCCTCTTTCCTATGCAATGCTAATGTGCCTCTCTTCTTCTAGCAGATAAGCATCAACAACTACAAGCTCTCTCATGGAAGAAGCAGTAGGTTTGAGCTCACAAGCAGGAGTAAGTAGAGCAGGGATTAATGTGGAGAGTCTACCTATTGAAGTGTCACCAACTGAGCGACCGGTAGAGCTGCAACACCTCCAAAAAATACCTATACCAGACCCTCCCACAGGAATAACAGAGAGAGTCCATGCAAATTCGCATTGGTTCAATGGCATGCTGGGACCCATCTTCTCATGATCAGTGCATGTCTGCAGTAGACTCAGATGTTTGGTACTTTGACAGTGGGGCGACCAAACATATTACCTCGCAGCGCAGTTTCTTCTCTTCACTCGAGTCTGCCCCTAAAGGGAATACTGTCACATGCGCCAATAACTCCTCTTATCCTGTTATGGGAGTTGGTAAGATCATCCTGACTACTGCTGATGGTAGTTCTTTCACTTTGTCAGATGCTTTATTTGTGCCAGGGATAAAAAAGAACCTGTTATCAGTTTCTACATTAGACAAGATTGGCTTGGTTGTGAAATTTGTTGATGATAGGTGTACAGTCCATGATCTCTCAAATGGCGATGTGATTATTGCTTCTGGCATTTTATGTCGTGGGCTGTATAAGCTCATAGACTATGAAAGATCTATGAATGATTCGGCATGTGCACTTCATGATTCTCAGGCTATGTCAGATGCAAAGCTTTGGCATGCACGCTTTGGTCATCTGAATTTTGCTAGTCTGCTACGCCTCCAGAAATCTGAAATGGTGTCCTCTTTGCCCAAACTTGAGGCACCTGAAAAACATGTTTGTGAAGGATGTATTTTGGGCAAAATGAAGCGTTCTTCCTTTCCAAAAGATGGTTCAGTTCGGGCTACGCAGAAATTGCAGCTTGTACATAGTGATGTCTGTGGTCCTATGCAGACACCCTCTTTTGGAAATTACCTTTACTTTGTGACTTTCATTGATGATTTTTCCAGGCATGCATGGGTATATCCACTCAAAGCAAAGTCCGAAGTGTTCATGTGCTTCAAAAAGTTTTTGGTTTTGGCTCAAAATTTTTCAGCATGTAAAATGGGCACCCTCCGTTCTGATCGAGGGGGGGAATATATGTCTTCAGATTTTAATGCATTTCTGGCTGAACGTGGGATAAAACACCAGTGTACAGTGTCGTATACACCTCAATAGAATGGAGTTGCTGAACGAAAGAATAGGTCACTCATGGAGATGGCGAGGTGCATGGTCAAACGTCAGGCTTTACCACATAGTTTCTGGCTTGAGGCTGTCATGTGTGCAGCATATGTACTGTATAGGTATCCCACTAAACCATTGATGTCTATCACTCCATATGAGGCTTGGCATGACCGCAAGCCATTTGTTGCTCATCTGCATGTTTTTGGTTGTTTGGCATATGCATTAGTGCCTGAACAACATTGCAGAAAATTGGATGATAAGGCAGTAAAATGTATTTTTGTTGGGTACAGTTATGAAAGTAAAGGCTACTGTCTGTATCATCCACAGACTAAACGCATTCTAGTTAGCGGTAATGTTGTCTTTGTGGAAGATGCTATTCAGCCATTGCTTTCATGTACTAAGGAGACATCTGTTAGCTCCAAAGACATGTATGATACTTTGATGCCTCTTTTTACAAGTGGACAATCTAGTGCTAGTACTAATGAGGCAACTTCTCAGCCTTTGCAGGTTTCATATGATGATGCAGATCATTCCATTTCTGATGCAGATTTACATGATGCACTTGTTGATGAGAGAGCTGATATTGAGCAGGAAAAAATTAAGCCAAAATGGCTGGTGCAGACTTTGCATGACAGCAAATTAGATGCACCTTTGTCATATCGTACTCGTTCAGGCTCTCATAGTGCCTCCTTTGCATCAGATTGCTATGCTATGGCTGCATCTTGTCTTTGTAATGAGAATGAGCCGGTTTCTTTTGATGAAGCACAAAATTCAGAAAATTGGATGGTTGCTATGCAATGTGAATATGATGCTATAATGAAGAATGGTACACGTTCTTTATATGACTTGCCTCCTGGCAAGAAGACCATTGGCACTAAGTGGGTATAGAAGCTGAAGCGTAAACCTGATGGTACAGTTGACAGGTATAAGGCTAGGCTTGTTGCAAAGGGTTATGCATAGGAAAAAGGCATTGATTTTGATGAGACTTTTGCACCTACATGCCGTATGACTACTGTTCGGAGCATTTGTGCACTTGCAGCCCATCATGGTTGGAATGTACATCAGTTGGACATTAAAACAGCATTTCTGAATGGTGACTTGCATGAAGAAGTGTATGTTTTTCAGCCCCGTATCTTTGTGTAGAAAGGGCATGAAAACCAGGTTTACAGGTTAAAGAAAGCATTATATGGTTTAAAGCAAGCACCACGTGCTTGGTATGAGAAGATACATGCCTATCTGATTGCACATGGTTTTGAGAACAGTCCAACTGAAAGCACCTTATATGTTAAGCGTTCTAATGGTGCTTCTGATCATTGTTGTCTATGTTGATGACATGCTGCTCACTGGTCCTATTGAGACACATATTGCTGATTTTAAGGCTGATTTGCATGCCTCATTTGAGATGTCTGATTTGGGGCATTTGCATCACTATTTGGGCATTCAGTTTATGCACGTTGATGGTAGAATGGCCTTGTGTCAAACGAAATATATTGACACATTATTGCATCGTTTTGGCCTTGAAGACTGTAAGCCTATTGCCACTCCTATGGAGACAGGTTTACGATTGAGTCTTCATGATGCTGGAGATGCATTTGATGTTGTTCTCTATCAACAGGCTGTTTCATGCTTGATTTACTTATGCATTACTCAGCCAGATATTCAGTTTTCTGTCTCAGAGATGAGCAGGTTTATGCATTGCCGAGGAGTCACACATTGGAAAGCGGTTAAGCGCATCTTTCGCTACTTGAGTGGTACTCGGCTACTTGGGTTGTTTTATTCCAAGGGGGGATCACTACCGCCAGATTTGCATGCTTTTTCTGACTTCGATTTGGCTGGTTTCTATGACACTCGTGTGTCCATCAGTGGTTTTTGCTTCATGCTTGGTAGCTCATGTATATCTTGGTTGAGCAAGAAGCAGCCTACTGTGGCCACTTCCAGTTGTGAGGCTGAGTATAGGGCAGCTTTCACAGCGGCTGTTGAGTGTGTGTGGCTTAGACGCCTTATGGCTGATTTGGGTGTTGGCCAGTCTTCTGCCACCACCATCTTCACGGATAGTTAGAGCGCATTGGCAGTTGCGAGGAACCCTGTGTTCCATGCTCGCACTAAGCACATTGAGGTGCATTATCACTATGTCAGGGAGAGGTTCTCTGCTGGGGAGATCAGCTTGGCATATGTGCCCACGTAGGAGAACATTGCAGACCTTTTCACGAAGGCTCTGCCTAGGGAGAAGTTTGAAGCTTTCCGCAAAGCTTTGGGCTTACTTCCTTTTGTGGAGTGATTTCCACATAGCTTGGAACTTCCTTATACATGAGTGCCAGCTCCTTGTTCACCGCATCACTCCCAGGGGGAATTTGTTGATATATTTAGGTAGTGATGTGTGTGAACACTCTAGGACCGTCGGGGCACTTTTTTCCCTCTTTAGGAGGTTTCTTTCCCCCGGCTTGGATATACGCCTATTGCCCTAATGGGCTACTTATCTTTGTACATTCTCTAGTAATACATTCAGTATTGTGTGTTTGTGCTCCAAGCTTCTTCTTCTTCCTTGTGCTGTTCGCGTGCTTCCGCAGACGTCTATCTCCAACATCCCTTTACCATCAGAATACCCAGATCTGGATCTCAAGGCACATCACAAGCTGCCCCTTCGACTCTTCCTGTCCCATCTGAATTTGAATTTTCTATGACTCAAGACTTTGAAGGGATGAGCACCTTTGATTTTGAATCATTCTTATAGAATACCCAACTCTCTGATGTCGAATTCTTCTCGGACACACAAGAACAGGGCACCTCTTCCCAAAGACGGAGGAAATCCACCGAAGCCCACCATGTACACTAGCATAACGATCAGCAGACAACTTCATCTCAACAACCAGGACACCCAGAAGAAGAAGAAGCAGAAGAAGAAGAAACCACCAGAACCCCAGTATATACAACAAAACTCCGAACGTTGTATCAAATCATGGAACGAGTGAGATTGCAACAATTGCTCAACGACCAAAATATTAGAATGCTCATGGCTCAGCTCTTAGAAGAAGCTGGAATCGACTCACAATACAGTGAGGGTCTCTTATTGATGGCAGAAACTTATGGTGTAGTAGACACAGTTCGAACAGCGATACAGAGACCTCCTCTCCAATATGACCTGCAAAGATTCCAAACACGACCACGGTCCGATAAAAACATCCAGATTCCCATTAGTATAGTGGAAGGACCTATTAATACATCTGAACCAATTGAGACAACCTCCAAGGAAGCCAAAACTCCTAGTCACAAACACGCAGTCACCGCTGAAGAGTATATCGAGCCACTACCACCCACTCCCCCACCGTCACCTCCTCGAACTCAAGCTGGAGACACCACCTCGACTACCCAACCCAAGGAGCAAACCTTCATATTCCGTACTCCCACCTCTGGTTCAACTTTGTTCTCCACCTTTGAAAACCCGGTCTATCAAACCACCACCATCAGAACCCCATCACCTGAACTGCTCATGGAGATAGTCATAGGACAACTAGCCTCCACAACCTCTGTCCTAGGACATCCTGGCACTAGATCCATATTTTTTGGATTCCCTACCACCACACTCCCGTTTCTGACATTCTCACCCTTCGTACCACCATTCCTTCAACCAGCCCATGACTACTATTGTAGAATGTTTCAAGCCACCACCCCACTCTCCTCGTCAATCACATTCCCACCATCCACACAACACTTATTCACCACTATCACACACATACCACCTACCATTCTGATATACATGGTAGACACTACACTCACGTCCACCCTTGAGGGCATGGACATTTCACCACCCACAGCACCTCCACCACGCCCCACACTCCCACCTTCCCCTATCCCCCCTCCACCAATCTCACCGGCACACACATCACCTGTAGACACAACATTCACTCTTCCCATTCCCCAATTCCCTCCCCTTGCATCTTCCATTGTACAAACCACACCTTCATCCACAGGCAATGCATTTGACACCATGATTGCATGTATGTCACAGTTAAGGACAGAATACTATCAACTGCATGCACATAATCAAAGGTTAAAAGAACACTCCGAAGCATTGCAAAAATGCCTCAATACACTGGAAGAGGACAAAGCAAGTCTCCAAACTCAATTTCAAACCCTACAAGAGGCTCACGGCATTTTGGAGACACAATTTCAAAATTTAGATCAAGAATCAATTCAAGGGTTAGAAAGCCATCTACAGATATAGCTGGAACGCAACTCAAAGCTTCAGTCAAATATGGCCCTACTCAAGCGACACCTTGCAACTGCTCATGAAGAAAATCGACACCTGCAACTACAAAATCAGGAAAACTTAGAGGCTGCCATCGAAAGCACACCCGGGGCACCCATTAGTCCCTCCAAATTTCAAGTTGTGACCCTAGAGAGCATCAAAATCATTCTTGAAGACTATTCCACTTTACTCGAGGCACATGACCAGTTATCAGAGGAACTAGGTCAATTGAAGTTGAAAAGACAAAAAGAAACGCTAACAGGTCCCCAAGCCACTGCCTCAATCGCTTCACTTGTCACTGACTCAGAGGCCCTACAAGATCTCCAAAAATAGGTCATAGAGTTGCAAGCATGCCTACTACAATACGAAAGACCACCTTCCCCACTTGAGGCTGCCATCGATGAAGAATTAGTACAGATTGTTGTGGAACAGACATTTGAAGAGGATTATGAGTTGCAGCCCATCACAGGGGGATGACAAAGAGAAGAAGGCCAAGATACTTTTGAAGCACCACGACCTCCGTGGTTAAAACAAGTGGAAGAAATTGGGAGTTCTCATGAAGAGCGCACGGTGGTGCAAAATCAAGCCATGAGAGTTATAGAAGACACAGTATTACAATCTAGTTACTTTAAGAACTTGTCATCTAGACGTCTCATCATATCATCAGAACTCCAATATAGGCCTTAATACGTCACTCTAGCACATTACAATTCCAAAATACAGAGAGTCAAAAGAAAGATTCCTTCCTTTGCAACACAGTTTCAATCAGAAGACCTTCCTCGAGAACCACTGAAAGGTAGAATCTATCAACCAACATGGCAGTAGAAGCTTCTAGAGACATATCCTGAAATGCTCCGCACATGGAACCACACTCCTTTACATTTACTGTAAATCCATGCTATGGCCCTGTTCCACGACGTAGATCCTGGAAAGCATTCAACATAAAGGTACAAAATAACGCTCAATGTAAGGAGTGGCTCAATTATCCGTACATAGCGCCACCATAGGGACCCCCATTGATAGCATACATGATGGCAACAATTCGACATTGGATGCCTCAACTGAAGCCCATGCCGGATGTTGCAGCCCAAATGATGGTTAAAATTTTGGACATGATGCAAGTAGTGCTCAAAACTTTTAGAAATGTAGAAGCACCATAGGTACGTCTACCGAGGCTTACCAATGGAAATTATGATTTGGTGTGCATGCACGCATCAAATACCTCCCTGCATTCTATAAACAGACATTCAAGGACATGTTCAGATCAGGTTTTTGGGAGTATCACTCGGAGGTCTTCGCACCGAAGCCTACACACCTGCTTCAGCTCTTTGCATGTGAACAAGCTATGTACTCCAAGTACTACACGACACCACAACCCGATGTCCAAGGTGCAATAAATTGGGATGCGCTACAAGCTGATCTAGCACAAGGACTACGGATAGGAGAACACGAGCTAGCCACCAACGTTAAACAATACTATATTGACCACCCTCTAGAACAGAGGTCTCTCAGGGGCAAAAAACACTAGGAAGGGGGGAGTGTTGACATACAAGTAGAAAGAAGAGCATACCAATACAAAGGAGCAGTCATGCACAATCCAGTGACAAGGCCTAATCATTTTCTCCATGAACTATGTCCAACTTTAGTGCTTTTCATCACTACACAAACATTGTAAATTCTGTTTTTGGTAGAATAGACTCCATTTTGTTCAAGCCAAGGAGTCCTCGAGCTTGGTGAGTATTAGAATTAGCTACATAAAAATTTTCATAATTTTTAGACTCCGTTTGAGCCCTCAAATAGGCTCTAGAACCTAATTTTTAAATAGGCCGGACACTAGGTCTGGACAAGGCCAAAGCTAGTCAAAAAACTATAAAAAGAGCTAGAAAGCTCATTTTTGAGGTCGGATTGTTAATGAATTGAGCTTATGTAAGAAACTTTTGAACTAATGCAAAGAACTCCATTGTTCCTCTCCTTGTTCTTGCCTTGTGTGTGCATGTGTGTGTATGTGTGTGTATGTTTGTGTGCTTCTCACTCACACACTTGTGCCATCACTTGCTCATAGTCTTCATATTAGACCTCACGTCTCCACAGATTGACAATTATGAGGTGGATCTCCTCACGTTGGTACTCACCATTGTGCTAGAGTGATAGTCACCATGGCTTTCCATCACTTGTACTCCTTCTATCTTCCTTTGAATCGGCCCAATCAGCATCAAAGTAACTTTACCTTACATATCATCAAAAAATGAGAAGAACAATCCCTCATTTATAGTATCCTTGAGATATCATGACATTCTTCTTGCATCTTGCAAGTGTGTTCTCCGTGAAGTATGTGTAAACTATGATAACACATCAACTCAATATACTATGTTGGGCCTAGTTATTGTGGCATAACTGAAAGAGCTTATAAGATATTAAGACAAAGTTAGATCATATAATGGATCTAGATCAATAGAGTCTTGTTACGTTAAGTTCCTTTGAACTTGAAATAGGCTTTCAATGCAACATTGCAAACCTCTGAAGTAGGTGTACAATATTCTTCCTTTGTATGAGCATAATATCTTGTTCTTCGTTTACAACTTCAAAACCAAGAAAATAATACCCTCCTCTTCGTTTAGAACTTCAATGCCAAGAAAATACCTAGGATGTTCAAGATCGGAGATCTTAAAATCCTTTTCAAGATTTTCCTTGATCTCTTCAATGCCTTTTTTGTGATTACTTGTAATGAAAAGATCATCTACATACACACACATGTAGACTAAAAAGTTCTCCTCTTTGTTTGACAAAGAGAGATGGATAACTCTTGCATTGATTTTAAACACATTTGATCAAATACTCCACCAATCACTCATTCTAAGCCCTTGGAGCTTGTTTTAGACCATAAATTTCCTTCTTGAACCTAGAAACATGATATCAAAAAATTTTTTGAACCAAATCTAGTGATTTCTCCATATATACCGCTTCCTACGAGAAAGGAAATCTTGATATACAATTGGAAGAGCTCCCATCCATTGCTTATAGCTTTCCAATGATTTTCCTAACAGTTCTCATCATTTCCATGAGGGTGAATGTGTCTTCAAATTCCACTCTATAGGTTTGTGCAAAACCCATGGCCACTAATCCTTCTTTGAACCTAGAAAAAGGATCCACCTAACTTCCTCTTTACTTTATTAACCAACTTATTACATATTATCTACATACAGTCCTTCTTGGGCAATAGAGTCCATGCTTGATTCTCTTCAACTGTGGAAATCTCTTCATGCATTGCCTCTTTCCATTCAATGTACTTTATTGCATCCTCATAACAACCAAACACATGCTCTACTACTTTGTTCATATATGCATAATGAGTTGCCATGTAAGAATCATGACTAAACCTTTGAGTTGGATTATTAACCCTAGAAGACTTCATTTCTTCAGCCTTTGGAGGAACTATCCTCTTTTTCCTTGGGTACTTGATCTTTATCTTTAATGTGTTTTGTTTGTCCTTCTTGTGTCCCTTATCATCTTCAACTTCATTCCCTTCGTCATCCAAATCCCCAATGTTGCTTTGCCGTCGATGATTGATTTTGCTTCATAGCTCGATGGAGATTTCCAGCTCCATGGTGAGTTCACGTTTGAACTATCTGCATTCATGGAATTCCTTGGGCTGCTTATCTCTAGGTTGATTTGTCCTTCATCACCTCCATGCTTTTCTTCTTTATATTCACACATAAAGTCATATTTCTTATACCAAGGTATTGTTGATATAATTAGGTAGTGATGTGTGTGAACACTCTAGGACCGTCGGGGCACTTTTTTCCCTCTCTAGGAGGTTTTTTCCCTAGCTTGTATATATGTATGTTGCCCTAATAGGCTAATTATCTTTGTACACTCTAGTGGTAATACATTTAGTATTGTGTGTTGTGCTCGAAGCTTCTTCTTCTTCTTCTTGTTGTGCATATGCATCTGTAGATGTCTAACTCCAACAATTGGTATCAGAGCTAGTCACCGCTTCATCTACGGCATCGTCAACACCTCTTTGGTTGCAGTCTCAATATCGCATGAAATTTGGTAAGCATACTCAAGGTGTTTAGAGATCAAAACAACTTCGTTTTGTGGTGTCGAAATCGCAATCTAAGCTCATTTCGGCCTCCGAATGCACTATCATAGTACTTGTGTAGGCTATCTCACATTTTTGTGCCAAAGATATATGCTAGTTTTGGTTTGCAAGTATAAGCATCTTGAAGTCTGCTACATGTCTAGCTGAACTCATCACGGTCATTATGTTCAACTTTTTGAGATACAATCATTTTTTTTGCATCAGGGTGTTTTACTTAGTGGCCATGGCTAAAATCAGTGATGTATTTTGTATGTTGGCTACTGAAGATAAGTCGGATGGTACAAATTACCCATGGTGGGCTTGTATGATGCATCATGTATTGTTCGCAAAAGAACTATGGAATATTGTGCAAGGTGTTGAAAGATGTCCTATTACACCTAGGAATATAGGTACTATAAATACACGTATTCAAGCTGATGCAGATGGTGTCGAAGATGGTGATATTTTGTAGATTCCTATTTGTGCTACTATTTCTATTGCACTTACTAGAGGGGAATTTTTTTCAGATGGCAAAGATGCTCAAACTCATGCATTCATAGCTTTGTCTCTCAAACCTGCCACTATTCCTCACATTCGCTCTTACAAAACAGCTAAGGATGCTTAGGATACACTTGTCACATTGTACCAAGCTAGGAATGAGGCTAGCGTTGCTTACCTCCGAAAATAAGTATTCAACTACTTAACAAACAATCATGCATATGCAAAGGCATGTTCTTACATGAAAATTCATGTGAGTGCATGCACGTGTTGGCATTCTCCTTTCATGCACCAAACTTAAATCAAGCAATTCTTGAGCTGAACTTTTCAAGTAGACCTATTTTTTTGCCATTCCTATGAGCAAGAAAATTTAAGACCTGAATTTCAAGGGCCTACTTCTCCTAATCAAGACTCCTAATTTGTGATACCTAAGTATCATGTTTGGGAAAAACAAACTGGCTACTTGGGTTGCATGGCAGCCAGGAGCCTTACAACTACATAGTTTGCTATTTTCCATAGCTATCTAGATCGAGTTAGAAAAAAGGAGGTAATGAAAGTATTAGTATTCAACTACTTTACAAACAATCATGCATATGCAAAGGCATGTTCTTACATCCAAATTCATGCGAGTGCATGCATGTGTTGGCATTCTCTTTCATGCACCAAACTTAAATCAAGAATTTCTTGAGCTTGAAAATGCATGCTCCCAATCATCCATGCACAAAGGTTCTACTTGGTAGCTTTTCTTAGAAATATATAACAATTCATCTGCATAAACTTGAGCATTAACTATCTTTTCAACCAAGAAAAAATGTGTTTTGTGAATGAAAACATTCTTTGAAAAGGAGAAATGCACCAACATTCAAGCCTATGCTTAATAAGTGTTTCCATACTTAGATGCCTTTCTATTTTGCTTTCATTAAAATGCATACAATGCTTTCAAAATTGAAGATTCCTTCCCTATTTCCATGATAATAACAATGCATTCTATATGAAAGCATAGAGCAAAGCAAATATATACATACATACACATACATACATACACACACACACACACACACACACACATATATATATATATATATATATATATATATATATATATATATATATATATATATATATATATATATATATATATATATATATATATATATATATATATATATATATATATATATATATATATATATATATATATATATATATATATATATATATATAAGCGCATATATATGTTTGTATTTGTCTCTTTACAACTTCAACAATCTTCTCTCTCTTTGACCTTTATAAACCACTTCATTTAATCTCTACTTTCAACACACACACACACACACACACACACACACACACACACATATATATATATATATATATATATATATATATATATATATATATATATATATATATATATATATATATATATATATATGTGTATGTATGTATGTATGTATGTATGTATATATATGTGTGTGTGGGTGTGTGTGTGTGTGTTGGAGATAGAAACTTGAAGTGGTATTAAACGCAATAGATGGTTAAAAGGAGAGAGAAGATGGTTGAGATAGTAAAGAATGAAAGGAGTGTATGGAGGATGCACTTAAGCAATGCAATAGATTAGCAGGGCTCCAAAATTTCAAAAACTATCTTTTATATGAAAACATGGGTTTGGAAGGCTAAAGATTTCAATTTTAAGGGTTAGAATCTTGTTAATGACCATTGGGTTCTAGTTGAATGCCTTGATTTATGCATTGCCAATTGAATAGGTTTGAAGATTAGGATTTATCTTCGTAAGGGTATGAAGTTTAGCCCATACGGGTGTTTAAAGCCTTGGAGTTGCATGTACAAGCTTTAGAGATATCCGTTTAGAATCCATTGAGTTCACAACATTTCCAAGGTTTCAAGCTCCTGCACTAGCATCCATGTGAAGGGGACACTTGGTTAGGTCTCCTCATATTTTCCATTATCCTTGGAGTTATATATATGGGTGGAATTGGTTGGCTACATATATGCATCTTCCTATCCTTCAGGGCTTAAAAGTTATAATACTAGTCCTTCAGTTACCTTGATAGTAGTTTTGTTCTATGAACACAACAATGGTACAAAAAGCCATGTTTTCACATCGAGAGATCCACTATTGCATGAGTTGTGAGCCTTAGAAGAGCCAGCATTGTGGAAGATCTATTCCATATTCTCTATACAAAAATGGAGGTTAGCAAAGGCCCCTCAACAAGTGGGAACCATCCTTCAGCAAGCCTCCACTTCTAATCGACACCATGAAATGGTTGTGGTCAGAGTCTTGTCATGTGTGCTATGGACACTCATATAGGTGATCAACTATGAGAAGAGAGCTCTATCTAGCTCACTTTCTCTCTTGTAATGGAATCTTATAGGAGGTGATGGCCATTTTATAGGACTCTAGGATTTTCCAAACATCTCATGCAGGATAATAGCTCGAACATCTCACAAATTCTAGCATTGGTACTTCAGATGTGAGTGTTCCCAACTAAGAATCCCCTTTAAAAGTAGTTCATCAAGTTTACATGGTATGAAAAACACCATAGCTATCCTATGATAGTCTAGATGGTATATTCATGCCATTTAGAAATGAAAGGGTGGTCCTCGACTCTCCTCATGAGAACTATGAAATGAAGAAACGTACTATATATGCTCTTTGAGTGTTCAAAAAGTATGATTTACGGGATACATGTCCATATCTCTCACCTCTTCTAGTTATGCATGCAATAAAAGCTCAAATCAGGTATTTTCAATGGGAGATTGGCTTCATCTCTACACAATAAGAATAGTCTCTGAGCTATAGAGGAACAAAGAAGCTTTTACATATACTCAATAATCCACCCTCAAGTGACCACATGGTATATTCATGCCATTTAGAAATGAAAGGGTGGTCCTCGACTCTCCTCATGAGAACTATGAAATGAAGAAACGTACTATATATTCTCTTTGAGTGTTCAAAAGTATCATTTACGGGATACATGTCCATATCTCTCACCTCTTCTAGTTATGCATGCAATAAAAGCTCAAATCAGGTATTTTCAATGGGAGATTGGCTTCATCTCTACACAATAAGAATAGTCTCTGAGCTATAGAGGAACAAAGAAGCTTTTACATATACTCAATAATCCACCCTCAGGTGACCACAAATGATCCATGGTGCTCTGACTTGTAGGGCACCCATTATGAGGAGATGCCATTGTGAGATCTTAGAAATTTTTGGAGACCTAAGTTCTGAGTTAGATGAGGTCTATGTGTGACCACTCATGGTAATAGATGATCTTTGTGATCCTAGCCATCAAGTTAAGTAGGGAATAAACTTCTAGGCCATTGGTTTTCCTATCAAGGAAAAAAATAAATGATTTGTGGCACCATACAATTTCCCCATAGAGCCTTCATGCAATGAGTGGAGAGGGGCAGTCTTGCCCCTTTTTTGGTAGGACTTCTAGTCATAGAGATATTGTCAGATTGTATAGTTTTTCAACTTATTTGTCTCTCTTGACTATGTTTATCTATAGAGACTCCCATTGTAAAAGCTATAATAGCATCACCCATGTGCAACTCTACATCGCATTGCACACTAGTAATCCCTTCATCTAGAGTCTCTATAGATCACCATCTAAGCACCATATTTGGAGTGCACGGGTGGAAACCACCATCTTTCTAAGTGCATTACTCTTGCCAATTGGAGAGTTACTCTTGCCAATTGGAGAGTTACTCTGTGCTCTAGTTATAAGTACTATGATAGTGTTCTTACTCTCATTTAGCATACCACCAAGCTTTGTGAAGCATTCAAAATATTGAGAAATAAATATGAAACTTATAATCAAATATGGATTCTAAACTTGAAGAATGGGCTAGCAGCAAAGAGGCTTGCTAATGGGGAGAGTATGAAGGTGTCTATCACTCACACACAGAATCTCTAAGATCAAATGGTGGGAGCAAGTGTAGAAAAGTCAAATGAGGATCTAGCTCCACATTTAATTTGAATCTATCCACCAAAGTTTGATGGTTTGGAAAATTCTCTTGGGACTGAAATCATAATTCAACCGCTAATTTTTGAAGAATTCAATGCCTTACTCATAGAGGAGGTGCTACACTGCAAGGCAAGGAGTGGTGGATCAAACACCATGGTACATTCAGAGAAAATGCCAAGGAGGCAAAGTAGACTCTTCAAAAGATGGAGACAAAAAGAAGAACGACAAAAGGAAGTTCAAAGGAGAGTATTTCCACTACAAGAAGAAAGGCTTTAGAATTCACGGCTATCGCATGAAGGCTGAAGTGAAGAATGACTCTTTAAAAGGTGGCAAGGGAAAACATCCTACCAACACTAGAGAAATAGAGCTTGAGTTATTTGTTACGATAGAGGAGCCCATGATAGTAAAGGGAGAGAGTTACGCAAGATGTCCTATAGAGGGTGAAGGTATGGTTTCTTTCATAATGGTGATATAGATAATCTTTCAACGGTGTTGTATCTTCCACAAATAAAATAAAAATCTACTTTCAATAGCTTTTATAACTAGTCAAGGTAATGAGGTATCTTTCATTAAGACAAAAGCTAAGATTATGGATAGTAATAACAACGTTGTTTAAAGTAGCATAAGGGGGAGCAACTTGTTTGAGTTTTCTCCTCTTACAACCACTACAAGCGTGGGCACAAATAGGCTATGGAATGAGAGATTCGGCCATATCCAACACCCTATATCAAAGGAGATGCATCATAGGGATATGGTTACACACCTACCATCGATTGCATAGATGAAGCAACCATGTGAAGCATGCATGATGGTCAAGCAGCAAAAAAAGGCATTTCCACAAAAAGCAATAATAGAGCATGTTATCCTGTACAATTGGTGAATGCCAATTTGTGCAAAAAATTGCCTACACAATTGTCAGGTGGATCTTCCTACTTCATGTTACTTGTGGGTGTTTATAGTAGGAAGATGTCGGTGTACTTACTTCATGAAAAGGCTCAAGCTTTTCCTAGGTCTAAAGAATGGCTTCAACTTATTGTACCTAAAATAGGGAAGAAGAGGAAGAACTTGAACACAAATGGTGGTGGTGGTTTTACATCAACAAAATTTCAAGATTTTGCAAGAGTAAAGGAACCAAACAACAAATCATAGTGGCACATATCAGTCAACAAAACAGTGTTGTAGAGCGTCTAAATAAGACCATCATGAAGATGGGAAGGTGCATGTTGAAGGGAAAGGGCTTTCAACATCAACTTTGGGCAAAGGTTGTAAACACTACTATCAACATCTTGCATTAAAGTTACACCAAGGAACTTGATGGAAAGAATCCATAAGAGGCCTATATTGGTAAAAAGCCATCTGTTTCCCATTTAAAAGCATCTTGAAGTGAATGTTATGTAGATTTTCTAGATAGGGACAGAAAGAAGCTTCAAACAAAAAGCATCAAATGTTTCTCCTTAGGGCACAAGGAGGATAAGAAGGCTTATTAGCTTTATGAACATGAGGCAAAGAAAATTATGGCTTATCACGATTTGCCATCTAAGGAGGAGCAGCCACATGCAGTGAAGGAGGAAAAGAGAGCTTCCATTTTATCATCAAGCGAGGGGCAAATCAATGAACATGGCCCAAAGGCTGAACCTTCTACACAAGGAATGGAGACATCATCTTTAGATGATGATTTTGAATGTCAAATCAATCATCACCTAAGGAAAAAAACAATTGTCATGTTGAGCAAGGCAACTTTATGATTTTGTTGACTCCACCGGTTGTAGATGGACCAAGGCATTTCACCTAGAAGGGCAAGCTCCCATATTGTAAATACTAAATTGATGGTTAAGCTCACTCAAGAACAATATAATGAACCAAGTGATGTGGAAAAGGCACTCCACGATCCAATTTGGAGGGCTGATATGAAAACAGAATATGATAATATCGTGAAGAATGGATCGTGGGATCTAGTGGATGGACCCCCTAAGCACAAATTCATAGGTGTTGGAGTTAGACATCTATGGAAGCACGCGAACAACACAAGGAAGAAGAAGAAGCTTGGAGCACAACACACAAGACTGAATGTATTACTAGAGAATGTACAAATATAAGTAGCCCATTAGGGCAATAGGCGTATATACAAGCCGGGGGAAAAAAACCTCCTAAAGAGGGAAAAAAGTGCCCCGGTGGTCCTAGAGTGTTCATACACATCACTACCTAAATATATCAACAAATCCCCCTTGGGAGTGATGCGGTGAACAAGGAGTTGGCACTCATGTATAAGGAAGTGCCAAGCTATGTGGAAATTACTCCACAAAAGGAAGTAAGCCCAAAGCTTTGCGGAAAGCTTCAAACTTCTCCCTAGGCAGAGCCTTCGTGAAAAGGTCTGCAATGTTCTCCTACGTGGGCACATATGCCAAGCTGATCTCCCCAGTAGAGATCCTCTCCCTGACATAGTGATAATGCACCTCAATGTGCTTAGTGCGAGCATGGAACACAGGGTTCCTCGCAACTACCAATGCGCTCTGAGTGTCAGTGAAGATGGTGGTGGCTGAAGACTGGCCAACACCCAAATCAGTCATAAGGCGTCTAAGCCACACACACTCAACAGTCTCTGTGAAAGCTTCCCTATACTCAGCCTCACAACTCGAAGTGGCCATAGTAGGCTACTTCTTGCTCAACCAAGATATACATGAGCTACCAAGCATGAAGCAAAAACCACTAGTGGACACACGAGTGTGATAGCAACCAGCCTAATCTGAGTCCGAAAAAGCATGCAAATCTGGCAGTAGTGATCCCCCCTTGGGATAAAACAACCGAAGTAGCCGAGTACCACTCAAGTAGTGAAAGATGTGCTTAACGGCCTTCCAATGCGTGACTCCTGGTCAATGCATAAACTTGCTCAGTGAGACAGCAAACTGAATATCTGGTCGAGTAATGCATAAGTAAATCAAGCATCCAACGGCCTGCTGATAGATAACAACATCAAATGCATCTCCAGCATCATGAAGACTCAATCGTAAACCTGTCTCCATAGGAGTGGCAATTGGCTTACAGTCTTCAAGGCCAAAACGCTGCAATAATGTGTCAATATATTTCGTTTGACACAAAGCCATTCCACCATCAACTTGCATACACTGAATGCTCAAATAGTGATGCAAATGCCCCAAATCAGACATCTCAAATGAGGCATGCAAATCAGCCTTAAAATCAGCAATATGCTTCTCAATAGGACCAGTGAGCAACATGTCGTCTACATAGACAACAATGATCAGAAGCACATCATTAGCGCGCTTAACATATAAGGTGCTTTTAGTTGGATTGTTCTCAAAACCATGTGCAATCAGATAGGCATGTATCTTCTCATACCAAGCACGTGGTGCTTGCTTTAAACCATATAACCCCTTCTTTAACCTACACACCTGGTTTTCATGCCCTTTTTGCACAAAGCCAGGGGGCTGAAAAACATACACTTCTTCATGCAAGTCACCATTCAGAAATGCTGTTTTAATGTCCAACTGATGTACATTCCAACCATGATGGGCTGCAAGTGCACAAATACTCCAAACAGTAGTCATACGGCATGTAGGTGCAAAGGTCTCATCAAAATCAATGCCTCTTTCTTGTGCATAACCCTTTGCAACAAGCCTAGCCTTATACCTATCAACTGTACCATCAGGTTTACGCTTCAGCTTGTATACCCATCAGCAAGTGCATCATGTAAATCTGCATCAGAAATGGAATGATCTACATCATCATATGGAACCTGCAAAGGCTAAGAAGTTTCCTCATTAGGACCAGCACTAGACTCTCCACCTGTAAAAAGAGGCATCAAAGTATCATACATGTCTTTGGAGCTAGCAGATGTCTTCTTAGAACATGAAAGCAATGGCTGAATAGCATCTTCCACAAATACAACATCACGGCTAACGAGAATGCGTTTAGTCTGTGGATGATACAGGTGATAGCCTTTACTTTCAGAACTGTATCCAACAAAAATACATTTAACTGCTTTATCATCCAATTTTCTGGGATGTTGTTCAGGCACTAATGCATATGCCAAACAACCAAAAACATGCAGATGAGCAACAGATGGCTTGCGGTCATGCCAAGCCTCATATGGAGTGATAGACTGCAGTGCTTTAGTGGGACACCTGTTCAGTACATATGCTCCACACATGACAGCCTCAAGCTAGAAACTATGAGGCAAAGCCTCACTCTTGACCATACACCTGGCCATCTCCATGAGAGACCTGTTCTTCCGTTCAACAACTCCATTCTGTTGAGGTGTATACGGCACTGTACACTGGTGTTTTATCCCACGTTCAGCCAGAAATGCATTAAAATCTGAAGACATATATTCCCCCCCTCGATTAGAATGGAGGGTGCCCATTTTACATGCTGACAGATTTTGAGCCAAAACCAAAAACTGTTTGAAGCATATGAACACTTCGGACTTTGCTTTGAGTGGATATACCCATGCATGCCTGGAAAAATCATCAATGAAAGTCACGAAGTAAAGGTAATTTCCAAAAGAGGGTGTCTGCATAGGACCATAGACATCACTATGTACAAGCTGCATTTTCTGCGTAGCCCGAACTGAACCATCTTTTGGAAAGGAAGAATGCTGCATTTTGCGCAAAATACAGCCTTCACAAACATGTTTTGCAGGTACCTCAAGTTTGAGCAAAGAGGACACCATTTCAGATTTCTGCAGGCGTAGAAAACTAGCAAAATTCAGATGACCAAAGTGTGCATGCCAAAGCTTTGCATCTGACATAGCCTGAGAATCTTGAACTGCACATGTCGAATCATTCACAGATCTTTCATAGTCCATGAGCTTATACAACCCACGACATAAAATGCTAGAAGCAATAATCACATCGCCATTTGAGAGATCATGAACTGTACACCTGTCATCAACAAATCTCACAACCAAGCCGATCTTGGCTAATGCAGAAACTGATAACAGATTCTTGTTTATCCCTGGCACAAATAAAGCATCTGACAAAGTGAAAGAACTACGATCAGCAGTAGTTAAAATGATCTTACCAACTCCCATAACAGGATAAGAGGAGTTGTTGGCGCATGTAACAGTATTCCCTGTAGGGGCAGGCTCGAGTGAAGAGAAGAAACTACGCTACGAGGTAATATGTTTGGTCACCCCACTGTCAAAGTACCAAACATGTGAGTCTACTACAGACATGCACTGATCATGAGAAGATGGGTCAAAACAGCAGACAGTAGTAAACGCCCATTCTTCTTCCTGCACAAGATTTGCAGAGTTTGTTTTTGGTGTAGAGGCCTCTGCAATAACCATTCCAGCCTCTTTCTTCTTTGCCTCTTTAGCAGCCAGTTTTGGACAGTTCTTTATGATATGATCATTGCCTTTACAGTACTTACAAAACAATTTCTGCTTTTCTGATTTTTTCTCATCTTTGTCTTGGTTCTTTGAAGGTGCAGCATTTGCAGATTTCTGCTTACTAGTAGAAGAGCTCCATTTTCCTTTGCCCTTCTGACTAGCCAGGAAAGCTTGATCTGCAACTCGCATAATGGACCTGTTCTGCCTGGACTGACCTTCCTGCAACAGAATAGAGACTAACTCCTCAAATGATAAGGCATTCGGATTGCCTTTCATCATCAACCGAAGAGTAGAAGCAAAACTCTGATATGAGTCAGGAAGACCATTCAGAACGGTCTGCACAAGTGAGCTATGTGGTATAACCTCATCAGCAGAAATCAACTATTCCTTCAAATCTTTGATCTTCGTTAAGAAACTGTCCATAGAATCACCTTCATTCATGTGCTCACTCTCCATCCGTTTTCGGAGATAAGCAACACGAGCCTCATTCCTAGCTTGGTACAATGTGGTAAGTGTATCCCAAGCATCCCTAGCTGTTTTGCAACAGCATATGTGAGGAATAATGGCACGTTTGACAGACAAAGCTATCAATGCATGTGCCTCGGCATCTCTGCCATGCCAACGAATCTGCTCTGCAGTAGGTGCAATAGAAACAGCAGCACGAATAGGAATTTGCACAATATCATCTTCGACACCATCTTCATCAGCTCCAGCACCTGTATTTGTAGTACTTGTAGTCGCAGGTGTAATAGGACGTCTTTCAACACCCTGCACAATGTTCCACAGTCCTTTTGCAACCAATACATGTCGCATCATATAAGCCCATAATGGGTAGTTGGTACCATCCAACTTATCCTCAACAGCCAACACACAGAATACATCACTACTTTCAGTCATGGCCGATGACTAAAATACCTTGATGTAGAAAATTGATTGTATCTCAAAAAGTTGAACGGAACTGCCCAGAAGAGTTCTGCGCAAAAACTGGTATATACCTTTGGCACAAAAGGACGAAATAGCCTGCACAAGTGCTGCGATAGTGCGTTCGGAGGCCGAAACGAGCTCAGATCGTGATTTCGGCACCACATAGCGAAGGTGTTTTGATCTCGGAAACACCCTGAGTATACTCACCAAATTTCGTGCGAATCTCAGACTGCAAACGGAGGAGTGTCAACGGTGCCCTAGATGAAGCGACTGTTGGAGTTAGACGTTTGCGGAAGCACGCGAACAGCACAAGGAAGAAGAAGAAGCTTGGAGCACAACACACAAGACTGAATGTATTACTAGAGAATGTACAAAGATAAGTAGCCCATTAGGGCAATAGGCGTATATACAAGCCGGGGGAAAAAAACCTCCTAAAGAGGGAAAAAAGTGCCCCGGCAGTCCTAGAGTGTTCACACACATCACTACCTAAATATATCAACAAATCCCCCCTGGGAGTGATGCGGTGAACAAGGAGCTCGCACTCATGTATAAGGAAGTGCCAAGCTATGTGGAAATCACTCCACAAAAGGAAGTAAGCCCAAAGCTTTGCGGAAAGCTTCAAACTTCTCCCTAGGCAAAGCCTTCGTGAAAAGGTCTGCAATGTTCTCCTGCGTGGGCACATATGCCAAGCTGATCTCCCCAGCAGAGAACCTCTCCCTGACATAGTGATAATGCACCTCAATGTGCTTAGTGCAAGCATGGAACACAGGGTTCCTCGCAACTGCCAATGCGCTCTGACTGTCAGTGAAGATGGTGGTGGCAGAAGACTGGCCAACACCCAAATCAGCCATAAGGCGTCTGAGCCACACACACTCAACAGTCGCTGTGAAAGCTGCCCTATACTCAGCCTCACAACTGGAAGTGGCCACAGTAGGCTGCTTCTTGCTCAACCAAGATATACATGAGCTACCAAGCATGAAGCAAAAACCACTGGTGGACACACGAGTGTCATAGCAACCAGCCCAATCTGAGTCAAAAAAAGCATGCAAATCTGGCGGTAGTGATCCCCCCTTGGGATAAAACAACCCAAGTAGCCGAGTACCACTCAAGTAGCGAAAGATGCGCTTAACCGCTTTCCAATGCGTGACTCCTGGGCAATGCATAAACCTGCTCATCTGTGAGATAGCAAACTGAATATCTGGCCGAGTAATGCATAAGTAAATCAAGCATCCAACAGCCTGCTGATAGAGAACAGCATCAAATGCATCTCCAGCATCATGAAGACTCAATCGTAAACCTCTCTCCATAGGAGTGGCAATAGGCTTACAGTCTTCAAGGCCAAAACGCTGCAATAATGTGTCAATATATTTCGTTTGACACAAAGCCATTCCACCATCAACGTGCATAAACTGAATGCCCAAATAGTGATGCAAATGCCCCAAATCAGACATCTCAAATTAGGCATGCAAATCAGCCTTAAAATCAGCAATATGTGTCTCAATAGGACCAGTGAGCAGCATGTCATCAATATAGACAACAATGATCAGAAGCACATCATTAGCACGCTTAACATATAAGGTGCTTTCAGTTGGACTGTTCTCAAAACCATGTGCAATCAGATAGGCATGTATCTTCTCATACCAAGCACGTGGTGCTTGCTTTAAACCATATAACGCCTTCTTTAACCTGCACACCTGGTTTTCATGCCCTTTCTGCACAAAGCCACGGGGCTGAAAAACATACACTTCTTCATGCAAGTCACCATTCAGAAATGTTGTTTTAATGTCCAACTGATGTACATTCCAACCATGATGGGCTGCAAGTGCACAAGTGCTCCGAACAGTAGTCATACGGCATGTAGGTGCAAAGGTCTCATCAAAATCAATGCCTCTTTCCTGCGCATAACCCTTTGCAACAAGCCTAGCCTTATACCTGTCAACTGTACCATCAGGTTTATGCTTCAGCTTGTATACCCACTTAGTGCCAATGGCCTTCTTGCCAGGAGGCAAGTCACATAAAGACCATGTACCATTCTTCATTATAGCATCATATTCATATTGCATAGCAGCCATCCAATTTTCTGAATTTTGTGCTTCATCAAAAGAAACAGGCTCATTCTCATCACAGAGACTAGATGCAGCCATAGCATAGCAATCTGATGCAAAGGAGGCACTATGAGAGCCTGAACGAGTACGATATGACAAAGGTGCATCTAATTTGCTGTCATGCAAAGTCTACACTAGCCATTTTGGCATAGTTTTTGCCTGCTCAATATCAGCTCTCTCATCAGCAAGTGCATCATGTAAATCTGCATCAGAAATGGAATGATCTGCATCATCATATGAAACCTGCAAAGGCTGAGAAGTTGCCTCATTAGCACCAGCACTAGACTGTCCACCTGTAAAAAGAGGCATCAAAGTATCATACATGTCTTTGGAGCTAACAGATGTCTCCTTAGTACATGAAAGCAATGGCTGAATAGCATCTTCCACAAAGACAACATCACGGCTAACCAGAATGCGTTTAGTCTGTGGATGATACAGACGATAGCCTTTACTTTCAGAACTGTACCCAACAAAAATACATTTTACTGCCTTATCATCCAATTTTCTGCGATGTTGTTCAGGCACTAATGCATATGCCAAACAACCAAAAACACGCAGATGAGCAACAGATGGCTTGCAGTCATGCCAAGCCTCATATGGAGTGATAGACTGCAACGCTTTAGTGGGACACCTGTTCAGTACATATGCTGCACACATGACAGCCTCAAGCCAGAAACTATGAGGTAAAGCCTGACTCTTGACCATACACCTCGCCATCTCCATGAGAGACCTGTTCTTCCGTTCAGCAACTCCATTCTGTTGAGGTGTATACGGCACTCTACACTAGTGTTTTATCCCACGTTCCGCCAGAAATGCATTAAAATCTGAAGACATATATTCCCCCCCTCGATCAGAACGGAGGGTGCCCATTTTACATGCTGACAGATTCTCAGCCAAAACCAAAAACTGTTTGAAGCACATGAACACTTCGGACTTTGCTTTGAGTGGATATACCCATGCATGCCTGGAAAAATCATCAATGAAAGTCACGAAGTAAAGGTAATTTCCAAAAGAGGGTGTCTGCATAGGACCAAAGACATCACTATGTACAAGCTGCAATTTCTGCGTAGCTCGAATTGAACCATCTTTTGGAAAGGAAGAACGCTGCATTTTGCCCAAAATACAGCCTTCACAAACATGTTTTCCAGGTGCCTCAAGTTTGGGCAAAGAGGATACCATTTCAGATTTCTGCAGGCGTAACAAACTAGCAAAATTCAGATGACCAAAGCGTGCATGCCAAAGCTTTGCATCTGACATAGCCTGAGAATCATGAACTGCACATGCCGAATCATTCACAGATCTTTCATAGTCTATGAGCTTATACAGCCCACGACATAAAATGCCAGAAGCAATAATCACATCGCCATTTGAGAGATCATGGACTGTACACCTATCATCAACAAATTTCACAACCAAGCCAATCTTGGCTAATGCAGAAACTGATAACAGATTCTTTTTGATCCCTGGCACAAATAAAGCATCTGACAAAGTGAAAGAACTACCATTAGCAGTAGTCAGAATGATCTTACCAACTCCCATAACAGGATAAGAGGAGTTATTGGCGCATGTGACAGTATTCCCTGTAGGAGCAGGCTCGAGTGAAGAGAAGAAACTGCGCTGCGAGGTAATATGTTTGGTCGCCCCACTGTCAAAGTACCAAACATCTGAGTCTACTGCAGACATGCACTGATCAGGAGAAGATGGGTCAAAACTGCAGACAGTAGTAAACGCCCATTCTTCTTCCTGCACAAGATTTGCAGACTCTGTTTTTGGTGTAGAGGCCTCTGCAACAACCATTCGAGCCTCTTTCTTCTTTGCCTCTTTAGCAGCCAGTTTTGGACAGTTCTTTATGATATGATCATTGCCTTTACAGTACTTACAAAACAATTTCTGCTTTTCTGATTTTTTCTCATCTTTGACTTGGTTCTTTGAATGTGCAACATTTGCAGATTTCTGCTTACTAGTAGAAGAGCTCCATTTTCCTTTGCCCTTTTGACTAGCCAGGAAAGCTTGATCTGCAACACGCATAATGGACGTGTTTTGCCTGGACTGATCTTCCTGCAATAGAACAGAGACTAATTCCTCAAATGACAAGGCATTCGGATTGCCTTTCATCATCAACCGAAGAGTAGAGGCAAAACTCTCATATGAATCAGGAAGACCATTCAGAACGGTCTGCACAAGTGAGCTATCTGGTATAACCTCATCAGCAGAAATCAATTGTTCCTTCAGGTCTTTGATCTTTGTAAGAAAACTGTCCATAGAATCACCTTCATTCATGTGCTCACTCTCCAACTGTTTTCGGAGGTAAGCAACACGAGCCTCATTCCTAGCTTGGTACAAAGTGGTAAGTGTATCCCAAGCATCCTTCGCTATTCTGCAAGAGCGAATGTGAGGAATAATGGCACGTTTGACAGACAAAGCTATCAATGCATGTGCCTGGGCATCTCTGCCATCCCAACGAATCTGCTCTGCAGTACGTGCAATAGAAACAGCAGCACGAACAGGAATATGCGGAATATCATCTTCGACATCATCTTTATCAGCTCCAACACCTGTATTTGCAGTACCTGTCGTTACAGGTGTAACAGGACGTCTTTCAACACCCTACACAATGTTCCACAATCCTTTTGCAACTAGTACATGTCGCATCATATAAGCCCATAATGGGTAGTTGGTACCATCCAACTTATCCTCAACAGCCAACATACGGAATACATCACTGCTTTCAGCCATGGCCGGTGACTAAAATACCTTGATGCAGAAAATTGACTGTATCTAAAAAATTTGAACGGAACTGCCCAAACGAGTTCTGCTAGACCTGTAGCAGACTTCGAGACGCTCAAACTAGCGAACAGAAACTGGTATATACCTTTGGCACAAAAGGACGAAATAGCCTGCACAAGCGCTGCGATAGTGCGTTCGGAGGCCGAAACGAGCTCAGATCGTGATTTTGGCACCACAGATCAAAGCTGTTTTGATCTCGGAAACACCCTGAGTATGCTCACCAAATTTTGTGTGAATCTGAGACTGCAAACGGAGGAGTGTCGACGGCGCCCTAGAAGAAGCGACGACCTGCTCTGATACCAATTGTTGGAGTTAGACATCTGCGGAAGCACGCGAACAGCACAAGGAAGAAGAAGAAGAAGCTTGGAGCACAACACACAAGACTGAATGTATTACTAGAGAATGTACAAAGATAAGTAGCCCATTAGGGCAATAGGCGTATATACAAGCTGGGGGAAAAAAACCTCCTAAAGAGGGAAAAAAGTGCCCCGGCAGTCCTAGAGTGTTCACACACATCACTACCTAAATATATCAACAGCGACGACCTCCTCCGATACCAATTGTTGGAGTTACACATCTGCGGAAGCACACGAACAGCACAAGGAAGAAGAAGAAGCTTGGAGCACAACACACAAGACTGAATGTATTACTAGAGAATGTACAAAGATAAGTAGCCCATTAGGGCAATAGGCGTATATACAAGTTGGGGGAAAAAAACCTCCTAAAGAAGGAAAAAAGTGCCCCGGCAGTCCTAGAGTGTTCACACACATCACTACCTAAATATATCAACAATAGGTACCAAGTGGGTGTGAAGGCTAAGGTACAATGCTAATGGTACATTGAAATTGTACAAAGAAACACTTGTCGCATAAGGCTACTCACAAGTTGTACTCGCAAGTTGAAGGGATTAAACAAAATTCATTAATCTCATTGCAAGTACATACTTTTGTGTTTTATTCCACATATGATCTTTCCTTCGATGTGGTATGCTATGCTATAGGGCTCCAATTCGTTTCTGTCTGTAGTTCATCCACGTGAAAGCACAAATAGAAATATATATATACAGACATCATAAGTATACGCACATTTATGAGTACCTGAAAAGACATATACACACAAATGTACATGTACACGTACATATCTATGTAACTTTATATGTGTGCTCTCTATATATGCGTGTGTGTAAAAACACATACACATTAATCCGTACATGTAAACACACATACAAAAAATGTACATGTACACGTTCATCTCTATGTACGTTTATATGAATGTTGTAAGTTTATAGACACATATACAAAAATGTATATGTACACCTTAAAAAGTTTATCTGTTTGCATCTCTATTTTTACAACTTCCACCATCTTCTCTCTCCTTGCCTTTAAAAACCACTTCATTTAATCTCTATTTACAACACATACATATTTACACACATATATACATACACACACATATACATATATACATACACATATATATATATATATATATATATATATATATATATATATATATATATATATATATATATATATATATATATATATAGATAGAGAGAGAGAGAGAGAGAGAAACAGAACGTTTTTATTTTAGACTACAATGAATTGAAAAGATACACACCCGACCTCGTAAAGTAGAGGCACTCATCTTAGAGAACTCTAAAGCACCTAGCTCAAAGCGAGACATGAACCCTAGCCATCGGCCTAAGAATACAAGACACAGAATGTTTAGTAGAGAAACAAAACATTTGAGTGTATCTTAATATTATATCATTCCCCTCGACAGTTCTTGAATATCTTTATTTGTCATTTTTTTCTCTCTTTTGGTGAGTTCAACCTTCAATTGTAATGGTTTCGAGCCTCTCAAACCAATTGCTTTCAGAAGTTCTTTCCTAGTGTTGTTTTTGTATTTTTAATTCCTGCCTTGCGGAATACAGGGTGTTGCATGTGTACTATGTCATTCACCTGTAAAATTGTAAAGTAAGCGATATTAGACTTCGGTTGAACTTTCTCTTAAAAGACAAAAAAAAGTTGAGTTTTAAACCTACTCTTCCATGAATGCTTGAAAGATTTTTTTTTCTCTTTTTGAAAAGTGAAACGCTTCGGTCTACTCTTGTAGATATACATTATGAGCTACCCACGTTGAGAGACCCTCATGTTCGTCACTTTAGAAGAGCTGGTTTGGACATATCAAGCGTAGGTGGCACTCCAGCTCTAGCTAGCTTCCGTAGAACCAATAGTGGTAACCACTTGAACCACGTCAATCTGAAAGCTCACGCATACATGAACCTCCGTACAATGTTAATGCTACTTAAATGCAGACAACTTCTTTGACTAGGACTCTTTTCTTATAGAATAATTAAATTTCACAAAAAGATCAGTTAAACAGCTATATGAAAATGAAGTAATTACAAAGAAGACATCAATATGAAAATAATTACAAAGAAGACATCAATACGGAATATAACTTATAAGGCAGTCAGCTTAAAGCACAAACGTGTTTTTACACGTAAGTGAAAATTTCCATGTGCTCCGGCGTTTTAGCTGGATTTGCGAATACTAGAGATCTTTTCTTTATGACACGAACCTTCTTTAAAGTAGCATATAGTTCAGATTCGCGTACGTCAATGATGTGTAGCACATCGACGACAGAGAAAAATAACATTACAACGCCCAATGTTCAACTTTTGTGGACGGTTTATGGGCAGGTAGAGGAGGTACACAAACAAAGGAGATGTCAAAACACTTGAATAAGAAGAAGAGGTTGACTTGTACACAAGCTACAAGTAGCTATAGAATCCATCACAAATAGATTTACAAACTACCTCCATTGTTGGATCCGTATCGCTAGAGAAAGTTACAATGAGGTAGATTCCTTGTTATAACCTATTATTAACATTAGTGAACAGATGAAATATTGAATAAAGATTTCTTCTTCCCGGTCTAATGCCTATTACTGACAACTCACTTCATATTGTAATAACCCATTCATTAAGTACTATAGCTGATTACACGCCATTAATGTCCACGTGGCGTAGGTGGGTTGTTTGCGCCGTGACTTCTTGAGGCATACATTGTGGGCTGCTCGACATGACTCGGTTAGAGTGGGAGTCTATCGCGGTCCCTAGGCTCAGTCGATTGGGGGGAGATAATTGAACTTGTTCAGTTTTGATGGATAAAATTCTAAATAGATGGGGCCGAGAGGTATTTCGTAGACTGGGTTGTTAATTGATTGTTTGATTGAGGCGATAAAGAATCATATATATATATATATATATATATATATATATATATATGTGTGTGTGTGTGCATAAACCACTCTCATATGGAAAATGCACGTCCAAGCTGGACTTTTTTTCTTTGTAAAAGAAAGGGGAATGCACTATAATAAGCCTTCGATAGCTGAATAATCCATTTTGAAATTTTTGTGACACATTGTTTCGATAATGTGTAGATCCTATTATGCATATAGAGAAAAACTAGGGATGATATTTTTTTATAGCCTCTCTCTAAACCTTATCTACATCATGCCTTCTAGTGGAAAATTGAACAAGAGAATGAAAGAAATAGTAACAATGTTGAATAAGAGAACAAAAGAGTAATCATAGTAGTATAAACATATCTCTCTAAGAGTTTTGTTGTGAATCATGCCTTAGTTACGTCGTTAAGGGCTGTGTAATTATTCTGTTGTAAAATAAAGGCTTCATTTTAGTCTCCCTCTAGAATTCTTAACTCGAGGGTTCAAAAGTGATTTTTGAAGGCCGACTTGGACTTTATCTGAATCTAAGAGTTCTCACAAATTAAGGAGGTGAACACTTTTGCCTCACACAGATTTTGGAATTCTACATGGTTATTGAGTTACCGGGCCCAAAAATGTGGATTTTTCTAGCACTTAAGAAAAAAAAGGAAATCGGGATTTTCTATTACTATGTGAATGAGTAATTTAATTGAATATTTGTTCTTATGCCTATTTTTGTTGGTGACATAAATGTCTTTTTGTTGCTTTTTATTCTACTTTTGATAAGTGCCCTAAAGAAATCAACTGACCACTAAAATGCATCATTTTACAAGAATTTGTCATGTAACACTAGAATACATGAATTTTTCTAAATATAGTGGATCACACACTTGCTCCTCCATCTAGCATGATCCACTTGGTTTTTTGGGGAAATCTCCATCATCTGCAAGAGGAGGCTACAAATGAATGAGTTTCCTTACGATTATGATTGAGAGTGAGATTTGAGTGAGAGTCCTATTGCCAATGTCATTGTGAATGGGATTGAGACAACTTAGAGGTGGTTGAGAGGTCAAGCCTTCCACATCATGATTCTATTTTACATAAGCTATTGTATCGGATTCAAATCTATATTAGAAGATGCTCCTTATTTCTTGGTCACATATTATCCACTTTAGTGCATGATATCTTCTCTTACCTTGTGTAATTTAGTATTCTCTTCTACTACTCTTGAGTGATTGAGAGCTTGTGATTTTGGAACGTTATAAGTGACAAACCATCCTTGAGAACTATGGAAGGTTTGATGGAAATGATTCTTGAGTAGGAGGATCTTATTTACAAGCTTATTCAAGAACTATGTAGATAATTTGGCTAAAAGAAATCAAATGGAACTGCAAATTTGTTTCAAATATGAAGTTTATGAAGGTGCGGGAACATCTACCATGCCTAGATCAAGACAAAAAAAACAATTATGAAGACATGGAGGCTAGTGAGTTTTCCATGAACCAAGCCTTCAAGAAGAACAAGCTGAATAATTTTGATAGTGAGAAGAAGAGGGGCGAAGACCTTGAGGCATGGATTGAAGAGCTAGAGGAGTTTTTCTTGACCTTTCATAATTTAGGGGGGACCCCAAGGCAAGGGTTGGGATCCTACACCTATATGGTATTAGAAAGCTATGGTGTAAGTCTTATACACATACTTGGATGTATTCTTCTCCGATTCTATGGAAAGATTCTAAGTTATGTAGAAAATATTTTGAAAGAATATTGAGATGTATTTCCTAAGAACCAATATACGTCCATGTGATAAGATTGAGCATGCAAGTGACTTCTATCTAGAAATTGAACCATGTTGGAGATAAATCTATAGATGTACATAGATGAATTAAAATAGCTTTAGATAAGATCACATGCTCTTTTGAAGGAAGGCTTAATAAGACCGAGTGTTTCACTTTGGGGATCACCTATTTTATTTCAAAAGTAGAAAGACGAGCCTTATAGATTATGCATTGAGTATAGGGGGTTGAATAAAATAACAATTAAAATTAAATATCCTATATCTCATATAGATGAATTGTTTAGCCAATTAAGTGGAGAGACTATATTCAACAAAATGGACTTAAGATCTAGATATCGCCAAATTAGGATAAAACCAAATGATATACCCAAGATAGGCTATGGACAATATGAATTTTCAGTCTTATGTTTTGGACTAAGAGACACTCCAACCACATTTGTGAGCTTGATCAACACTATTTTTCATGATTATCTGGATGCATTCATCTTAAAAATTATGGATCATATTCTTCTATATTCTGAATCTTAAGAAAATTTTGCAAACACGTAAAGAAAAATTGTATGGAAAGAGAAGTGAGTGCTTCTTTTCCGAGGACAAAATTTTGTATCGATGAAGAGTCATATCCAAAGAGGGAATTCATATACACTAGCATAAAGTGAAAACAATAGTTGACCTTCCTAAAACGTAGAAGAGATCATAAGAAGTAGAAGACAGATCTTCTCGGAGAAATGAGTGTTGCCCCTTTGCTCTGGATAATGTCATTACGAGCGAAGCTCTCTAGAGCAATCAGAAGGAAAGATGCATGGCCAACTTCAACAATGTTCCTAATAAGTTACCCATTTATAAATCCCTTTTCACTTTAGGTAGAAGAAATTTCAATTGTAATAAATCCATTCCCTTTAAATGGCATAGTGGCTTCATCTCTAAAAACATGACGCTCAAAACGATGTAATCCTCCATACAAGGGAGTTGAGAAGGTTTAAAAAATTCTTTGTAATGCTTTGTAATGCTCTTCTATTCACTTCTTGCAATTTAATTATAAGCACATTTTGATAAAGAGAATATAGTTGAAAATTGGTAGCATATGCCCATTTTTGACATAGACCACAAAGTCCTTGTGAAGCTCCTAGCCAACTTCATAGTAGCCCATGTCCAATGATAAATTAAAGAAGATAAAAATGGATTGATCAAAGGTAGATCCATCCTTACAATAGATTTGACCTTTGGGAGGGAGATGATTTTAAAAAAGAGTCTTCCCAAAATATTCTCTTCCTCAAGATTGATATTATCAAATCATATGGAAAATGGGAAGCTAATGTTATCCTTCAATCCATCAAGGTCCTCGACTATGTTGGAGATTTTTCAAAATGATTTCCTTGCTCATCGAGAATACTTCTCTTAATACTAAAACTAATGGGGATCTCTCTTTAGCTATCTACCTTAGCTACTTATCATTCAAGGTTCTTTCTTTCCCCATTGATTCTTGCTACTCCAATTGATGGGCTTAGTTGTCTTGTATATAATCAATTAAAGCTTCATTCAATGGTTCTAAGAGTCATCTCTAATGAAACCAACGTGTTTCCTTCATAGTGATGTTGTCCTCAACTTTTGGCATTGCCTTAACAAGTTTGGTGAGGTATTTCCATGTAGAATAAGCCACTCAAAAATTTCTTATAGTTCCCTGCTTATTCCACCACTGTAATTTCTTACATCGAATGGCATCAAGAGCTTCCAAGTGGCGAAGTCATTTGACTTTTAGATATCTTGATGGGTTTCAAGATCTTTATGGGACAATAAAGAGATTGGGTGCTTCCAAAGTTGGATAAAAAGCTCAATTACTATAAGAATATTCAACTTAATGTGGTTGGGCATGCAATGGTGCTCAACATGTTCCCTTTCCCCTATAGGATCCACTTGATGGAATGTTGAAGACCAAGAAACAAAGACATACTAAATTTGGGAAGGACTTGTAGAATTTTCCTATGGCCTAAAGATTCTAATAAAAGAGGTTTGTCAAAGATCAAATTGGAAATGTCCTCTAGTCTAAAGGATGATGCTAGATTGGATACTCTAGATGTGGATCCCTTACCAACAAGATACTAGGAAAATGGATGATTAAATCTTGGGGAAATGAAAAAGCTTATTGGTCGAAGGTGATTTTCAAAAATAGTGACATCCTTTCTCTTGGTGGGTTCCTCAAGTGGAAGGATTCAATTTAATCACCCTTTTAATCTCTCATTCCCTATTGACCCAAAGGGTTCATATCGTGTGTGCTCCCAAATGATTAAAAGTGTGATGTGATTATTAGATAAAACATCTTTATTTGGTTCTAAATTTATGGTATCATAAAAGTGGAGTTTTAAAACCTACAAAGTGCTAAACGTATGTACAAGTGTTTTCTTTTTATGTCAAAGTGCCTCTAGAACAAAGATAAATGACATTGTAATTTAGATCTCGTTTGAGGACATTGACCTCAATTCATGACTTCATTGAGAAGGTTGGTGTTGTTTAAGGCACACAATCAACTTTGGGGATGAATCAAAGATCTCCCCCATACTTTGCCAGGAACCACCCACCCCCCTCCCACATGAGTTGAGAGGTTCTAAACCAAAGAAATCTATAATTTCATCACTCACTTGACAAGATGGTATTTGAAGGATTGGATTGGATGACAGTTCAAGTTCAAGGACTTATGGCACCCACTTAACATGGCTTCTAAAAGAAGACTCTCCAAGCTTTCATGTACAAACCAAGTGGCTAGGAGAAGCTTCCAATCAAGCCTAAGGCACTCAACCTTAGAGAATTAGCCCTAAGGTTCAAGAGCCATCTAAAAGGGGTAAATAAACCATAAATCCAAAGGGTTTCACGTCTAGAAACCCAAGGGTTCTACCCCTTAGACCCATGTAATTATACAACATTCTCCCCCCCTTAAAAGCATTTCCGTCCTGGGAAATGAGTGGAGATATATACCTCGGGGTATTCCCCCACGCTCCATGATCAATGTTAAGCATCATGGCTTTCATCTCTCTAAGTTTGCCTCTTAATTCGAAAGGGGAATTCTACCCCGACTGAATCTAAAAAGAGGAGAATCCTTGTGTGGTCTAATTCCCTGCCCCAATCATTGAAAGTTCCATCTAGTTTGCATACGAAAAAGAACTGAGTCGAATGCAAAATATGGAAAGAATAAAAAGGGTGGAAGAGAACATCCCTGCCTATTCCCTTTGTTTAAGCCATGTGTCATCTGGGTCTCCAAAGCTTAAAGAGGTGAACTAGGTGGATACAAAGTGACTTCAGCTAAATTACTACCTTGGTCCATTGCTTTGCACCAGTTGTGCATGGACCTAGCAAAATAGATGAATGCTACTTAAGGTTTCCTTATCAGATTCATCTCTCAAGTTAGAATCCAACTTGTTCTAAAAGGAAGATGAATCTTACATAATCGTTGCCCAAATTACTCTCTTTTAGTGAAATGGGTGGATTTTATTGTCTGGAATTCGCCTCCAATAAATCTCAATAGAGGGGAATTTCATTATATAATCCCTACCTAACCAATAGAATGGTAAAGGTGGATTATCTAGATTTTACAAGAATATAGCATCCTCTTTATCTTGAGAGAGAATTCGAATAGCTTACCAAAAGTGGATTCAATGTTCTTTCAAAACTTTACGTAGTTTTGAGAATCTACTTGAACGAACTAGAATCCATAGGGATTAATCTAATTATTGTAAACTCCAATTGATTGAAACCTATTTTACTTATTTTTCCAAAGATATTAAGATCTTTATAACTACGTCCCAAGATGGGAACTCATAGTGTAAAAGATCGTGTTATCTTTAAGGTCATAGGTAGAAATAGATTATTCCAATCATTTCTTCAATGTTTAACCTTTACAGATCTTTAATTGGATCTCAAACCTTAAAGGTCTTCTTGATCCTTCCAGGGTTCTCTCCCTAATATTCTAGATCTATTAAAGATGTTCTATGTTGACATCTTTCTTATTCTTCAATTATCTTGAAATATCAAGTATCCAAAAGATGATCTTTCTGAGCTTTCTTTCAAGCTTGGTCTAAGATCATTTTTATGTTCCTTGAATTTCAAGTCATACTTTGGCATGAAGTTTTTAGAGCTTCATCCTTTGGATTTTACCTTCAAACTCAACAAAGTTGATCCTCTCGTTTTTTCTAACTCTCTATGAGAGATAGATCAGATCCTTTTGTATCTTGTTAGAATAATTCTTCACTCCTTTGAGAGGATAATTGAAGAAGATGTCAATTCGTAGACATTATCTTCCTGACGTATTCCATTGGATCATGAGTCCCTTTTTCTTTTGGCCATCAAGAAAAAGTACTCAATGGGATTCAGTACCCACCCTCCCATACCAGTGGGTTCCTCATCCAATCCACATAACTTTGTATGTATGCTTTCTCACCTTTTCTGTCCTTATAAATGCCCTTCATTCAATGGTATCAAGTTTATAAGAGCAAGGACTAGAGTGCTTAGATTACACCACCTCTAATCTTACTTAAATATTTGGTTAACCATTAATGTGGTGTGACTTATCTTATCAAACTTTAAGTTTGACTTGATCTTTGCCCTACTTGGGTCTTTTGGCTTTCTTTTCTTTTTTAGCCAAAATAAGAGATAAGACTAGGTCTTTCTCAAATAGATCCTTTCATGTTCAATGCTTTACCCATGGGTCTTCTTGGGGATCTAGCTATTATGCTTCATACAAGAAGTCATATTCCTTAGGTCTATATTATCGGAATCCATAACGTATGTTATGTATCCCTATGAAGCATCAAAATATCTTTAGGTTTATCCTTTATAGTTCATCCAACTTCTTTTCCTAACCCACTTAGGATTTATACAATCCTTATGGTGTATGCAAGTCTTCTCTTGTATTGGGGTTCTTTAAAAATCCCCAATTCTTGAGAACTTCATTTAGTTGGAAGATGTAATAAAAGATATATGAAGTACTAGAGTACGAGGAAGTACTTCAACTTTATCTATTTCTTGCATATCGTTTACCTTGCAATACCCTATTCGGTCTTTTCAATTCATAAGATACAAGTTCTCGAGGACTTTCTCCCCTCCTTAAGAGTTTTCGTCCTCGAAAACTACCTGAGAGTAAATTTGAAAATTATGCTCTTTCAGAAGTATTTGAAAGAGTTTATTTTCAATCTTTCATTGTTCCTCCTCGTTAAAAGAACTATTCAGAGCTTTTTTGCTTTCTCTTCTCCAAGCATACAAAACAAATGTCCCAAGGTTCAAGTTTTGAATTACCTCTAAATTCGATGTCCCATACTACCGAATCAACTTCAATGGTAATGTAAGTTTAGATGTTCCATACCATCCGACTTACACTTTTATTTAAGTAAAGGTAACTTTAGCTTGAATTTTGGGATCAAACCTTCTTCTAATTAAGTGAGATCTATTAAACATTGAGTCACAACAAAGGAGAACAAAGACATGTTCTCTTTTCCTTTTTACCTAAAGACCATTATATCAAGCAATAAAGTGAGCATTTTACAATATCTAGAAAGCATCACTTGTTCTTGCTTGTAAATATTGTCACTAGAACCTTGATCTCATATCCCAAGTAGTCAAGATAGATATAATAAAATTCTTGTTGCCATGAAAACTAGTTGTTCAGCCGATCAAGAATCCCACATCATGATCTTTGACAATAGATTAGTGTTGAAGGTACAAGTAAGAGTTCGGGAAGCTCCTTCCTTACATCCATAACCTCAACAAGCACAGATTATAGCTGATTAAAAGTTACTCGAAAATTAGAGTACATGTGTTGGAAAAATCGGGACATTTTAACAAGGCAATTAAGATCATCCCCTTTGTATGGTTAAGATCCTCATTGAATGCATGGCCATATTCACAGAATATGAAATACATTTCACAAAAGCATTCCCAAGAGAAGATAATAATCAACAAAGTTATACTAAGAAACATTCACACATGATCAGAGAAATGCTCAAGATAAATCAAGTTGAACACAAAGTGGAAGCAGAACTCGACATTATATTTATATTAAAATGATGTTTTACATTTCCTGTGTAAGTACAAGAGTAATATGAATCTACAATAGAAGCTGATCATAGCTTTCCTCAGGCTCAAGGATATTGGGATCCTCTGGAACATTAGAACACATATCCTGCCTCTCTTGCTCCAAGATTGGCTCTTCAAGGTCAGCCATGTCCCCCGGTTCATCTGCAAGTGGGGGAACAGGCTCCCTTGAAGCCGGTTGGAATCTCTCCGTGTCTGCAATGTGCTTCCTTCCAACCTCTTGGTCTTCATCTGGGCATTCATTCAGCCCATTGATTCTCATTCTAATAAAGCTCACTTGAGCATCATCCTTCTCCACAGCTATGCAGTGCCTGAACATCTTTAAGGAGCAAGCTAGAGTCGTTCCTGAAACAGCAGAAAACCACTTAGAGGCGTCAATCAACCATGACTAATGAAAATTGTGAAAATTGAAATTACCTGTGCCTGAAAAAAGGTCTAGGACCCAGTCATCATCATTGGAGAATAGCTGAAGCAATCTCATTATGAGTTTTTGTGGCTTCTGATAGGGGTTAACCAATGTCATGTCCCCAGCTACATGACGAAGTTTCTTGGTAATGGCTGGAAACATGAGCACATTTGAGATCCCATTCTCATTGCAATGCTCCCTGACTCTCCTTTTGCTTACTTCATCATAATAGCCAACTGTAATGCATTCAGTGGAGCTCACAAACCTATGCAAAGGAGTGTGATTTACGTTTGTCTTCACCCTGCAAACAAGAACTATGAGTCACAGAGAGCATCATTAAAGCCACCGAGATAGAAAGAAGATTACTTACCATGTGAGGCACTCCACAGCATGACATCTTGCCTTCAGAGCAGTTGAAACAGAGAAGGACTGGTCTCTGCTATGGAAAATTACTATCCTCCAAAGAGGAGACATAGTCAACTCTGCAAAATCAGTGACCAACTTCCGAATCTGAGGGTGTGTTCATCATCATTAACTGATCCCAACATCCTAAATCCATAGGGTATGTCCGATATGAGAAGGGAGAAATGTTTTCTAGGCACAACAGAACAAATATTATTTACATCACTACAGAATACATTGTAATATACAGGCCTAAGGGGGTCTAGGGGATTGGAGAAACATTTCAGATCAGGTTCATCATCAAAATCCATCTCCTTGGCTTTCAGCCTAGATTTCTCATGCCTTGCTCTTTGAATGTGAGCCAGGAATGCACGGGGGCAATCATCTAGTAGCTCCGCAGACTTACTTTTCTTTGGTTTCTGTAGAAAAAAGTGGAAAGACAACTAAATGAGCTCTTCAATACAGCAAACAGAACATAAGGAAGCGATGCATGGCATCGATTTCATGTGGGGGTAGATGCCAGGCATCGACTTTCTACTGAAAGTCGATGCCTGGCATCGACTTTGGGACATAAGTCGATGCCTGGCATCGACCTATGCCACGAGGTCGATGCCATGCATCGACTTATGCTGCAGGTCGATGCCGGGCATCGACTTATGCCCCCAAGTCGATGCCAGGCATCGACTTTTGGCTGCAGGTCGATGCCAGGCATCGACTTTAGCCGTAAGTCGATGCCAGGCATCGAATTCGTACTAAAAGCCTGGCATTAAATTGGTTTGGTGAATCAAGGCATCTAACCTAATGGCAAACCAGGCACAACCTCAGAAAGAGAACCTACCCAATCACGGAAAAGGATGAAATATTCTGATAAAGCTTTGTAGGATGATGTGGTTGGATAGTTTGCTTGGACCTCTGTCCAAGAAAAGCAACCCAGCCTCTTCATCATGACCTCCTGAATCTTCATGTAAACTTTATGACTACAGTCACAGAAATTAAAAAGAGACTAGGTTAGACCAGAAACATGGGAGGAGGGAAAAAGGATCTGAGAATAACATACATACTTATTGAGCTTAGTCACCATCTCCTCCAGGCTTAAGTCCTTGGAGATTACCCTTGAAAAAGTTGATATGATCAATGTATCATCCTTGATTCCTTGAAGGGCCCTCCATGGTGTCAGCTTCATGTCCTCAGGAGCCTCTTCAATTGAGAGGTCAGCTTTCCTTCCCTTTCCCTTCAGATCAACCTGTGGGTCTGGCCTCGACTTTCGTTGCTTCTGGCCCTTGACCTCCTTGTTCTCCCACATTGTGAAAATTTTATCCTGTAGATCCCAGATCTCACCTGATCTGAATGCCAGTTGAAACCATGGATCATATTTCCTCAAGGCATCAGACTTTCTATTCTCATCCAGTGCAATTCCAACCTCAATAAGGCATTGCTTTCGTAGATTGGGATGTATTCTTCCAGCTTCCTTAACAAGACAATCTTCATATTCATGGTGGAAGAACCGAATTCTCTCTATGGAGGACATTTTTTGCCTATAGTCATTGTCATTGTTGTGATCCCAAGCAAGAAGCTTGGCTTCCTCAGTTGTTAGACCAGCATATATCTTACACTCTGCATACCTAAAGAAAAATGTGGTAGGGTGCTCCTTCACTAGCTGTCTACGGGCCTCTGTAGAGTGTGAACCTCCAATCACATAATAAGTATACTCCTCAAATAAACCCTCATTGAACTCGTCCATAGAGCTGCACTCATTCGGATCCACCATGATAAGGAATGGCACAACAGTAGCATGAGGATTTATTTTCATTTTCTTCTTAAGATTTTGCACATGCAAATTGTGTGGCTCCCTGATCTCAAGGGGCCTCCTCCCTGTGACTGGATCTATTGGTGGCCTGTGGATGATATTGATTGGCAGGTGGAACAACTGCCCCTTCTTCACAACTTTTCTTTTAGCTATGTCCTCCCTCATCTTGTTCTGCTCAGTACCAAGAACACCCGAGGCAAGCTCTCCACCAGGTGCAACAATTATATCCTCAGAGCTAGAGCTTGAGTCAGAAGACTCCTCTTCTGAAATTCTCTTCTTTTTCTTTTGAAGCTTTTTCTGCACGCTCTGCTTACCCCTTGCCTTTACAGGGGTTGTCATCTTCTGTTGTGTTGGCATGATGTTGCCCTGGATCCATGGCATCAAGTCCTTGATAAGATTGACTGAGTCCCTGCATATCTCAGCTAGACGATCTGGAACACAGCACTCTGGGCACAAGAAATCCATCTTGCATATAACATTTCTCAAACCTTTCGATGTCTCTACCAAGAAAAGGAGGTTGTCAGAATCCTCATCTTCATAATCCAGTTTGTACACAAGGCCATACTGAAAACCTTGTGTTGTCGTGATCTTTCCTCTCCCATATGCCCCTACGAACACAAGAAGGACTGCATTCTTCTCTTCAACATACTGAAGGCACCACTCCAGATTTGTCATGTCCCGTAGTGGACGATCTGTCCTTAAGACCTCAGCGTCCCTCGACCTATCCTTCATAGTTGTATCATCCCCAGAAATTTTGATGCTACTCTGTCCACCTGAGGATATTCCTAGCGGGTTGCTGGCCTTCTCAGAGGATAAGGATACAATAAGTTTCTTTGGTTTCGCTTGGTGACCAATGCCTTTGTCACGTTGTTGATCACCAGAGCCCATGGTGACTCTCAGTTTCTTGAAGGGCCTCTCACTCTTGGACTCCGCATCCCTGAAGGCGCTTGGAATAATCAGCTCATACGTAAATGTGGTTTTCAAAGGCCCAAGTCGATGCCAGGCATCAACTTTTAGGTTCAAGTCGATGCCAGGCATTGACTTTTAAGTGCAAGTCGATGCCAGGCATCGACTTTGTGTGCAAGTCGATGCCGCGCATCGACTTGCACTTAAAAGTCGATGCCTGGCATCGACTTGAACCTAAAAGTTGATGCCTAGCATCGACTTCCACCCAAAAGTCGATGTCTGGCATCGACTTTGCACCCTAAAGTCGATGCCTGGCATCGACTATAAGGCAAACTTCGATGCCAGGCAAGTCGATGCCTTGCATCGACTTGAGGCTGCAAGTCGATGCCAAGCATCGACTTGAAGCCTCAAGTCGATGCGTGGCATAGATTTGCACCTGCCATCGACTTGCACACAAAGTCGATGCCTGGCATCGACTTTCAGGTGCAAGTCGATGCCAGGCATCGACCTGAGGCCTCAAGTCGATGCCTGGCATCGACTTGCAGCCTCAAGTCGATGCCTGGCATTGACTTACACCTAAAAGTCGATGCCAGGCATCGAGCTGTACCCTCATTGGATCTGTATTTTTAGAGCTAAGAAAAATAAAAACCTAGAAAGCAGACTCTTTACACAAACATACAAAGGGAATCTTTTAGGAATCTTTTTTTATGGTATGATTTTGTCTACCTCTTGGTACTCTTGCCAACATTCTTCTTCTCCATCATAGTTGCCTTGCTTGTATGCTGAGCTCTGTGCTCCATAGCTGTCTGTGCTCTGTTGCTCTCTGTTGCTCGTGGATTTTGAAAATGAGAATGATCTCCTCCTCTGTTATTTATAGGCAATTGGGTAACTTGAACCAGAGACTAACTGGATCTAACTGAATGAGTCCAGTTGCTAACTATATCTGTCAACCAATCTAACCAGGGAATACCACTCACACAAATAGGCTGTTTCAGAGCCACTTTAATGAAATATTCATAGAACATTGCAACTATTTATATACATTTGCATGGAAATTACACTTCAATGGCAAGAGTATGGTATGTACATGAGGATGTCTAATCTCATGTAGAAAGTTTTTCTTAGAATCTCTTGCTTGGGAGAAAATCAAGTCTAAGTTGTGTTGAATATGGGAGATTAATGACATCTTTATAGTGTTATCCTCTTCACTTTAGTTCATATTCACATTTATCTTGTAACACATTGTTGAAATGGAAAATCAATGTATGAATAAACATTCAAGTAAAGAACCTTGCAACTATTTATGTACATTTGCATGGAAATTACACTTCAAGTCTAAGTTGTGTTGAATATGGGAGATTAATGACATCTTTATAGTGTTATCCTCCTCACTTTAGTTCATATTCACATTTATCTTGTAACACATTGCTGAAATGGAAAATCAATGTATGAATAAACATTCCAAGTACCTCTTTTACACATAATTCTTTTTTAATATACTTTCATCTACCTCTTTGAGATCTAGCCAAGACTACAATGAAACCTAATCCTTGAAATCTTATTTAGTAGCAAAGGTAAAATTTCTTCTTGTATAGTCTTCAATGGCACTACTACAAACAATTTAGTTATATAATCCAGTTGGAACTCAACTTGGATATATTTTGATTCACTCACAATGCTAAGACTCAATGACTCATATCTAGTTAGAAATCAATTGTGTTTCTCATTTCAAAAGTGAATCAAATCTTTGGTTCCCTTATTAGTGTATATTTGAGTAATTAAGTTATTTGATGTAATTTGATGTTTAATGTTATTTAATGTACTTTAATAAACTTTTGATTTCATATCTTCTTGATATGACATTTGATGTGACATCTTCACTTGATCTCGGATTTCTACTTATTTAAAAAGGTCATTCATCTTCAGTCTTCTGTGAACTCAGTGAAGATGAGCTCAATCTTTTCAGTGGATGCTTGGGCATCAGCTTCTTCTGCTCATATTGATACAGTTTCGGATTCATTGTTCTCATTTGATCCTTTCCACAGAAGTGATGATCCCTATGATTTAGGACGTGCTGATGGTTCCATGTTTTCTGTTGAGTCATTTAAGTTATCCAATTCACAGTGCAATGCTGCTCAACCAAATGCACCTCTTGATCTCCCATCTGATCCAACCATTGATCTCCCTTCTGACTCAAGTGCATGTGGAGCAACGAAAAAGCAAAGCAAGCTCAATCTACAATTTAAAAGAAGGCCTCGTGAAGTAAGTCAAAAAAGATTTAAATTTCTTACTTCAGATAGACAGATTGCATTGGATATTGTGAAGCATTGTTGTGGTTTGAAATGATTGTACAATTTAGGAATGAAGAAACTAAAGCACCTAAGAGAAAAATTCCTCCATTTAGATAGTGAAAGGCAGGATATATACCTTGTTTCTCGCATGCAAATGATTGAGGATAACATGTCAGTAACACGTGTTGGTTTTGAATATTTCTTTAGTCAAGGGATGCGATGTTGTAGTGTTGCATTTAAAATTGCAATGGGTGTGGGAAATTTTAGAATACATAGGGTTCAACAAGGGCTTTTGAATGGGGATCTCATTTTGGATACGTTCCATGTTGGGACCAAAGGATCTGTTGGACGTCATGCAATGAATTGGATGATGAACTATTTTAGCTTGCATTGTGAGGTTATGCCTACAACTGGAAGGTTGCACTTGTCAGATAACTTTACTCGTCGAGAGGTATTTCAAATATATAGAGAAGACATGGAAAATAGAAATGAGAAGTATGTGTTGTATCGTCACTTTACTCGATTATGGAAGGAAGAGTTTAACAATGTTTCTATTCCTCGTTAAGTTAGAATGGGTGAATGTTCAGTTTGCGCCACTTTGAAAAACATGGCAAAAGGAGCTACAACACCACAGGAAAAGAATAATTTTAAAAACCTTCTTAACAACCATCGTGAGAGTCAATCTTTAGAGAGAAAGAAAGCAATTCATCATCGAAGTAAAGCACTCAGAAATCCGGAGCGTTATATGTGTTTGTTGATATGGATAAAAAAAAAACTTGTTTACCACATTTTTATCGCATCCCTAAGGACATTGGAGATGAAGTCCTTGTGCAAATGCATTTGGTTGGTGCTTTGGTATACAATGGAACTGTAATGTCCAAGGTTTTCTTCACATATCCGAATGTGCATAATGATCCAAACCTTACAGTTACTGTCATTCATCGTGTTTTGCAATCATGGAAGGGTCTTTTGCCACCAACTCTATATTTGCAACTAGATAATACTGCAAGAGAGAACAAAAATCCTACAGTCTTTGGATATTTAAGCATGCTTATTGGAAAACAGGTATTTCAGAAGGTTAAGGTAAATTTCCTTCTGGTTGGCCACACTCATGATCACATTGATCAAATGTTCAGTACTTTCTCTAAGAAGTTGGCATGTAACAATGCTTTTACTCTTCCGATTTTATCTGAGCTGATTTCAGAAGCATATACTCCAAAACCAGAAGTTCAACACCTCACACAGATTTATGACTTTAAGCACTTTTGCTCAATGGGCCTTGATAACAGTGCTAAGGTTTTGGCTCCATTGCACAATATTAGTTTCAACCATGTATTCTTGATGAGGAGGGTTGATGAAATAACCCTTTTATTTGCAAAGCAGTATTCATCTTCTCTTGGGTGGGAGCCTAAAGAGGGATGCAGATTCTTATTGCAGGTGCCTAATTTGTCTACTGTAACAGTGTATGGTGCAGAACAATCACCATATGAAGATAAAAACAATACAGAAAGATGTGGAAGTGTGGTTGATCAAAGTAAAAGCTGGATGCATGCACTCATTGAAAAGAAGAGACATATTGAGCGTGCAAAAAAATATGTTGGAGATCAAGATGTATCTTGGTGGGAGGACTTTTTCAATCATCAAGAAGAGATTATACAGTATACAATTGCAGGTCACTGGCCAGTTGATGTTCCATTCACATGGGATTTTTGTACACAAAGATCTGTGAATGTGGCCCAAGCATGTAATGCAGATGCACTTCAAAGTTTTATACATCCACCAGAAAGAAATATTTATGTAGGCCCAAGGATGACAAAACAGGCAGAAGCAAGATGGCAAGGAAATTTAATAGAGATAAATGTTGGAACACTTATCGCAGTTCTTGCTGATGGTGATGAGGCTACCAGACCATTTTGGATTGCAAAGGTTTTAGAGATAACTAAAGATATTGATCAGAGAAGAATAGAGGCTTTGATGGTGCATTGGTATTACACTAAAAGTAGTAATGCATTCACAGGTAAATATAACTTAGAAATGGTGTGTGATACTAAACGAACAGGTTCAAAAAAGAAAAAGAATATTCGAAGCACATCCACTCTTAAAATGGATGATGTAGATATTCTTGTTTATGATTTTTCCTTGACAAAAATAGGTCACTTGAGGAAAGCAACCACCAACATGATAAAACAAAAGCTTCCAGATGTATGTGGTACAGGAAATCATAGGCAAACAAGAAGAGTTGTGCATGATCCTGCAGAATTTGGTATGTACGTGGATGAAGACAGAGCTCTTGTGGATATAGAAGAAGAAGAAGAGAGCTCTCAACAGTATGAGACTGAATCAAGTGCATCAGATGATGAGGGTGTAGACATAGATCGACAAAGTTGTGAGATGCATTGAAGCTCTCAGACATTTTTAGTGCTTTTGTAAATGCCTCGAAGTAGTTTGGTTAATGAAACCATGTTTTGTAGCAATTTTGACTAAGAATCAGATATCCACCCATTAAAAATATGTCTAAAATGTTATTTTTGTATAAGAACTATTCAGTTCTACATTCTTTATATAGATTTTAGACATGTCAATGTCCTATCATATAGATTTTGGACATGTCAATGTCTTATTATATACATTTTGGGACATGTCAATGCCTTATATAGTGAAATTTTGACTACATTTTGAGCTCTTTTTTTATGAGAAAATGACAAAAAATGTCAAAAATCACATGTTTTCACCTCATTTTTGTAATATATGTATACTGGTATAAAGGAATCTCAAACATAAGCTGCCATTTGCTTGATTTTTGACGAGAGTGTTCTCTTTTTACGACATAGTTCTCGTTTGTTACGACTCGCTGTTATTAGTTCTTGGACTTATAAGTGTTATTTCCACTACAGAGCATATGTATTGCCTAATACCAAGTCTCAATTGAAACTTGATAAGACTAGTCTCAAACAATTGACTTTTCAATTATTCCTTAATTCGGATATACTCTACAAGATCCCTTTTATGTTACTTGATGATAGAGCTAGTTTATATCTCAACCAGATATCATCTTTTTTGACATAATGGGTAATGTGAGAAAGAATAATTGACTTGCCAATCAAATCTCTATGTTCAAGTAGATGGTAATTCCATTTACTATATAGTCCTTTATTTTTAGGATATTAGAAAATGCTACTTAGGATTTTATTACAACCTTTGAGTTTTATCTTCCTCTTCATGCCTTGCATTTGCTTAGAAGAATAATGTAAAGCTCCAAATAGTTTTGTAGTTCTTTCAAACAAAGAACTTTTCTTGAACAAAAGCAGTAATACTTTCATCTTCCAAAACTAAGATTCTGTTATACCATATTTTCTCTTCCTTAGAGCTTTGAAAAGATAGTGCTCTAAGTTACCACCATTGTATCGTGGTTTTAAGAGAGAAAATTTTTGTATTACTACCTTAAGTCTATGGCCTTGCTGATCAGGCATGCCATGGGTTTTTATGGAATTTAAAATTCCATAAGAGGGATTTTAAGCTTAAGGTATTTTCAAGAAGTTAAGATTATTTGGCTTTTAATTACTAACCCAAACATAAATAAATTAAATGGTATATAGTGGCCAATTGGCCTCATCACCATTCTTCCTAAAAACTAATAAAATCAAATACTACTGAAGCTTAACGTCAAGAACTTAATCTCCCTCTCTAATCAAAAAACCCATGTAATATATTTCAAATGAATACTTTAGTGTATGCCAAAAAATTTACACCTTTATTGGAAAAGGCGTTGCATGCATAAGGTTCAGAAGTTGAACCCCTCCTTAAAGCATGCAAAAGTTCCAATTCATAACTCTGTTCATCCAAGGGATGGTGCAAAATTTCCATGAAACTTAGTATATGCAAGTTGCAACAATGCATTAAATACATTCTTCCTAACCACGACTGTTTTTATGCACCTCCAATACTTCTTTTCAAAGCAATGAACTTGATGCATAGTGCAACTTATTTCCATGATTGATTGTCGATGTGACCACAAAAACTGGGCCACCTAAAACTATGCATCCACTTCCGAGTCATGTCTATTATGACATGCACTGTATGTTCTTTAATTTGCAAAGAAAAGAAAAAGGTGCAAATATTTACCTGGAAATTAAGCTTCATCCATCCCTTGGCTTTATTTTAGTGGTCTCAAGATGATGAAGTAGGCTTGGGCCATTGCACTCCCTCCCTTCCATCTTGACACTTCATGCGTACTTGAGTGTTCTCATGATGATTGAGTAGGCTCAAGCCATCCATCTCATCCAACATTAGAGTTGTCCTTGGGAACTTTGATACTTACAGATGTGCCCATATGTATGCATTTACCTTTGAAATCATGCATCTAAGCAAGCATGCATTTTGAAAGTTACAATCTCTATGCATTGGAAAAGAAACTTTTCAAAAAGAACCATGTCCTCATAATTGTATAGGCTAGTCTTGATGCAGAAGAGATTTTTTTTGTAAATAATGCATAAGGTTCAAAAAATTGAACCCCTCTTTAAAAGATGCATGGAATGTACACTTGTATTTATGAATCTATATTCACATATGCTCATAACTTCCATGTATGTCATGGCATGCTATGATGGACGTTCCATCGTTATAGAGTAAGTCCATTTCATGTTAATGCACATGAGTTTATGTATGTAAACTTAAGCTGTGCACAATGGAAAGCTTTTGATTTGTCATTTGTGCTTAATATAAGATGAAGCCACTATCTAGGAAAAACTAGATAGTGTTAAATGTCATAAGATGCAAATGACAACACACCAATAATGTGTGAAATTAACGTAATAAAAACGCCGTCCTATGACTTATATGTATGTTCTTCAATATTTTATAAAGATAAATGAACTCTACGTAGCATAAATCACATTTGTAACGTGTGTAACATTCGAAAAAGAAATAATACAACAAAAGAAACATAAACTTATCTTCATTCTCCTCGAAAAGTGGCTCCAAAAAGAATTCTGCAAACATCTTGTACTCTCGTAGTGTGTAGAAGACTAACATCACGCGTGTTCTCTCTCTTTCCTTCCATGAAGCGTGTTCTCTCTCTTTCCTTCCTCATGGAGTTGCATAGAAGCTTTTACATCTCTATTTAAATCAAATAAGAGAAAGAAGCTTCGGGCGCTGCTGCTGTTATGTACAGAGATGAAAGAGAAAGGAAAAACTCTAAATGCGTGAGTTGGTGAGCGCGAAGGAATTCATCCCACATAGGAAATAATCGTGCATATGAAGCTCTATAAAGACAAGGCGCTGTAACGCATTATCATGGTTGAGGACAGAGAGGAGCGCTCGTGCAGCTTCCTCTCTCGTTTGTATAGCTAAGTCTATGAGCTTCTAAGAGCGTGACTGCCCCTTGGGTGGTCGGTGTGCCCCCTATGGCAGCGGCGTCATACGCAGGCAATTTGGCCTCTCTTAAAAAGAGACTCTGAGCTTCCGTCGATGGCAATTACTTACTCCGAAAGGGAGCAAATGCACGCGATCCGTTAGCAAGCAACTACTCACGCGAAAGATGAACTGAATTCTTCACATGAAGGGGAGAAAATCAACCTAGCTCTAGTACCAAGAATTCCCATGAAGGGGAGAAAATCAACCTAGCTCTAGTACCCAGTGTTGTGTGAGGAAAAATCAACTTAGCTCTAGTACCAGTGTTGTGTGAGGACTCCATAGCCTCCACAAACTCAACTAAGAAGTCACGGATTGTGTGAGGACTCCATAGCCTCTCCACAAACTCAACTAAGAAGTCACGGATTGCAACTACTCATGCGAGAGAAAATCAACCTCGCTCTCTCGCTGAATTCTTCACATGAAGGGGAGAAAATCAACCTAGCTCTAGTACCCACTCAACCTAGCTCTCTCGCTGAATTCTTCACATGAAGGGGAGAAAATCAACCTAGCTCTAGTACCACTGTTGTGTGAGGACTCCATAGCCTCCACAAACTCAACTAAGAAGTCAGGGATCGCAACTACTCATGCAAGAAATGAACTGAATTCTTCACATGAAGGGGAGAAAATCAACCTAGCTCTAGTACCAAGAATTCACATGAAGGGGAGAAAATCAACCTAGCTCTAGTACCCAGTGTTGTGTGAGGAAAAATCAACTTAGCTCTAGTACCAGTGTTGTGTGAGGACTCCATAGCCTCCACAAACTCAACTAAGAAGTCACGGATTGTGTGAGGACTCCATAGCCTCTCCACAAACTCAACTAAGAAGTCACGGATTGCAACTACTCATGCGAGAGAAAATCAACCTAGCTCTCTCGCTGAATTCTTCACATGAAGGGGAGAAAATCAACCTAGCTCTAGTACCACTCAACCTAGCTCTCTCGCTGAATTCTTCACATGAAGGGGAGAAAATCAACCTAGCTCTAGTACCACTGTTGTGTGAGGACTCCATAGCCTCCACAAACTCAACTAAGAAGTCAGGGATCGCAACTACTCATGCGAGAAATGAACTGAATTCTTCACATGAAGGGGAGAAAATCAACCTAGCTCTAGTACCACTGTTGTGTGAGGACTCCATAGCCTCCACAAACTCAACTAAGAAGTCGAGGAGAACTAACTAGCAAGGCCACAACCTCAAAAGAGAGATGTCTTTCCACCCAACCAACCCCTCCAATATATAGCTCCAAGTCCAAGGGGGTAAGTCCCTCTCAAGGGGACATGTGTTACCCTCCATCACATGGGTCCCCTAGGTGATCACATGGTTTCCCAACTTAGGATATTACATGAAATCACATGGCTTCTAAAAAGCCTCCACAAACTGAACTAAGAAGTCGAAGAGAACTAACTAGCAAGGCCACAAACTAACTAGCAAGGCCACACCCTCAAAAGAGAGATGTCTTTCCATCCAGCCAACCCCTCCAATGTATAGCTCCAAGTCCAAGGGCGTAAGTCTCTCTCAAGGGGACATGTGTACCCTCCATCACATGGGTCCCCAAGGTGATCACATGGTTTCCAAGCTTAGGATATCACATGAAATCACATCGCTTCTAAAAGAAGACTCTCCAGAAGCTTCCAATCAAGTCCAAGGCACTCAACGTTAGAGAATTAGCCTCCATAGCCTCCACAAACTCAACTAAGAAGTCACGGATCGCAACTACTCATGCGAGAGATGAACTCAATTCTTCACATGAAGGGGAGAAAATCAACCTAGCTCTCTCGCTGAATTCTTCACATGAAGGGGAGAAAATCAACCTAGCTCTAGTACCAGTGTTGTGTGAGGACTCCATAGCCTCCACAAACTCAACTAAGAAGTCACGGATCGCAACTACTCATGCGAGAGATGAACTGAATTGTTCACATGAAGGGGAGAAAATCAACCTAGCTCTCTCGCTGAATTCTTCACATGAAGGGGAGAAAATCAACCTAGCTCTAGTACCACTGTTGTGTGAGGACTCCATAGCCTCCACAAACTCAACTAAGAAGTCACGGATCGCAACTACTCATGCGAGAGATGAACTGAATTCTTCACATGAAGGGGAGAAAATCAACCTAGCTCTAGTACCACTGTTGTGTGAGGACTCCATAGCCTCCACAAACTCAACTAAGAAGTCGAGGAGAACTAACTAGCAAGGCCACAACCTCAAAAGAGAGATGTCTTTCCACCCAACCAACCCCTCCAATATATAGCTCCAAGTCCAAGGGGGTAAGTCCCTCTCAAGGGGACATGTGTTACCCTCCATCACATGGGTCCCCTAGGCGATCACATGGTTTCCAAACTTAGGATGTGTTACCCTCCATCACATGGGTCCCCTAGGTGATCACATGGTTTCCAAACTTAGGATATTACATGAAATCACATGGCTTCTAAAAGAAGACTCTCCATAGCCTCCACAAACTGAACTAAGAAGTCGAAGAGAACTAACTAGCAAGGCCACAAACTAACTAGCAAGGCCACACCCTCAAAAGAGAGATGTCTTTCCATCCAACCAACCCCTCCAATGTATAGCTCCAAGTCCAAGGGGGTAAGTCTCTCTCAAGGGGACATGTGTACCCTCCATCATATGGGTCCCCAAGGTGATCACATGGTTTCCAAGCTTAGGATATCACATGAAATCACATGGCTTCTAAAAGAAGACTCTCCAGAAGCTTCCAATCAAGTCCAAGGCACTCAACGTTAGAGAATTAGCCTCCATAGCCTCCACAAACTCAACTAAGAAGTCACGGATCGCAACTACTCATGCGAGAGATGAACTCAATTCTTCACATGAAGGGGAGAAAATCAACCTAGCTCTCTCGCTGAATTCTTCACATGAAGGGGAGAAAATCAACCTAGCTCTAGTACCAGTGTTGTGTGAGGACTCCATAGCCTCCACAAACTCAACTAAGAAGTCACGGATTGCAACTACTCATGCGAGAGATGAACTGAATTCTTCACATGAAGGGGAGAAAATCAACCTAGCTCTCTCGCTGAATTCTTCACATGAAGGGGAGAAAATCAACCTAGCTCTAGTACCACTGTTGTGTGAGGACTCCATAGCCTCCACAAACTCAACTAAGAAGTCACGGATCGCAACTACTCATGCGAGAGATGAACTGAGTTCTTCACATGAAGGGGAGAAAATCAACCTAGCTCTAGTACCACTGTTGTGTGAGGACTCCATAGCCTCCACAAACTCAACTAAGAAGTCGAAGAGAACTAACTAGCAAGGCCACAACCTCAAAAGAGAGATGTCTTTCCACCCAACCAACCCCTCCAATATATAGCTCCAAGTCCAACGGAGTAAGTCCCTCTCAAGGGGACATGTGTTACCCTCCATCACATGGGTCCCCTAGGTGATCACATGGTTTCCAAACTTAGGATGTGTTACCCTCCATCACATGGGTCCCCTAGGTGATCACATGGTTTCCAAACTTAGGATATTACATGAAATCACATGGCTTCTAAAAGAAGACTCTCCATAGCCTCCACAAACTGAACTAAGAAGTCGAAGAGAACTAACTAGCAAGGCCACAAACTAACTAGCAAGGCCACACCCTCAAAAGAGAGATGTATTTCCATCCAACCAACCCCTCCAATGTATAGCTCCAAGTCCAAGGGGGTAAGTCTCTCTCAAGGGGACATGTGTACCCTCCATCACATGGGTCCCCAAGGTGATCACGGATCGCAACTACTCATGCGAGAGATGAACTAAATTCTTCACATGAAGGGGAGAAAATCAACCTAGCTCTCTCGCTGAATTCTTCACATGAAGGGGAGAAAATCAACCTAGCTCTAGTACCACTGTTGTGTGAGGACTCCATAGCCTCCACAAACTCAACTAAGAAGTCACGGATCGCAACTACTCATGCGAGAGATGAACTGAATTCTTCACATGAAGGGGAGAAAATCAACCTAGCTCTAGTACCACTGTTGTGTGAGGACTCCATAGCCTCCACAAACTCAACTAAGAAGTTGAAGAGAACTAACTAGCAAGGCCACAACCTCAAAAGAGAGATGTCTTTCCACCCAACCAACCCCTCGAATATATAGCTCCAAGTCCAAGGGGGTAAGTCCCTCTCAAGGGGACATGTGTTACCCTCCATCACATGGGTCCCCTAGGTGATCACATGGTTTCCAAACTTAGGATGTGTTACCCTCCATCACATGGGTCCCCTACGTGATCACATGGTTTGCAAACTTAGGATATTACATGAAATCACATGGCTTCTAAAAGAAGACTCTCCATAGCCTCCACAAACTGAACTAAGAAGTCGAAGAGAACTAACTAGCAAGGCCACAAACTAACTAGCAAGGCCACACCCTCAAAAGAGAGATGTCTTTCCATCCAACCAACCCCTCCAATGTATAGCTCCAAGTCCAAGGGGGTAAGTCTCTCTCAAGGGGACATGTGTACCCTCCATCACATGGGTCCCCAAGGTGATCACATGGTTTCCAAGCTTAGGATATCACATGAAATCACATGGCTTCTAAAAGAAGACTCTCCAGAAGCTTCCAATCAAGTCTAAGGCACTCAACGTTAGAGAATTAGCCCTAAGGTTCAAGACCCATCTAAAAGGGGTAAATAAACCATAAATCCAAAGGGTTTCACACTTAGAAACCCAATGGTTCTACCCCTTAGACCCATGTTATTATACAACATAATCCAATTTTACTTCTACCTTTTATTTTGAGCATGGATGCGTGTTGTTTATCTTAGACTAAGTCGTTAGAGAAACGTAGTTTTCATAAGGTTTTATAAATTGATGAGGCAATGATAACAGATTGTTTTCAAAAAATTCAATGCAAGATAAAAAATTGAAAAGGATTGTTACCAAGAATGGTACATAAATCCATGTTGACCAAGACAAAACGGCTTCCCTCTATAAATCATGTAATAAGATGGAGACTCATTTTACGTTGATGGAGAACCATTGAATGAAGCTTTAATTGATTATATACAAGACAACTAAGCCCATCAATTGGAGTAGCAAGAATCAATGGGGCAAGACTGAACCTTGAATGATAAATAGCTAAAGTAGATAGCTAAAGAGAGATCCCCATTAGTTTTAGTATTAAGAGAAGTATTCTCGATGAGCAAGGAAATCATTTTGAAAAATCTCCAACATAGTCGAGGACCTTGAGGGATTGAAGGATAATATTAGCTTCCCATTTTCCATATGATTTGATAATATCAATCTTGAGGAAGAGAATATTTTGGGAAGAATCTTTTTTAAAATCATCTCCCTCCCAAAGGTCAAATCTATTGTAAGGATGGATCTACCTTTGATCAATCCGTTTTTATCTTCTTTAATTCATCATTGGACATGGCCTACTATGAAGTTGGCTAGGAGCTTCACAAGGACTTTGTGGTCTATGTCAAAAATGGGCATATGCTACCAATTTTCAATTATATTCTCTTTATCAAAATGTGCCTATAATTAAATTGCAAGAAGTGAATAGAAGAGCATTAGAAAGCATTACAAAAGTCTTTAAACCTTGTCAACTCCCTTGTAGGGGGGATTACTTCGTTTTGAGCGTCCTGTTTTCAGAGATGCACTATGCCATTTAAAGGGAATAGATTTCTTACAATTGAAATTTCTTCTACCTAAAGTGACAAGGGATTTATAAATGGGTAACTTATTAGGAACATTGTTGAAGTTGGCCATGCATCTTTCCTTCTGATTTCTCTAGAGAGCTTCACTCGTAATGACATTATGCAAAGCAAAGGGGCAACACTCATTTCTTCGAGAAGATCTGTCTTCTACTTCTTATGATCTCTTCTACGTTTTAGGAAGATCAACTATTGTTTTCACTTTATGCTAGTGTATATGAATTCCTTCTTTGGATATGACTCTTCCTCGGTACAAAATTTTGTCCTTGGAAAAGAAGCACTCACTTCTCTTTCCATACAATTTTTCTTTACGTGTTTGCAAAATTTTCTTAAGATTCAGAATATAGAAGAATATGATCCAGAAGTTTTAAGATGAATGCATCCAGATAATCATGAAAAATAGTGTTGATCAAGCTCACAAATGTGGTTGGAGTGTCTCTTAGTCCAAAATATAAGACTGAAAATTCATATTGTCCATAACCTATCTTGGGTATATCATTTGGTTTTATCCTAATTTGGCGATATCTAGATCTTAAGTCCATTTTGTTGAATATAGTCTCTCCACTTAATTGGCTAAACAATTCATCTATATGAGATATAGGATATTTAATTTTAATTGTTATTTTATTCAACCCCCTATACTCAATGCATAATCTATAAGGCTCGTCTTTCTACTTTTGAAATAAAATAGGTGCTCCCCAAAGTGAAACACTCGGTCTTATTAAGCCTTCCTTCAAAAGAGCATGTGATCTTGTTGGAACTGAAGGACTCACAAGGCAAGGAAGCTTACGAAGGGAGTCAGAGAGGAGAGAAGGCACAAGCAGACAGGGTAATCAACGACGATCTGGCAACAAGGCCAATATTTTTTCAGGACACTAAACCATATCGAAGAGATGGAAACACAAGGAGGAGGAGCAAGTAGGGAGCTCGAAGATATGTATGACAAATCGTTAGAAGAAATCCCTACAACAATAGTGATTTTCATCACTAAGAGCCATTGTAGATACCATTTCATATTTTTGTAGCTCCATTTTGTGTAAGCCAAGGAGTCCTTGAGCTTGAGGAGCATTCGAAGTAGTTACCTACCAATTTTCATAATTTTTAGACTTCGTTTGAGTCTTCAAATAGGACATAGAACCTAATTTTTAACTAGGCCGGACACTAGGTCTGGACACGGCCAAAACCTAGTCAAAAACTATAAATAGAGCTAGAGAGCTCATTTTTGAGGTTAGCTTGTAAGTGATCTAAACTTGTATGAGCATTTTGGAAGTAATCTAAAGAACTCCATTGCTTCTCACTCTTTGTCTTACCTTGTGTGCGTGTGTGTGTATATGTGTGTGCATGTTAGTGTGCTTCTCACACACGCACTTGTGCCTTCACTTGCTCGAGGTCATCATACCATCCTCACGTCTTCCCGGATTGACATTAAAGGAGGTGCTACTCATCACTGAGTTACACCAAATTTTGGCGCCATTGCCGGGGATCGAGCTTTGAGGACGAGCGCGTGATGGTAAGACATAGGTTTGAGACGTTGGGGTTGTAGGTAATCTCTTTACTTTTCTGATTTTTCTCTTTCTTACCTCACCATCATCATCTTCACCATCTCCCACCTCCATCTCCATCATCGTGAAAATTTTCAGTTTTGATCATATCACCTTCTCCACCTCATTTCCCTCATTCCACTTGTGAGAGAGAGCGACAGAGCAATATTGTGTGCTTTGTTTTTGCATGTTTGTTGAGTTTTCTTGCAGGATCCAGCTGTATCATCCCCTCTAGCACGCTGCGCAGGTACAGAAAAACTCAGAAAATGTCTCTGTGTCACCGACCTGTGTCGATCGCGATCGACAGAAAATTCGACCAATTTGTAAAACTAAGTGCACGACTAGGACAAGCACAAAGAGCACATTCCAAATCACTAAACAAAATTGAAAAATTCTGTGTTTCTCTGTCAATCGCGACCGACACCATCGATCGGGATCGACAGCCACGATCGACAACATCTGTCAATCACGACCGACAGACCCTGTCAATCACGACCGACAGACCCCAGGACTGACTGACTGCCACGTAGGACCCTGTCAATCGCGATTGACACCATCGATCGCGATCGAGAGCCACGACCGACACCTCTGTCAGTCGCGATTAACATCATCGATCGCGACCGACTGAATTTTGGCGATTGACAGAAAACTTCGCATTGCCACGTATCCATCGCGACGGACACATCCCCGATTGACTGAAATTATGGCGGAAACCCCGGAAAAAGTGTCGATCACGATTGACACCATCGATCACGATTGATAGGACCCACGACCGACTCTGTCGATCGTGATTGACATTGTCAATCGCGATTGACGTGTCGATCGCGATCAACAGGCCCCGACGGACACCTCTGTCAATCGCGATTGACAGACCTGTCGATCGCGATTGACAGGCTTTTTCGGCCAAATTTCTAGGGTTTTTTCTCGCATATTTTTGGGGTAATTTTGGGCATACTTATCAAGCTATTAGTGACTTGTGAGGTCCCTACACTTGCATTTTGAGAACAAAAAAATCCTGTGAACTGTCAACTTGTTTGAACCCTGTTTTAGCACCAAAACCTTGAACTGACATAACTTTCTCATACGAAATCCGTTTGCTGTGATTCTTGTCTTGTTGGAAAGTTCATGGGGAGTACAGCCAAAACTTCCACTGGTTATAGTTAAATTAAGATCAGGATTATTAGATAGGGTATTTTGAAGTTGACCATACCCAAGGGGAACAAAATTCAGGGATCTCTAGATTTTTTCTCCAAAAAAATCATAGTGCAAATTGGTGTTTGTGTTACATGAATGAAAGTTATTGGTTCTATCTTTGGAATTTAAGTCTTGAGCTAACTTTGGAACTCTTAGAGATCTATTGAGAGCATCGAAGGGCATTCTAAGCAAGAGTAAGTGCAAGCTTGGGAACACGCTTCCTAGGCACTCAAGGGCAACCAAGAAGGAAACAAAAGGTTGGAAACCCTCAACTCCCTCTGTCAATTCCTAGCTTAGGCTAAGTTCGAGTAGTGCTAGGAGTAAGTCAGGGCGGCGATAGGCATTTATCAAGTTGAAGACTATCTAAATGTTCAAGTTCAAGCTAACGACATAATCTTTGTACGGTCGAGAACTTTAAAGGAAAAGAACTTAACGTGGAACGATCAACTTCAAGTGCGGAAATACACTCAAGTATACCTGACAACGTGATATCAGAGAAGACCATAAACACGGTAATCAACTAAAAAAGAATCAAGTAACTGATACAAAAGAACTCAGCAACGAGGTTGTACTTGGGCAAATTTGGGCTATTCAATTAGGCTTATGAACCTTAGATCAGGGCGACATCTAGGGAGAGATAGACAAAGTCTTAGGTCTTCAGAGGCTAGTGTTAATCATACTACTAGGTCTTGGGCCCAGCAGTTGAGTCACCACTCGCATTACCCTAGCTCTGAGACTAGTGAATTAGAGATGTCTCAAGGCATGGACAGACCCACAGGAAGTTTAGGTGGGCCATATTTGTATAGGGTGGAAGGCCCCTACAAGACACAGCTGGAATACCTTAGGACCAACCGATTAAGTGCTAGCATCTATGAGGACAACCTAGGAAGATCCGTGATCCAGATTAAAAACCCGGACCAGTCCATTGGACTAGAACGCCCAGATGTCAAGTTCGAAAATGGAGCATACCTAGATAAAGAAGGGACTATATACATAGTCACCAGTCACCCGGAGAGGACATATGAATTCGGGAATGTGATCCCTAAGACGGACATAGATGACCTAGAACAAGGGAACGTAGGAGGAGAGCCCAGGACCCCTCGAGGGAAATCTGTTCTTACTAGAATCCTCAATCCCGAGTGGGTTCCCCAAGACAATAAGAGTATAGATCTGCTCCTAAACCAAGGGACCGATGAAGCCTTTTGGAGGTATAAATCAAATAGGCCAAATGATACAGGGTCAATCCTGATCTATGAGTTCAAAGATCCTGATAGCCCAGGCAGAGTGACTTACTTAGATCACGCTTCAGAGAGGATTTTTGTTGTTACAGAACATGACATGCATGCTTATACTTGGAAGGGTGAATTCGTTTTCCCCCAACCAAGATCGAACGTGTCCTATGGTCACCCTAGAGCTGGAACATCCCAAGCTCATGGAACTCAAAGAGACAGAAGTAGAGATAGGCCAGAAGTAAGCTTTGCCAACCCAGAGGGCAGAGAAAGAACGAGGACGGAAACAAATAGAGTAGAACCTGAGGTACTTAGAGCCCCCAGGAATCAAAGAAATGCGGATGAGTTCCCTCTACCAAGACCTAGAGAGCACACAAGGACTTTGAGACCGACTCAGCTAGTTAAGTCCATGAAGAACTACTTCGATGACACTAGAGATCCATATGATCATGTGGCTGAGTTTAGGCAAGTCTTGAGAGCTGAACAAGTTGAAGATGTGTTCACACAGTACGCCTTTGGTCTAACCCTTAGGAATACTGCCCTGACATGGTTTCAGCCACTAAACGAGAGGCAGTTCAGGAGCATAGACCAACTTCTAGAGGCATTCATTATCGAATTCTGTAAAAGTGGCATAAGACATAACACTTCCTCGCTGATTCACAGCTTCAAGCAAGCCCCTCAAGAAACTGTGAGACTTGCTAGAAGAAGATTTAGACAATACCTAGAGAGATTCCCTGTCCCTGAGTTACCCACACTAGCTAAGCAAGTGGCTTTGTTCTTGGATGGATTGCTAAGTACCAAATTGAGATCATATGTGTACTTGAAGGACCCTAGGACCATAGAAGAGTGTGTACGCACATGCATTGACATCGAGGATAACCTAGGGGAAGAACTAGAGCTTTCCAAAATCTAAAAAGACTCAGATAGTGCCTCTAGCCTCTCTTCCTCGCAATCCACGTCGATTGAGGACTTAGCAGAAAAAGTAGCTCAAAAATTAGGTGTCACTAGGAAGCAGATCCCAAGATTTGCCCCAGTGAAAAGATGCTATGCTTGTGGAGGTGACCACATGGCGAATGTATGTCCCATTATGGCTCAACCCGAAGTAAATCCTAGTAGCCAGTACTGCACCATAGAATGAAGATACACAAATAACTCAGCACAAGACTGCCCATACAATAAGCAAGCGGTTAGGCAAACCTACCCTCAGCCATACCAACAAGGAAGATACCAGAGTCAATACCGACCACAACAGTATGCTAGGCCTCAGCAAAATTACAAACCGCAATATCAGACCCAACTGAGACCTCAGCCAGTGCTAGCACAACAACCACCTGCTCCTACTAATGTGATTCCGGTAAAGTATGTTGTTTTAGAAGAAAACATGAATAGAGCTATAGTCCGAGTAACACCATTAATTTCAGAAAGTGATCCTAGTGACCATAGCTTTGATTCTACGCATGTTGATAGTCCCCAGGCTTACTACATGCATTCTCCTGAACATGGTGAGTCCTACTACAGTGAGGAACCGACTGAACCTAATTGGGAGCCCGAGTATGCTAATGTCATGTACGCAAACCCCAACTCAACCTAGGCAAGTAAGACCCCCATTTCCTAGAGGACCATGCTACAGATGTCAGGGAGATCATCTCATTCGCGATTGTCCCTTACCTCCACCTACACAATCCCAGTCAGTGACGATCCAGGGCTATTGCCAGGAGTGTGGAAAGGAGCATCTCTTACGAGACTGCATAAGGAATCCTAATAATATGCCAAAAATCACTCCTATCAATGTCGTAGGGTTAGTTGTAGACTCCATAGGAAGTGTGACGTCCACTACACCAGTGCAAGTGATCACTAGAGCCCAAGCCTTGCAGCAGAACCAAAGCGTAGGCCAAGAAAAGAGCCCAGATGTTAGTGAAATGGAGAGCATGACAAAGAAGAGGACTAGAGCTTGGAGAGATAGTCGTGAAAGAATGAAAAGACAATGGGCAAAGAAAATGAGTGAACTTGAGGAAAGCCTAAGAGAAACGAGAGCCAGGATAACCGAACTCACATCTCAAACTCCCTCTCACACTACCCCACCTCCACCATTCCCAACTCCATCCGACCTGCCACCTTCCAACCCGCCTCACCTAATCCCACCACCCCCTAGAGTAGGATCAGTCCTAGCAGATCCCACTCCCGAGGACCTAAACATGATGCTTAAAGCATATCAGGCCAGAATCCAAGATGGGCCAAAAGTAACTGATCATGGAAAGTGCTATCATAGAGCAGATTTAGAGCTTGAATGAACTAAAATTTGTGCTAAGATGGTGGAGTTGGCTCAAACCATGTTTGAAGGCAGTCGCCTTTTTAACATATCTAGCTCAGCCAAGACGCAGGTGCACTTTGAAGGACTATTAGAAAGAATAGAGAGGCTAATTGCACAATCAGAAAAGGAACCCGCCTCTCAACACAAGGACAAGGCAAGTGAAAGAGTAGGTCTTCCTACCCAGGAAACCTATGTGCCTAACTCTACGGAGCCAGACACATCATCTTTTATGAATCGGTTCACACCAGAATTCCTACGAGAGATTCAAGAAGACAAATGGGCTAAAGAAAGTGAAGTCCCTCCTCCCATTGAACTTGTGGATGATGCACACGACCAATTCCCACAAGACATTCCATCCATTTATGAGGAGCTGGAGAGCACCCATTCTCAGGAAAGATTAGACTTTGAGTCTAACTCTCTGCAAGAATTACCCCACTTCACAGGCCCATGGGAAGCTAAGTCTACTTGTATGAGAGCACCCATAGTCATGGTACGAAATAAGGACTCAATCATACCTAGGAACACAGAGGTAGTGAAAAACACTAAAGTACAGTGCAACCTCACCTTAGAAGAACTACTCAAAGTGAGGCTAGAGCTATGGAAACATGTAGCCAAACAATTACCAGAAATAACAAAACCTCATTCCTAGGTAGGATCCCAGAAAACAGTGCCAGAAATACCATTGGACAAGATAGGAGACATGAGTGACGGCAAAGAGGGAAACACATATCTTCCTATCACCCATCAAGGGTACACCACCAAGGCCATTTTAGACTCAGGTGCAGGAGTTGCAATTGCTACCACTTCCCTATGGAAGCGTTGGGGCAAGCCAGCACTCAGGCCCACAAGGATGAAATTGCAAATGGCCGATGGTCACATAGAGATACCCCTAGGGCTGTTATAAGGAATAACTCTCACCACATGTGGTGTTGAGTTCGAGTGTACATTTGCTATATGTGATTTTAGCAAAAATCATGCCTATGAAATGATCTTGGGATGACCCTTTATGCGACAGTTGCAAGTGGTACAGGATTGGGGAACCAATTCCTTGTACCTGCAACACTTAGGTGTTACGACCAAAGTGAATCTCAAAGATTACTCTCATAGAGATGTCCCTCCTATCCAATGGAATCCCCTCCATAGAGCCAAAGATGATACGGAATCGGTGCATTCCATAGGATCAGGATCCTCATGGATGCATGAAGACACCCACTTATGGATGTGTAAAGTAGTAGTAGAAGAAGAGAAGAGAGAAGAATCCAGAGAGATAGGTGCAAAAGAAACACTTAGATCAATTCAAGACCCAGCCTATGCACCGGTAGTCTTTCCTGACGAAGAATTTGAACCCCACGGCTAGGCAGAAATCCTAGCAACAATGGATGTAGCCATCAATGAAGAACAATGGACACCTCACTGTGATGAAGATGGCTATGACATTTTAGTCTTCTCCATAGAGCCGATCATGGGAGAGGCAGTGTTATAAGAGTGTGAACCTAGCCCGGATGCATTTGAGGATGCAAGTGACTCCGATCTAGAGTCAATCATTATGGACCCACCTTTTGCATCAGATGAAGAATAGTTCTATGAAGTAGAATTTCAACCTCAGAGGCATGGAGAGCTTACAAATGATTTAAGGCTAGCCACACATGTGACCCCGAAGGAAGAAGGAAAGAAAAGAAAGAAGAGAAAAGTCACACCAGAAGAGGAAGAATCTTTGTTTGAGGTCCCGGAAAATTTTAAGAAGTATGAGATAGATGACAAGAGAGTCATGATCAGAATGCCTAAACGAGAGGCGCAATCGGGGGAGGCCTATGATAACAAAGAAACTACCAAGAAAATAGTGGTAGCCCTAGAAGAAGGAGAGGAGAGATGTACTTATATAGGACATGACCTGACGGAAAAAGAAGAACGTGAATTGATAGCCTTGCTCAGAGAATACAGAGATGTATTCGCTTGGAGCTACAAGGATTTGAAAGGAGTAGACCCAGATATATGCTCACACACTATCCCCATGACCTCAGATGCTAAACCTTCCAAGCAAAAGCCATACACATACAATGATAATTATGCTGCGAAGATCAAAGAAGAGATAGATCGTCTGGTAGAAGCTGGATTCATCTATGAAATTGAGCACACTGAGTGGGTATCCCCCATCGTAGTGGTGCCCAAGAAAAATGGAAAGCTGCATGTATGCATTAACTTGAAGAAGGACAATGCAGCCACAATTCGAGATAACTATCCGCTTCTTATCACAGAGCATCTCTTAGAAAGAGTAGCAGGCAAGGAAGTGTACAACTTCCTTGATGGATTTTCGGGCTACAATCAAGTAGCCATAGCTTTAGAAGATTAGCATAAGACGGCTTTTGCCACTAAATGGGGCATGTTTGCCTTTAGAGTAATGCAATTTGGGCTTACCAATGCACCCGCTACCTTCCAGAGACTAATGTGCCATGTATTTAAAGAGTTCCTGAGGAAGAACTTAGAAGTCTATGTTGATGATTTTTGTGCTCATTCCAACATTAGGCAAACTCATATTCCTGAACTCAGACAAATCTTTGACAAATGTAGAGAATATCAAGTCTGCCTAAACCCAGAAAAGTGCATTTTTATGGTCAGGCAAGGCAAGATTCTAGGACACATAGTGTCAAAGAATGGCATATCCACTGATGAAGAGAAAGTGACAGCCATAGCCGAGTTACCTAGGCCAAAGAATGTCAAGGAAGTACAAGCTTTCATGGGGCATTGTGGTTATTACCGCCGGTTTATACACATGTATGCCATCATAGCAAAGCCTCTGTATGGACTTTTGACTAACTTTGAGTGGACTAATGAATGTGAGAACTCTTTCAATGAGCTTAAACGGCGATTATGTTCAGCACCAATCTTGACCACACCAGATTGGAACAAGCCTTTCCATGTTCATGTTGATACATCCAATTATGCTATTGGGTGTGTACTCGCTCAGCCTACCGGTGAAGGTAATATGGATCTTCCGATTGCCTATGCTAGTAGACAATTGAATGCAGCTGAACGAAGTTATACCACTATGGAGAGAGAAGGATTAGGCATGGTATATGCAGTTAAAAAGTTTAGACATTATTTGCTTGCAAATAAGTTTAAATTTTTTACTGACCATCAGGCACTGCTATATCTCGTAAACAAGCCATGCAATACAGGAAGATTAGTAAGATGGTTTCTCTTGCTAATGGAATATGATTTCGAGGTTGTGGTAAGGAAAGGGAAGACTCACTTGAGAGCAGACCATCTCTCTAGGCTCACATCTGGAGAAGCCCCACAAGGATGTCAGATGACTACCTGATGCTTACTTGTTTAATTTAGAAGTTGTGCCATAGTGGGCTAAGCCACTAGTGCCAATATTGACATACGGACCTAACACCTAATAATAAACACACATGATAAAGAGGTAGTAAAAGCCCAAAAGTATCACATCATGGCAGGAAGTATGTACAAGCACATAGATCAAGGGATCTTGGCTTGTTGTGTGGAAGAGGATGAGTACACTAAATGGTTGCAATTAGCACATGTAGGTGCATTAGAGCAACACTACTCAAAGCAACAAACCCTAGAGACACTAAAGAGACTCGGAGTGCATTGGCCGACTATGGAAGCTGATGTCCAAAAGTTGTGCAAGGAATGCCCAATCTGTTGCACTAAACCACCTGTGGAACATGCCACTCTTTATCAAGTATCCATAGTGCCAGATTGGAGTGAACCACTAGTATCCTTCCTGAGGACGAAAACATTCCCTCCAGACATGATCCTGGCTAGGAAAAGGAGTTTAGAACAAGAAGCCCTGGATTACTCACTCATTGGTGATAATCTATATAAACGTGGTAAAGATGGGTACCTCAGACTATGCACCCATGAGAGTGAATATCTCAAGATCTTGGAAACTCCTCATCAAGGTGTAGCAGGGGGACATTTTGGACTAGACCGAGTGATTAAAGCGATCCAATTTGCAGGCTTGTGGTGGCCTACCCTTCACATGGATGCACATACCTATGTGAAACCGTGTGATGTTTGCCAGAGAACTCAGTGCCCTATACGCAAAGATGAGATGCCACTGAAACCTATGATGGGTGGACGTGCATTCTCTAAGTGGGGAATAGACTTTGTAGGTCCTATTAATCCCCCAGCTAAGGGTTCCCATGCAGACTATATCATTGTTGCCACAGACTATTTAACCAAGTGGGTAGAGGTAAAAGCCACAACGAAGAACGATGCTCAAACAACAGCTAAGTTCTTATTTGAGAATGTGTTCACCAGAAACGGTGTCGTGAAGGGCTCAGTTGGGTGGATCAGGCCAACTACTTGTGTTCCAAATAGACGGTACACGCAGGGTGCTTTGGGCAACTTAAGAGGTAGAATTCAAATATAGATACTCACAGATAGTCAGATGAGATCATAACTCAAATCACACGTACAATTCATCAACACCATAAGAGAGAATAGAAAGATAAGTGAGAGGTGTGAAACTCATCATATGAGAGACAATTAATTCATAATAATGTGTCCATACAAATATAATGCAAATAACGAAAACAAACACATCATAAGAGAGTTTGGAAACGAGAGAGATGTGAGGAAATTGGAGAGTCAATTAATTCATAATAAGGTCTTCATACACATATAATACAGATAACGGAAACAGATACAAGTTACCAAAACATCATAAATCATGATGTCCTCCTCATGCGAGCAGAACCTCCACACTATGCGTGGACCAACACTCCTCAAGAGTGTGAGAACTCTCTGTCTCCAAGAAGATCTCCAAGCTCTAAATCTTTGAGTGAGCCCCCCTATACAAGGAGCCAAGGGCCTTGTTATATAGTTGTTCTCCTCTTAGAAAAGCTAAAAGAAAGCACGTTCACAAAATCTTTCGTTGATGAAAAGCTACGTCATAGTTGGAAGTGGACAAAAAAAAATCTCTCGCGATAACGGCACTGTCCGTAAGTTTTTAATAAAGTAATAAAATCAAAATAAAAGTCTTTCGCTGTCGCTTGGCGTGGGGATTGAACCTGGGTCAATGGGGAAGCTTTTTAAAACTCTTGAGCTAGACCATATGAGCGCCCGTTGATTCGTTATACATGCATATGGAGATATTATATATAGATACGCTGCGCCCGTGTGGATTCCCTTGGAGAAGTATGTAAGCTTTCAAATATATATAGTTTGTTTAAAGTATGAAGACTGAGGTTGATGCTTCTTAGTGAAGCTAATTGTTAAGTCAATATAAACATTGACTTCCAACAATCCCTCCTTCAATGTCATATTGGTATAAGCTTCAGTAACCTGCAAATCTTCTCATGACTATCTCTAGTCAATGCTTCGGTAAAATATCTTGGCAAATATATCTGCAACATTCTCAGTAGAGAGTTATTCTTTAGATTGAATTAATCAAAAACTGGATACGTAGAGATTTAAATCTCTACAACATTCACCCCTACTAAACTTGCACATCATCCTTGATGGGCCAATCTTCAAATCTTCTTTCTGCTTCAAAATAATCTGACATTTCATAGAACATTGAATTTTGAAAACATTTATCAAGTGCATGGGAAGATGAAAAATTGTGCCTATGCAAGGCCATATAATGTAGCCCTATCAATTGCATACTTTGGAAATGCATGGTTAAAATATGGTGCAAAAGATAAGGTAATTGGCATTTGTAGACGAAGCATGTGCTCTCACTTTCATACATTTCATGTGTATATACGTAAGTCCTTTTCATCACTCAAAGTGCATGGGTAAAGCTCAAAACGTGCCTTGATGCAAGGTCATGTAATGAGACCCTATCATGCATACTTTAGGTGCATAAGTAAACAAACATGGTGCAAGTATCAGGGTAAAAGCATTTGCTGATGAAGCTTGTGCGCTCACTCCCATACATATCAATGTGTATATACATCAATCCTTACAATCACTCAAAATGCATGGGTAAAGCTCAAAATGTGCTTAGATGCAAGGTCATGTAGTGAGACCCTACCATGCATACTTTAAGTGCATTGTTCCAAAATCATGGTGCAAAAGGGGTAAAAGGATATCGATGATGAGGTTCTTCATAACTTTTGATACTTGCTTTTTAAATTGGATATCATCCTTTTTTAATAATAACAAGTGCAAGTAGATTGTGCAGGCTAAAGAAATAAACATGTGTGTATATACATTGGTTTATGCATACTCTGAGTGCAAAATAGACTCAATATGGTGCAAATAATGGAGAGTAAGAAAAGAAGACTAAAATGAATTTAAGTCAACACTCAATTCTCACTCTTCAATCAAATAATCCTCTCAAATCACTCGAACACTCCAAAGATCCAAAGATAGGGATAATTTTGAAGAAGCGTGTTTCTGTCTCATGAAAAACATCAAAGTTAGTATAAAAAAACATGCTTTTCAATTCATCCTTACTACAATTTCACTCATCATCTCCTATCTTTGGATCTCTTCATGGTTGGTCTTCAATTATAAGCATCTGTTCATCCTCTTCAACCTGTTCTTTTCTGCAAAGATAAAGGTTTAGAAAACTTTGATGAATTTTTAATATTTTGTTCAATTTGTTTGATAGCATTTTCAATCCATTGTTTTTCCTTTTCTTTAATACTATTATCATTGTTTGTACTCTCATCAATTTCATTGATATTTTCATGTTCACTTTGAATAGATTGTTCATCGTTAATATCATGGCTCAATTGAACTTTCAAGTTCTTAACCTTTTCTTGATCAAATAATTTGTCATTTTCTAGAAACTTTGGATCACATAGTACATAATATTTGTCATGTTTCTTTTTCAATTGTATAGAATTTTCAAATTCTTGCTCATTCTCTTCCAATCTTTCTTGTAAAATTTGTTCAACTTTTTGTTTATCCAACTTTATTTGTTCACTTTTCTTTTCTTCAAAACATTTAACTTGATTTTTATTTTCTATCATAGATCTTCAGAAGATTTCTTATTATTGTATCTCTTTGGTTTCCATTGTTTTCTAAATGATTTTGGCTTAGACTTTGTTTGATCAAAATATTCTTTCATTCCACCTTTTCCTAAGTTCAAGTGCAAAGTTGAGTGATCATGGTATTTACAAATTTTCTTATCAACTTCAGTGACCAATTTAAGTCTACAAGCATTCTCATATGCATTACAATTCCAAAACATATGGCCAAATTGATCACACCAAAAGCATCTTATAGGTCTATTTAATCTTCTATATGTGGCTTTAGGGGTAGAGCTTCTATGGTCAGATGAATGTCTTTTATCAAAAACTTGAGTAGATAAACTTTGTACTTGATGATCATATTTACACTTATATGTGGTAATTTCTTTTACTTGATTGGTTAGAATTTTAATATTTTCTTTCAAACTTGAAATTTCACAGCTAATACTTTCCGATGTTGCAAGTTCTTTCACATGATTAGATAGATTTTCCATACTCTTTATCAAATTTGAAAGTTCATAGTGAACAGCTCCTTCTAAATTCCCAAATTCTTGATTAAATTGTGTATTTAATGTTTTCATAATTTCATTAGTTTTTCTCAATATTGAAGTCATCATTGAGATATATGAAGTTAATGGCTCGAGTTTTTCATTTATGGATGCAATTATTTGTGACTCCATATCTTTGAATTGTTCATCATATTCTGGAGACTTCTTTTCAATTAATGCTTCCACACTAGAACCTATGTCTTGTGTGGTGTGTTTTGCAACCCCCTTTTTGCCCATTGTTCACTAATATAAGCAACGTAAAAGTAAAATATGCGTACCTGGAATTGAGCTTGCTATCGTACCTCTTAATTGTCAAATGCCGTGGAACAGTTTCACGTCGGGTTCACATGTCGTGAAGGGCTCAGTTGGGTGGATCAGGCCAACTGCTAGTGTTCCAAACAGACGGTACACGCAAGGTGCTTCGGGCAACTTAAGAGGTAGAATTCAAATATAGACGCTCACAGATAATTAGATGAAATCATAACTCAAATCACACATACAATTCATTAACATCATAAGAGAGTTTGGAAACGAGAGAGATGTGAGGAAATCAGAGAGCCAATTAATTCATAATAATGTGTTCGTACAAATATAATGCAGATAACGGAAACAGATACAAGTTACCAAAACATCGTAAATCATGATGTCCTCCTCATGCGAGCAAAACCTCCACACTATGTGTGGACCAACACTCCTCAAGAGTGTGAGAACTCCTCCTCCAACTCCTCCTCCAAAGTGGCCTCCAAGAACTCCTCCAAGAGCTTCAGAACTCAGACTTGAGATCTCTCTGAGTTGATATCAGATAATATCAGATAATGATTTAACAATGAGGCCAAGACCTCTTTTTTATAGTATTTTCCACTTGTCCAAAAGCTCTTGCGATAAAAAATAAAGCTGCTTTTCATACATTCAAAAATAGCGAATGCTTTTGAAATTCGTAAGTTTGCGTTCGTTTTGATTTTGAACGCTTTGCTTTTCTTTTGTTTTGTTTTTACTTTTATTATTTTAATGTTTTGTTACTTTTGCTTTAATTTTTATGGTTTCACACTCATATGATATAGGTTCATATGGAATTACAAGGGTTCTCAAGCAGGGTTTCACATGGGTGCTAACCACATATCAAGTGATCTGCTGACTTGTAAATGGACTCCAATAATCCTCCCTTCACAATAATGGTACAATCTTCAATAATCCACAAATTTTCTCATGACTATTTTTTAGCCAATGCTTCGGTAAAATATCTGCAATATTCTGAGTAGAAAATCATTCTTTAAATTTGGATTATTCAAACACTGGATACATAGGGATGTGGATATGTAGAGATGTAAATCTCTACGACATTCGCCCCTACTAAACTTGCACATCATCCTGATGGGCCAATCTTCAAATCTTCTTTCTGCTTCAAAGATAATCTGACTTTTCATAGACCATTGAATTTTGAAAACATTTGTCAAGTGCATGGGAAGATAAGCATTGTGCCTATGCAAGGCCATATAATGTAGCACTATCAATTGCATACTTTGTAAATGCATGGTTAAAATATGGTGCAAAAGATAAGGTAATTGGCATTTGTAGACGAAGCATGTGCTCTCACTTTCATACATTTCATGTTTTTATACATAAATCCTTTCCATCACTCAAAGTGCATGGGTAAAGCTCAAAACGTGCCTTGATGCAAGGTCATGTAATGAGAACCTATCATGCATACTTTAGGTGCATAAGTAAACAAACATGGTGCAAGTATCAGGGTAAAAGGCATTTGATGATGAAGCTTGTGCGCTCACTCACATACATATCAATGTGTATATACATCAATCCTTACAATCACTCAAAGTGCATAGGGAAGCTCAAAATGTGCCTTGATGCAAGGTCATGTAGTGAGACCCTACCATGCATACTTTAAGTGCATTGTTCCAAAAATCATGGTGCAAAAAATAGGTAGGAGGAAGTCGATGATGAGGTTCTTGAGAAATTTTTATGACTATTTTTAAATTGGATGTCATTCTTTTTTATTTGATTACAAGCGCAAGTAGATTGTGCAGGCTAAAGAAATAAATATATGTGAATATACATTGGTTTATGCATACTCTGAATGCAAGATAGACTCAATATGGTGCAAATAATGGAGAGTAAGAAAAGAAGACTAAAATGCATTAAAGTCAACACTCAATTCTCACTCTTCAATCAAATAATCCTCTCAATTCACTCAAACACTCTAACTAATCTCGAGCATCATTATCATCAAAGATAATTTTGAAGAAGTGTGTTCCTGTCTCATGAAAACATCAATGTTAGTATCAAAAACATGCTTTATAATTCATTCTTACTACAATTTCTTTCATCATATTATATCTATGGATCTCTTCATGGTTCATCTTCAATCATAAGCACCTGTTCATCATGGATCATCTTCAACCTCTTCTTTTTTGCAAAGATAAAGGTTTAGAAGACTTTGATGAATTTTTAATATTTTGTTCAATTTGTTTGATAGCATTTTCAATCCATTGTTTTTCCTTTTCGTTAATATTTTGAGCATTGCTTATACTCTCATCAATTTCATCGATATCTTCATGTTCACTTTGACTATTTTGTTCATCATTAATCTCATGGCTCAATTGAAATTTCAAATTCTTAACCTTCTCTTGATCAAATAATTTGTCATTTTCTAGAAACTTTGGATCACATAGTACATAATATTTATCATCTTTCTTTTTCAATTGTATCAACTTTTCATATTCTTGTTCATCCTCTTCCAATCTTTCTTGCAAAATTTGTTCAACTTTTTGTTTATCCAACTTGATTTATTCACTTTTCTTTTCTTCAAAACATTTAACTTGATTCTCAATTTCTATCATAGTTTCTTGTTCAGAAGATTTCTTATCATCGTATCTCTTTGGTTTCCATTGTTTTCTAAATGATCTTGGCTTAGATTTTGTTTGAGCAAAATACTCTTTAATTCCACCTCTTCCTAAGTTCAAGTGCAAAGTCGAGTGATCATGGTATTTGCAAATTTTCTTATCAACTTCAGTAACTAATTAAAGTATACAAGCATTCTCATATGCATTACAATTCCAAAACATATGGCCAAATTGATCACACCAAAAGCATCTTATAGGTCTATTTAATCTTCTATATGTGGCCTTAGGGGTAGATCTTCTATGGTCAGATGAATGTCTTTTATCAAAAACTTGAGTAGATAAGCTTTGTACTTGATGATCATATTTACACTTACATGTGGTAATTCCTTTTACTTGATTGGTTAGAATTTCAATATTTTCTTTCAAACTTGAAATTTCACAGCTAATACTTTCCGATGTTGCAAGTTCTTTCACATGATTAGATAGATTTTCCATACTCTTTATCAAATTTGAAAGTTCATAGGGAACAGCTCCTTCTAAATTCACAAATTCTTGATTAAATTGTGTATTTAATGATTTCATAAGTTCGTTCGTTTTCCCGAATATTGAAGTCATCATTGAGATATATGAAGTTAATGGCTCAATTTTTGAGGAAAGTTTCTCATCTATGGATGCAATTATTCGTGACTCCATATCTTTGAATTGTTCATCATATTCTGGAAACTTCTTTTCCATTAATGCTTCCACACTAGAACCTATTTCTTGTGTGGTGTGTTTTGCAACACCCTTTTTACCCATTGTTCACTAATATAAGCAACGTAAAAGTAAAATATGCGTACCTGGAATTGAGCTTGATATCGTACCTCCTAATTGCCAAATGCCGTGGAACAGTTTCACGTCGGGTTCACATGTCGTGAAGGGCTCAATTGGGTGGATCAGGCCAACTGCTTGTGTTCCAAATAGACGGTACACGCAGGGTGCTTCAGGCAACTTAAGAGGTAGAATTCAAATATAGATACTCACAGATAGTCAGATGAGATCATAACTCAAATCACACGTACAATTCATCAACACCATAAGAGAGAATAGAAAGATAAGTGAGAGGTGTGAAACTCATCATATGAGAGACAATTAATTCATAATAATGTGTCCATACAAATATAATGCAAATAACGAAAACAAACACATCATAAGAGAGCTTGGAAATGAGAGAGATGTGAGGAAATTGGAGAGTCAATTAATTCATAATAAGGTCTTCATACACATATAATACAGATAACGGAAACAGATACAAGTTACCAAAACATCATAAATCATGATGTCCTCCTCATGCGAGCAGAACCTCCACACTATGTGTGGACCAACACTCCTCAAGAGTGTGAGAACTCTCTGTCTCCAAGAAGATCTCCAAGCTCTAAATCTTTGAGTGAGCCCCCCTATACAAGGAGCCAAGGGCCTTGTTATATAGTTGTTCTCCTCTTTGAAAAGCTAAAAGAAAGCACGTTCGCGAAATCTTTCGTTGATGAAAAGCTACGATCATAGTTGGAAGCGGACAAAAAAAGTCTCTCACGATAACGGCACTGTCCATAAGTTTTTAATAAAGTAATAAAATCAAAATAGAAGTCTTTCGCTGTCGCTTGGCGTGGGGATTGAACCCGCGTCAATGGGCAAGTTTTTTAGAACTCTTGAGCTAGACCATATGAGCGCCCGTTGATCCGTGTATGTCTATATTGTCTATAGATATGTTGCTCCCGTGTGGATTCCCTTGGAGAAGTATGTAAGCTTTCAAATATATATAGTTTGTTTAAAGTATGAAGACTGAGGTTGATGCTTCTTAGTGAAGTTAATTGTTAAGTCAATATAAACATTGACTTCCAACAATCCCTCCTTCAATGTCATATTGGTATAAGCTTTAGTAACCTGCAAATCTTCTCATGACTATCTCTAGTCAATGCTTCAGTAAAATATCTTGGCAAATATATCTGCAACATTCTCAGTAGAGAGTTATTCTTTAGATTGAATTAATCAAAAACTGGATACGTAGAGATGTAAATCTCTACGACAACGGGTTACCTATAGAGCTAGTCAGTGATAGAGGCACTCACTTCTTGAATGAAGTTATTGAAAATCTGCTCCAAGAATTCTTGGTAGTACATAAGAAGTCTGCCCCCTATCACCCCCAAGCTAATGGCTACGCTGAGAGCACAAATAAGATCTTATGCAATGTACTGACAAAATTAGTGAACAATAAACGCTCTGATTGGGACAAAGAGCTACACCATGCTGTTTGTGCATACCGAGTCGCCTACAAAACGGTACTCCAAGCCACTCCCTTTCAGATGGTATTTGGCCAAAATGCAGTGCTACCGTTGGACTTCTTGATACCTACATTGAAAGTAGCACAAGAGCATGAATGGACAGGTCATGATCCTCTAGACTTTTTGACCTTGAACGACTAGGAGAAACAAGATTGAGGGCGGCTGTAGGGATATATGAAGCTAAGAAACGACAGAAGGCATACTTTGATGCCCACGTTAAGGATAAAGGTTTGAAGGCAGGTGACCTAGTACTAGTCTACACTTTGAAACAACATGCGAGGAAACTAGAGAAAAGAGGCTACGGACCCATGATCATTAATAGGATCTCAACAAGTGGAGCAGTGCAACTAGCCACATTAGAAGGTGATATTCTCCCAAGCTACATAAGCGGATGCCGAGTCAAGTTATATCAGGAACCTCTGACGGAAGAGATGCTAAGTCGTCTCAACACTGCTAAGAAACGCAAAGAAGAAGAAAAATGAATTCGCGAAGAAGCTCAAGCGGAAGCATTGGAACGCATCCGGAGAATGAAGTTGAGAAGACAGGGTAGAGAGCAACCTAGGATAGATGCATATGCAGATCAAGGATATCACGTGGCTATGTGTGAAGTTTCAGATATCAGCTCTCATAGGATAGTTGGTAGATATCATTTTATAACCTTAGAGATAGGACAAGGAAAGGGTGCAAGGACTGTAAGAGCCTTGATTGACTCAGGTACAGCCACTAGTGCTGTTAAATTTTCGTACTGTCAAAAGTTGAAACTAACTCTCAATCCTATAGAAGCATATCTCATAGGATTGGGAGGTGTGGAAACCCCTTGCATGGGCGAGGTGGAACTTCCCCTCTATATTCAAGATGAAGCAATGACAGTTAAAGTACTAGTGTGTCAAGATGAGGACCTCACTGAGCCTCTGGTCTTGGGTCAGGACTCGATCTATGATCATGCAGTCAACCTAAACCTAAGAAGTGGACTTCTTCAGGTATGGGTAAATCATAGTCGAATTATAGTTGAATTGGAAAATGAGGCACTCAAGGAATTAGGTAAGGCACGAACTCCTGGTCCTTCCAGGGGCGCACATGAAGTTGACAATGCTATTCTTGTCCAAAACTGTATGATGCAGAAAGAGGATTGTCTAAACAACGGAGTCAAGGATAAGACGACAACCCCTTCTATTCCAAAGGCCCGAGGGATGCAGCAACCAAAGGCAGATCAAATACAGAAGGAGCAGAGTACTACCTATACTGGAGGCCAAAAAAACGTGCGAAGTAGAATGTCTCAGCCGTTGAAACAAGTGTGGGTGCTGAAAGGCGAACACCCTGTTGCGACCATGCCAACCCCACGGCCAAAACCTCTTATTAGTAATCAACAACACGACACTAATAAGAAGTCTTTCATAAATTCTTCTGCGAAAGTGAAGTCTATTTGGGTACCCAAGAAGTCGAGGCAGGCCAGCCCACAATCACGACAAATCTGGGTGCCTAAGGCTTGCTTGCGGGCTCAAATAGCTACACCGAGGCCACACCCGGTACAACATGTTTCACTCACTCGAACATCAGATGCCCATTGTTATACATCACACACGGATACATATTCTTCCATGAGCACAAGTAGAATCACTTGTAAATGGGTCTCTAAAAAGCCTCATTTCGAGTAGATACCCCTATCAAACTCTCCAGAGTCTCCACAAAATCAAGATCAAAACCCATCCATTGCATTTGGAAACCTAAAGCTTGTAATCAACCACGGACCCCAGTTGTAAATCCATGCCCACCTACTAACTACATCACTCTCTCATGTAAAGCACTTAATAACCTACTAATCTCTTCCGAACCTCATGTTAATGTTGTAATGGGGACAAAAACGGTTCTATCTTGTCCTTTACAATGTTAACACCTGTTTCTATATTCTCACAGAGTTAGGAGGCAAGAAGTAACATGGCAGATGCGGAAGGAACTAGCTCCTAGGCAGCACCAACCCCCAAGTCATGGACATTGAAAGCCTTCCCATTGAGGAGGAATTGACGGAACGTCTAGTGGCATTGAGGGCATTACACGCCATACCAATTCAGAATCCTCCACAAGGGCACACAATGCCGGTCAGCAAAAATTCAGATTGGTTTAGTGATGTGGCAGGACCTCTGGGTGAAGGCACCTACATGTGGGAGGCCGAGATAGAATTCAATGGGCGCTGGGGCAGGTATCACTTCTTCACTAGAGAATTTGAGAAACTGCAGAATAATGAAGGATTGAAACCTATATGGAAGAAGGTGGGACTCTACGATTACTTCAAATTCCAATTGCCAAAGCCCGACTTTATAAGATGCTCATATTTGATTAGCACCCTCACTCGGAGCAAAGACAAAAAGGGGTACAACACCTTTGTCCTCCCATCTCTCACAAGGGGCAATGAGCTGAAGCGCTTCAGGTTGACTATCAATTTGGTAAGAGAAGCTCTAGACATGAAAGGTATGCACATTCGTACGGAGAAAGAGACTATGGTCCCCGACAATATGAAGAACAGGAATCTGACGAAATTAAAGGACATGGTGGCAATGACACCTACAATTGCCATTCACTTGTGAATGGTCATGCAGCATTTTGCATTTCCCGCTCAAGAGAGGTTTACAATGCCACCTAAGAAGATATGGTTTAGTTTATACTTGCCGACGCCTTCGATTTGACAATTAATATGCCCCACTGGATTATCGACCAAATCCACTTGGCTCATCAAAGGTGGTATAAAAACAAAAGTCTGTACTGTATGGATGTTGTGCTCTCACCCGGATTGTGTATAGATGTTTGGCTTACGATGTGCCAGTGCAAAGGGCACTCATTTGGACCAGGGTACAGGAGTTTCAACGCAGATTATCAACGGCAGGGCCACCATCCAAGAAAATGAGAGGCGCCATTCAGATGCCCTGTGCACAACCCCGCGGTGCGACGCTGACACCTGAGACAACTCCACGACTTCCGAGGTGGGTACAACCCTTCACTATCAGATTACCAAGACACAGCACTGATGGACCAAATCTGGTGTTCCCACCTGTACCAACCGACCTAGATTTTCCTCACGGATTCAGGTTAGAAGACCTAATTGGTGAGGAGGTTGCTAGAATAATCAAAGCTGTTAATGCGGAAGTCGAGGCAGAGCAAGCTAGTGGACAACAAACTGCTACAGACCAACCCCATCCTAGACAACCAGATGTTGTCAATGTGGAGGGTGAAGAAGAAGAAGAACAAGAGGAGGAACATGGTGGACAATCCGAGGAACAAGAGCAGGAATATGATGAGGAAGCTCTGCAAGTACTTGAGGGTGCCCCGGCTTATACAAAGGAATTGAAAAAGCTTTATGATACCATCAACAGAGTTCAAGAGCAACATAGACTGTCCCTAGCAGTAGGAAAAGCCCTCATGAACCAGATCCTTGAGGAGGAAGGCGTAGACGAGCAATACCGCGCCACACTTGACATGATATCTGATGCTTTAGGAGTACCTGAGATGGTGCGTACCGCCCTTGCACAAGCACGAAGAACGGAGCGAAGATACGGCAGACATCGCCCTCGATCAGGAAAATAGATGAATGTATTAGTATCAAAACCACAAGGCACATCCATAACCACGGGCACAGCACACAGTTCATGATACTGAGGAAACCCATACATCAAATGCACCTCCGTCACCCCCTTTGCCACCCGTGCCTCCAACTCCACCACATTCACCTCCCACTACCAGTGTAACCACTACTGTCACTGCCTCCGATTCCACTACCCATACCGAAGCACAGACCGTCAGTCAACCCACACAACCCACACACCCTATCTCCACCTCTCTTGTCTATACGGCCACTGAAACAGTAATTCTAACTGCAGCCACGGAAAATCTCATTCCCCCGATCACACTTCCGGGCAGTTCGTATTCACAATTGCACACACCACCGTACACTTTCACCACTATCACCGCACCCACAATTCCAATATTCACAATCACTCCCACTACTGCATCCACTATTGATTTTATGGACATATTACCCACCTCTGCACCTCTCCCTCCCCCCATACACCCACCATCTCCCATTCCCCCACCCCCCACTTCACCATTTTCCAGCACCGCATCCACACTCCCATTCCCTTCCTCTTCCCTTCTGCATTCAACACCCTTCCCGCATCCACCCCTATTAATAATGTATTTAATAATATGTATCACTGTATGTCGCAACTACAACAACACTACCAGCATATGGATAACCAACATACGAGACTCTTCCAAAGCCATGAAAAACTTCAAGTACGATTCATTGATTTAGAAAGGGAAAAGCGGCTAGTACAACAACAGTATGTCACTTTACAGGAACAACATGAGCAGTTAGTAGCCAATCCACACCAATCAGATGCAGAAGAAAAACAACAAATGGATGATCTGCTACATTCTCAGATAATAGAGAATCTCAAGCTTCAAGGCAACCTGGCCCTCTTACGCAAACACATGTCTACTGCACTCGACGAGAATAAACGACTATAGAAACAAAACGAAGAAAACTTGGAAGCAGCCATGGAGGGTTTATATTGTTCTTGAGTGAGCTTAACCATCAATTTAGTATTTACAATATGGGAGCTTGCCCTTCTAGGTGAAATGCCTTGGTCCATCTACAACCGGTGGAGTCAACAAAATCATAAAGTTGCCTTGCTCAACATGACAATTGTTTTTTTCCTTAGGTGATAATAGATTTAACATTCAAAATCATCATCTAAAGATGATGCTTCCATTCCTTGTGTAGAAGGGTCAACCTTTGGGCCATGTTCATTGATTGGCCCCTCGCTTGATGATAAAGTGGAATTTCTCTTTTCCTCCTCCACTGCATGTGGCTGCTCCTCCTTAAATGGCACATCGTGATTGGCCATAACCTTCTTTGCCTCATGTTCATACAGCTAATAAGCCTTCTTATCCTCCTTGTACCCTAAGAAGAAACATTTGATGCTTTTTTGTTGAAGCTTCTTTCTGTCCCTATCTAGAAAATCTACATAACATTCACTTCAAGATGCTTTTAAATGGGAAACAGATGGCTTTTTACCAATATATGCCTCTTCTGGATTTTTTCCATCAAGTTCCTTGGTGTAAATTTAATGCAAGATGTTGATAGTAGTGTTTACAGCCTTTGCCCAAAGTTGATGTTGAAAGCCCTTGCCCTTCAACATGCACCTTCCCATCTCCATGATGGTCTTATTTAGACGTTCTACAACACTGTTTTGTTGACTGATATGTGCCACTATGATTTGTTGTTTGGTTCCTTTACTCTTGCAAAATCTTCAAATTTTGTTGATGTAAAGTTGAAGCCATTCTTTAGACCTAGGAAAAGCTTGATCCTTATCATGAAGGAAGTACACCCACATCTTCCTACTATAGACACCCACGAGTAACATGAAGTACGAAGATCCACCCGACAACTGTGTAAGCAATTTTTTGCACAAATTGGCATTCACCAATTGTAGAGGATAGCATGCTCTATTCTTGCTTTTTGTGGAAATGCCTTTTTTTGTTGCTTGACCATCATGCATGCTTCACATGGTTGCTTCATCTATGCAATCAATGGTAGGTGTGTAACCATATCCCTATGATGCATCTTCTTTGATATAGGGTGTTGGATATGGCCAAATCTCTCATTCCATAGCCTAATTGTGCCCACACTTGTAGTGGTTGTAAGAGGAGACAACTCAAACAAGTTGCTCCCCCTTATCCTACTCTAAACAACGTTATTATTACTATCCATAATCTTAGCTCTTGTCTTAATGAAAGATACCTCATGACCTTGAATAGTTATAAAAGCTTTTGAAAGTAGATTTTTCTTTTATTTGTGGAAGATACAACACCGTTGAAAGATTATCTATATCACCATTATGAGAGAAACTATACCTTCAACCTCTATAGGACATCTTGCATAACTCTCTCCCTTTACTATCATGGGTTCCTTTAGAGGTTTTAAGAAACTGTATATGTGTTCTTTGCTCCTCATGTGATCAGAGGCAATACTATCCAACACCCATAAATTATCTATTCTAAAACCTTCTCCTTAAAAGCATACCTCCTCTATCGTAAGAAATAACTCAAGCTCTATTTCTCTAGTGTTGGTAGGATCTTTGCCCTTGCCACCTTTTAAAGAGTCATTCTTCACTTCAACCTTCATGCGATAGCCATGAATTCTATAGTGGTTCTTCTTGTAGTGGAAATACTCTCCTTTGAACTTCTTTTTGTGGTTCTTCTTTTTGTCTCCATCTTTTGAAGAGTCTACTTTGCCTACTTGGCATTTGCTCTGAACGTACCATGGTGTTTGATCCACCACTTCTTGCCTTGTAGTGTAGCACCTCCTCTATGAGTAAGGTATTGAATTCTTCAAAAATTAGGGGTTGAAAGCAAGAGAATTTTCCAAACCATCAAACTTTGGTGGATAGATTCAAATTAAATGTGGAGCTAGATCCTCATTTGACTTTTCTACACTTGCTCCCACCATTTGATCTTAGAGATTCTGTGTGTGAGTGATAGATACCTTCATACTCTCCCCATTAGCAAGCCTCTTTGCTGCTAGCCTATTCTTCAAGTTTAGAATCCGTGTTTGATTATAAGTTTCATATTTATTTCTCAATATTTTCAATGCTTCACAAACCTTGGTAGTATGCTAAATGAGAGTAAGAACACTATCATAGTACTTATAACTAGAGCACGGAGTAACTCTCAAATTGGCAAGAATAATGCAATTACAAAGATGGTGCTTTCCACCCATGCACTCCAAATATGGTGCTTAGATGGTGATCTATAGAGACTCTAGATGAAGGGATTACTAGTGTGCAATGCGATGTACAGCTACACATGGGTGATGCTATTATAGCTTTTACAATGGGAGACTGTATAGATAAACATAGTCAACAGAAACAAAATAGTTGAAAAAATATACAATCCGACAATATCTCTATGACTAGAAGTCCTACCAAAAAAGGGGCAAGATTGCCCCTCTCCACTCATTGCATGAAGGCTCTATGGGGAAATTGTATGGTGCCGCAAATCCTTTATTTTTTTTCTTGATAGGAAAACCAATGGCCTAGAAGTTTATTCCCTACTTAACTTGATGGCTAGGATCACAAAGATCATCTATTACCATGAGTGGTCACACATAGACCTCATCTAACTCAGAACTTAGGTCTCCACAAGTTTCTAAGATCTCATGGCATCTCCTCATAATGGGGGCCCTACAAGTCGGAGCACCATGGATCATTTGTGGTCACTTGAGGGTGGATTATTGAGTATATGTAAAAGCTTCTTTGTTCCTCTATAGCTCAGAGACTATTCTTATTGTGTAGAGATGAAGCCAATCTCCCATTGAAAAAACCTGATTTGAGCTTTTATTGCATGCATAACTAGAAGAGGTGAGAGATATGGACATATATCCCGTAAATGATACTTTTTGAACACTCAAAGAGCATATATAGTACGTTTCTTCATTTCAAAGTTCTCATGAGGAGAGTCAAGGACCACCCTTTCATTTCTAAATGGCATGAGTATACCATCTAGGCTATCATAGGATAGCTATGGTGTTTTTCATACCTTCTAAACTTGATGAACTACTTTTAAAGGGGATTCATAGTTGGGAACACTCACATCTAAAGTACCAATGCTAGCATTTGTGAGATGTTCGAGCTATTATCCTCCATGAGATGTTTGGAAAATCCTAGAGGCCTATAAAACGGCCATCACCTCCTATAAGATTCCATCACAAGAGAGAAAGTGAGCTAGATAGAGCTTTCTTCTCATAGTTGATCACCTATATGAGTTTCCATAGGACACATGACAAGAGTCTGACCACAACCATTTCATGGTGTCGATTAGAACTAGAGGCTTGCTAAAGGATGGTTCCCACTTTTTGAGGGGCCTTAGCTAACCTCCATTTTTCTATACAGAATATGGAATAGATCTTCCATAATGGTGGCGATTCTGAGTCTCAAAACTCACACAATAGTGGATCTCCCGATGTCAAAACATGGCTTTCTGTACCATTGTTGTGTTCATAGAACAAAACTACTATCAAGGTAACAAAAAGACTAGTATTATAACTTCTAAGCCCTGAAGGATAGGAAGATGCATATATCCACCCAACCAATTCCAACCATATATATAACTCCAAGGATAATGGGAAATATGAGGATACCTAACCAAGTGTCCCCTTCACATGGATGCCAATGCAGGAGCTTGAAACCTTGGAAATGTTGTGAACTCAATGGATTCTAAACGGATATCTCTAAAGCTTGTACATGCAACTCCAAGGCTTTAAACACCCCTATGGGCTAAACTTCATACCCTTACGAAGATAAATCCTAATCTTCAAAACTATTCAATTGGCAATGCATAAATGAAGGCATTCAACTAGAACCCAATGGTCATTAACAAGATTCCAACCCTTAAAATCGACATCTTTAGCCTTCCAAACCCATGTTTTCATATAAAAGATAGTTTTTGAAATTTTGGAGCCCTGCTACTCTATTGCATTGCTTAAGTGCATCCACCATACACTCCTTTCGTTCTTTACTATCTCAACCATCTTCTCTCTCCTTTTGACCTTTAAAAACCACTTCAAGTTTCTATCTTCAACACACACACGCACACACACACACACACATATATATATATATACATACATATATATATATATATATATATATATATATATATATATATATATATATATATATATATATATATATATATATATATATATATATATATATATATATATGTATATATATATGTGTGTGTGTGTTTATCTCTCTCTCTCTCTCTCTCTCTATATATATATATATATATATATATATATATATATATATATATATATATATATATATATATATATATATATATATATATATATATATATATATATATATGTGTGTGTGTGTGTGTGTGTGTGTGTGTGTCTTGAAAGTAGAGATTGAATGAAGTGGTTTATAAAGGTCAAAGAGAGAGAAGATTGTTGAAGTTGTAAGGATACAAATACAAACATATATATGCGCTGATATATATATATATATATATATATATATATATATATATATATATATATATATATATATATATATATATATATATATATATATATATATATATATATATATGTGTGTGTGTGTGTGTGTGTGTGTGTGTGTGTATGTATGTATGTATGTGTTCGAAATAGAGATTAAATGAAGTGGTTTTTAAAGGTGAAAGAGAGAAAAAGAGAAAAGATGGTTGAACTTGTAAAGAGTCAAATGCAAACACATAAAGGTGTACATATACATTTGTGTATATGTGTCTATAAACTAAGAGCATACATAGAGATGTATGTGTACATGTACTTTTTTGTAGAGATGTACGTGTACATGTACATTCACTACAACATATGAGGGGCGTACATTCACTACAACATATGAGGGGCATACCGACACTGCCTATACCGACGGTCACTCTTAACGTCGGTATAAACGTTGGAAAAGTCCACTTAAGGATACCGACGGTCAAGTGACCGTCGGTATGATTGATTAAAACGGATCGTCGGTGTGTCCGACAACTCTTGGGATAAGCGTCGGTATGCACGTCGGTATGTGCGTCGATATGAGTGTCGGTATAAGCGTTGGTAATTTACTAGAAGTTACCAACGCTCATACTAACACCCATACCAATGCACATACTAAGGGCATGTTTTAAACATACAGGGAACTTGAGAGCAAAACTGAATATTTTTGCGCATGTTTGAGTATTGATTGTCTTCTGTCGAACTTTCGTGCACGAATCGAATTGCGAAGTGCATTGTCTTGTGCACACACACAAACATGCACAAAGAGATCTCTCTCTCTACACACACACACACTCTCTCTCTGAGTTTAGATCTCACATGTTGGTATGTGGTGCACGTACTCTTAGCCTTTGTCTTTCTCTATACTTTAGGTCTTATAATTTCTCTTCTCTTTGATTTTGCAGAAGTTCTTTGGTGTCGATTGTTTGGAATTCGAGCATAGATGGCATACATTACGCTTTGACGACAACGATCCAAAAGAGGGACATACTTGTAAGTGATTGCTTTATTCTCTATTGATAGAGAGAGAAAGAGAGAGAGATAGAGAGAGAGAGATAGAGAGGGAAAGAGAGAGGGGAGAGAGAGAGAGAGAGAGAGAGAGAGAGAGAGAGAGAGAGAGAGAGAGAGAAAGAGAGAGAGAGAGAGAGATAGAGACATAGAGAGATAAAGAGAGAGAGAGAGAGAGAGTAAGAGATAAAGAGAATGAGAGATGGTGAGATATAAAGAGAGATGAAAGAGAGGAAGTTAGAGATAGGAAAATAGAGCATACATACACACACACATACACACACACACATCTACACATGCATACATACACACATACATGTACACACATGCATGCTTACATACACACACATACATACACAGACATACATACACACAACATACACACACACACACACACATCTACACATGCATACATACACACATACATGTACACACATGCATGCTTACATACACACACATAAACATGCATGCATGCATACACACACATGCATACATACACACACATACATACACACATACATACACACACATATATACACATATGCATACATACACATACACACACACATGCATACACACATACATACACACACATAAACACACATACATATACACATACATACACACACATACATACACACATATACACACATGCATGTATACATACACACACATACACATATACACACATGCATACATACACACACATGTACACACATGCATACATACACACACATATGTACACACATGCATACATACACACATATACACACATGCATACACACACATACATACACACATATACATGTTGATATATTTAGGTAGTGATGTGTGTGAAGACTCTAGGACTACCGAGGCACTTTTTTCCCTCTTTAGGAGGTTTTTTTCCCCCGGCTTGTATATATGCCTATTGCCCTAAAGGGCTACTTATCTTTGTACATTCTCTAGTAATACATTCAGTATTTTGTGTTGTGCTCCAAGCTTCTTCTTCTTCACTGTGCTATTCGCGTGCTTCCGCAGATGTCTAACTCCAACAATTGGTATCAAAGTAGGTCGTCGCTTCATCTAGGGCACCGTCAACACTCATCCATTTTTAGTCTCAGATTCGCACGAAATTTGGTGAGCATACTCAGGGTGTTTCAGAGATCAAAACAGCTTTGCTTTGTGGTGCCGAAATCGCGATCTAAGCTCATTTTGGCCTCCAAACACACTATCGCAGCGCTTCTACAGGCTATTTCATCTTTTTGTGCCAAAGGTATATACCAATTTTTGTTCACCAGTATAAGCGTCTCAAAGTCTTCTACAGGTTTAGCAGAACGCGTCTGGGCAGTTCCATTCAACTTTTTGAGATACAGTCAATTTTTTGCATCAAGGTATTTTAGTCACCGGCCATGGCTGGAAGTAGTGATGTATTTTGTATGTTGGATGTTGAGGATAAGTTGGATGGTACCAACTACCCATTGTGGGCTTATATGATGCAACATATATTGGTTGCAAAAGGAGTGTGGAACATTGTACAGGGTGTTGAAAAACGTCTTATCACACCTGCAACTGTTACAACTGCAGGTACTAAAGCTGATGCAAAAAGTGGCGAAGATGATGATATTCTGCATATTCTTGTTCGTGCTGCGGTTTCTACTGCACCTACTGCAGAGCAGATTCGTTGGGATGGCAGAGATGCCTAGGCACATGCATTGATAGCTTTGTCTATCAAACATGCCATTATTCCTCACATTTGCTCTTGTAGAACAACTAGCGATGCTTGGGATACACTTACAACATTGTACCAAGCTAGGAATGAGGCTCCTGTTGCTTACCTTTGAAGACAATTGGAGAGTGAGCACATGAATGAAGGTGATTCTAGGGATAATTTCCTAATGAAGATCAAAGACTTGAAGGAACAATTGATTTCTGTTGATGAGGTTATAAGAGATAGCTCACTTGTGTAGACCATTCTGAATGGTCTTCTTGATTCATATCAGAGTTTTGCTTCTACTCTTTGGTTGATGATGAAAGGCAATCCAAATGCCTTCTCATTTGAGGAGTCTCTGTTCTGTTGCAGGAAGACCAGTCCAGGTAGAACAGGTCCATTATGTGTGTTGCAGATCAAGCTTTCCTGGCTAGTCAGAAGGGCAAAGGAGAATCGAGCTCTTCTACAAGTAAGCAAAAATCTGCAAATGCTGCACATTCGAAGAACCAAGTCAAAGATGAGAAAAAATCAGAAAAGCAGAAATTTTTTTGTAAGTATTGTAAAGGGAATGCTCATATCATAAAGAACTGTCCAAAATTGGTTGTTAAAGAGGCAAAGAAGAAAGAGGCTCGAATGGTTGTTGCAGAGGCCTCTTCACCGAAAACAAAGTCTGCTAATCTTGTGCAGGAAGAAGAATGGGCATTTACTATTGTTTGCAGTTTTGATCCATCATCTCATGAGCAGTGCATGTCTGCAGTAGACTCAGATGTTTGGTATTTTGATAGTGGGGCGACCAAACATATTACCTCGCAGCATAGTTTCTTCTCTTCACTCGAGCCTGCCCCTACAGGGAATACTGTTACATGCGCCAACAACTCCTCTTATCATGTTATGGGAGTTGGTAAGATCATTTTGACTACTGCTGATGGTAGTTCTTTCACTTTGTCAGATGCTTTATTTGTGCCAGGGATCAAGAAGAACCTGTTATCAGTTTTTGCATTAGCCAAGATTGGCTTGGTTCTGAAATTTGTTGATGATAGGTGCGCAGTTCATGATCTGTCAAATGGCGACGTGATTATTGCTTCTGGCATTTTATGTCGTAGGTTGTATAAGCTCATAGACTATGAGAGATCTGAAAATGATTTGGCATGTGTAGTAAATGATTCTCAGGCTATGTCAGATGCAAAGCTTTTGCATGCACGCTTTGGTCATTTGAATTTAGCTAGTTTGCGACACCTCCAGAAATCTAGAATCGTGTCCTCTTTGCCCAAACTTGAGGAACCTGGAAAAATTGTTTGTGAACGATGTATTTTGGGCAAAATGCAGCGTTCGTCCTTTCCAAAAGATGGTTTAGTTCGGGCTACTCAGAAATTGCAGCTTGTACATAGTGATGTCTGTGGTCCTATGCAAACACCTTCTTTTGGGAATTATTTTTACTTCGTGACTTTCATCGATGATTTTTCCAGGCATGCATGGGTATATCCATTGAAATTAAAGTCGAAAGTCTTCATGTGCTTCAAATAGTTATTGGTTTTGGCTGAAAATCTATCAGCATGTAAAATGGGCACCCTCCGTTCTGATCGAGTTTAATGCATTTCTCGTTGAACATGGGATAAAACACCAGTGTACAGTGTCGCATACACCTCAACAGAATGGAGTTGCTGAATGAAAGAACAAGTCACTCATGGAGATGGCGAGGTGTATGGTCAAGAGACAGGCTTTACCACATAGTTTCTGGCTTGAGGCTGTCATGTGTGCAGCATATGTACTAAATAGGTGTCCCACTAAAGTGCTACAGTCCATCACTCCATATGAGGCTGGCATGATCGCAAGCCATCTATTGCTCATCTGCATGTTTTTGGTTGTTTGGCATATGCATTAGTGCCTAAACAACATCGCAGAAAACTAGATGATAAAGCAGTAGAATGTATTTTTGTTGGGTACAGTTCTGAAAGTAAAGGCTATCGTCTATATCATCCAAAGACTAAACACATTTTGGTTAGCCGTGATGTTGTTTTTGTGGAAGATGCAATTCTGCCATTGCTTTCATGTACTAAGGAGACATCTGTTAGCTCCAAAGACATGTATGATACTTCGCTGCCTCTTTTTACAGGTGGACAGTCTAGTGCTGGTCCTAATGAGGCAACTTCTTAGCTTTTGCAGGTTTCATGTGATGATGCAGATCATTCCATTTGTGATGCAGATTTACATGATGCACTTATTGATGAGAGAGCTAATATTGAGCAGGCAAGAACTATGCCAAAATGGCTAGTGCAGACCTTGCGTGACAGCAAATTAGATGCACCTTTGTCGCATCGTACTGGATCAGGCTCTAATAGTGCCTCTTTTGCATCAGATTGCTATGTTATGGCTGCATCTAGTCTATGTGATGAGAATGAGCATGTTTCGTTTGATGAAGCATAAAATTCAGAAAATTAGATGGCTGCTATGCAATCTGAATATGATGTAATAATGCAGAATGGTACTTGGTCTTTATGTGACTTGCCTCCTAGCAAGAAGGCCATTGGCACTAAGTGGGTATACAAGCTGAAGCGTAAACCTAATGGTACAGTTAATAGATATAAGGTTAGGCTTGTTGCAAAGGGTTATGCGCAGGAAAGAGGCATTGATTTTGATGAGACCCTTGCACAAGCATGTCGTATGACGACTGTTCCGAGCATTTGTGCATTTGCAGCCCATCATGGTTGGAATGTACATCAGTTGGACATTAAAACTGCATTTCTGAATGGTGACTTGCATGAAGAAGTGTATGTTTTTCAGCCTCGTGGCTTTGTGTAGAAAGGGCATGAAAACCAGGTGTGCAGGTTAAAGAAGGCATTATATGGCTTAAAGCAAGCACCACGTGCTTGGTATGAGAAGATACATGCCTATCTGTTTGCACATGGTTTTGAGAGCAATCCAAGTGAAAGCACCTTATATGTTAAGTGTGCTAATGATGCACTTCTGATCATTGTGGTTTATGTTGATGACATGCTGCTCACTGTTCCTCATGAGAGGCATATTGCTGATTTTTAGGCTGATCTGCATGCCTCATTTGAGATGTCTGATTTGGGGCATTTGCATCATTATTTGGGCATTCAGTTTATGCATGTTGATGGTGGAATGGCTTTGTGTCAAACGAAATATATTGACACATTATTGCAGCATTTGGGCCTTGAAGACTGTAAACCTATTGCCACTCCTATGGAGACAGGTTTACGATTGAGTCTTCATGATGCTGGAGATGCATTTGATGTTGTTCTCTATCAGTAGGCTATTGGGTGCTTGATTTACTTATGCATTACTCGGCCAGCTATTCAGTTTATTGTCTCATAGATGAGGAGGTTTATGCATTGCCCAGGTGTCAAGCATTGGCAGGCGGTTAAGCACATCTTTCACTACTTGAGTGGTACTCGGCTACTTGGGTTGTTTTATCCCAAGGGGGGATCACTACCGCTAGATCTGCATGCTTTTTCTGACTCAGACTGGGTTGGTTGCTATGATACTCGTGTGTCCACTAGTGGCATTTGCTTCATGCTTGGTACCTCATGTATATCTTGGTTGAGCAAGAAGCAGCCTACTGTGGCCACTTCCAGTTGTGAGGCTGAGTATAGGGTAGCTTTCACATCTACTATTGAGTGTGTGTGGCTCAAACGCCTGATGGCTGATTTGGGTGTTGGTTAGTCTTCTGCCACCACCATCTTCACTGACAGTCAGAGCGCATTGGCAATTGCAAGGAACCCTGTGTTCCATGCTCGCACTAAGCACATTGAGGTCCAATATCATTATGTCACGGAGAGGTTCTCTGCTGGGGAGATCAGCTTGGCATATGTGCCCACGCAGGAGAACATTGCAGACCTTTTCACAAAGGCTCTGCCTAGGGAGAAGTTTGAAGCTTTCTGCAAAGCTTTGGGCTTACTTCCTTTTGTGGAGTGATTTCCACATAGCTTGGTACTTCCTTATACATGAGTGCTAGCTCCGTGTTCACCGCATCACTCCTAGGGGGGATTTGTTGATATATTTAGGTAGTGATGTGTGTGAACACTCTAGGACAGCCGGGGTACTTTTTTCCCTCTTTAGGAGGTTTTTTTCCGATGGCTTGTATATATGCCTATTGCCGTAAAGGGCTTCTTATCTTTGTACATTCTCGAGTAATACATTCAGTATTGTGTGTTGTGCTCCAAGCTTCTTCTTCTTCCTTGTGTTGTTTGCGTGCTTCCGCAGACGTCTAACTCCAACAATACACACATGCATGCATACATACACACACAAATACACACATGCATGCATACACACATATACACATATGCATACATGCATGCATACATACACACACATACATATGTACACACGTGCATACATACACACACATGCATACATACACACACATATGTACACACATGCATACATACACACATATACACACATGCATGCATACATACACACACATATACAAACATGCATGCATACACTCACACGCACACACACATACATACACACATGCATGCACACACACATGAATGCATACACACACATGCATACATAAACACACATACACATATACTCACATGCATACATTCACACACACACACATGCACACATATACATACATATAAGCTAGTGTTTTAGTTAAATATATATAACTAAATATATAAAATTTTGATTTTGAAGTTTTTTTTACATCAAATATATAAAAATAGGAATTTTAGGCTATTTACACATACATACACAAATACTTATACACATATATATACACATGCATACACATACACACATGTTTTATGTCTAGGTCTTTTCGATCATGGTTTTAGGGTTTTTACACATGCATAACATACATGCATAACATATATGCGTAACATATATGCATACATACACATAAACATATAATACATATATACATGTATATACACATGCATACAGAAATATACATATTTTAGGTCTAGATATTTAAGATTAGGGTTTTAGGGTTTAGGCATACATATAATTCAATTACATTTATATTAAGAAAAAAAATAGAAAAAAATTTGAATATATAAATAAATATATATATAAAATAGGATTAGCATTTTAGGATTAGGGGTTTAGGATTTTTTAGGTGTTTAAGTATTTAGGTTTTAGTATTTCAGGTTTAAGTCTTTAGGTTGTAGTATTTCAGGTTTAAGACTAACTCCTTTTGATAAGGGTTATAGGATTTTAACACCTACATAACATATATACACACATACACATACGCATATAATACATATATACATCTATATACACATGCATTCAGAAATATACATATTTTAGGTCTAGATATTCAAGATTAGGGTTTTAGGGTTTAGGCATACATATTATTCAATTACATTTATACTAAGAAAAAATATAGAAAAAAATCTGAATATATAGAAAAACATATATATAAAATAGGATAAGGGGTTTAAGTTTTTTTAGGTGTTTAAGTATTTAGGTTTTAGTATTTCTGGTTTAAGTCTTTAGGTTGTAGTATTTCAGGTTTAAGTCTAACTCTTTATGATTAGGGTTTTAGGGTTTTAACATCTACATAACATATATATACACATACACATACACATAAAATACATATATACATGTATATACACATGCATATAAAAATATACATATTTTAGTTCTAGATATTTAGGATTAGGGTTTTAGGGTTTAGGCATACATATAACTCACTTAAATTTATATAAAGAGAAAATGTAGAAAAAATTAAGGAAAAAATCTAAATATATAAATAAATAAATAAATATATATATATATATATATATATATATATATATATATATATATAATAGGATAATTATATAGATAAATAAATATAGAAAGAACTAGGGTTTTAAATAATTTAATTAAATATATATAATTATATATATATAATTAAATATATAAAAATAGGATTAATTAAGAAAAAAATCTGAATATATAAATAAATATATATATAAAATAGGATAATTATATACATAAATAAATATGAACTACTGTTTTATATAAATAAATTTAATATATAAGATTAAATATATAAAAATAGGTTTAATTTTAATCATTTTGATCAGAGTAAATATACATACACATACACATACACATACACACATATACTTATACACCTATTTATTTACACATATATATACACATACACATGTTTATACACATGCATACACATATATACATGTTTTAGGTCTAGGTCTTTTTTATTAGGGATTTAGGGTTTTAACACCTACATAACATATATACACACATACACATACACATATAATACATATGTAGATGTATATACACATGCATACAGAAATATACATATGTTAGGTCTAGATCTTTGAGATTAGGGTTTTAGGGTTTAGGCATACATATAACTCGATTAAATTTATATAAAGAGAAAATGTAGAAAAAAATTAAGGAAAAATCTGAATATATAAATAAGTATATATATACAATAGGATAATTATATAGATAAATAAATATATAAAGAACTAGTGTTTTAAATAATTTAATTAAATATATAAAAATAGGATTAATCAAGAAAAAAATATGAATATATAAATAAATGTATATATATAATAGGATAATTATATAGATAAATAAATATAAAAAGAACTAGTGTTTTAAGTAATTTAATTAAATATATAAAAATAGGATTAATTAAGAAAAAATATGAATATATAGATAAAATAGGATAATTATATAGATTAAGGTTTTAGGATTAGGGTTTTAGGTATTTTTAGGTGTTTAAGTATTAAGGTTTTAGTATTTCAGGTTTAAGTCTTTAGGAATATGATTTTTAGGTAAAAAAATGTTCTAATATTTCCATATTGTATATGGCTAGTTTGGATCCAGAGGAGAGAATCGCATGTCCTTTCACTCAATGCAAGTATCAAATTTATTGGAAATGACAGATTTGTACTTCACATGTTAGAGAGTGTGAATCCTTTGATAAAAGTCGACTAGAAAATCTACGCTACCATTCGCATGATCCCCCAGGTGAGCAGATGGACCCAAACGACATTGCACCGGTAACTTCTCGTGGACAAAAGAGTACAAAAAAAGAATTAGACGTACAAGCGAGTACTCATAACATTACACGGAATGAACATATGGAAGAGATGCTCGAAGCATTTATGAGATGGATGAAGATCATGATGGTGGAGAAGATGTCGAGAGTTTCATGGACACAATAGAATTTCCACGATCAGAAGTCGATGAAGAATATGAAAACATGCGAAGACAAGCTCCTTTACCACTTTACAATGGAGCAAAGATATCTGTACTACGTGCGTCACTCGCGATGCTCAATCTACAATCCATTTATGGATGGTCAGATAGTATTGTCACTGAATTATTCAAGTAAGTGGATTTGAAATAAACTTTCATTGTTGTATGAAAATAACTTTATTTACAAATATCATTTTAATTGCTTATTGCAGGCTTCTTAAAGATCAATTTTTGCTAAGGCGCAATGACATGCCTCCAACACGTGGAGATGCAAAAAAACTTTCACAGTCCATTGTAATGGATTATACTAAGATTCATGCTTGTCCGAATGATTGCATCCTCTTTTGGAATGAGTATAAGCATGTCCACGTATGTCCAAAGTGTGGAGAAAATAGATTTAGAGAAGACCTTGTAGGCAAAGCAATCCCCGCAAAGGTTCTTCGCCACTTTCGTATCATTCCATGAATTAAGAACATGTTTAGATGCAAATCTATAGCTGAGTTAATGTCATGGCATACAAAGAGCAGGTCTACAAATGGTGTAATGCGAGCGCCTCCTGACTCTGATGCTTGGAAGCACATAGATAGTAAGTGGCCAGAGTTTGCTAGTGAGCCTCGGTCCATACGTCTAGGCCTATTTATGGCTAGAGTGAATCCATTTGATTTACGCAGTTCTTCATGCAGCACATGGCCTATGTGTTTGATCAATTATAACATCCCACCATGGTTGGCCACAAAGAAAGGTGATTTATTATTAGCTCTTATTGTACTAGGTAAGTATAAGGTAGAAAACATGGATGTATATCTTGCACCACTTGTGGAAGAACTGCGCATTTTATGGGATGGGATTACTGTGCATGACATGTCTCAACCTATAAGAAGACGAGACGTGCGAGTGCAAGACATACTTATGTGGACGATGCATGACTGGCCTCGTTATGGTGAATGTTCAGGTTTATGGATTTCGAGTTACCATGCTTGTCCCTTATGCAGACCACGACTCAAAGCATGCTATTCCAAAGCATTACGTAAAACTGTCTATGAAGGACACCATAGATATTTGCCTGATGGACATGTTTTACATGAAGGACAAATTGGTCGACAAGCGCAACACCAAATGAAAGCTAGCGATTGGAAACAACTGTGGGATTCAGAAAATCCAGTCGCTGGCATGAAACGGTTGTCCATTTTTCATGAACTCCCTTATTGAAGTGAATTATTGATCAATCATTTGGTAGACTTGATGCATATTTTTAAGAATGTGGGAGAGATACTTTGGAAGACTTTGATTGGAAAGAAAGAAAGCAAAGCACAAAGGGAGGACTTAGAAGAGCAAGGTCGTATGCGAGAGTTCTGGGCAATTACTAAGCCCAATGGAATAGTATCGTTACCAAGAGCTCCTTGGGGGCTTCGCAGGATGGAATAGCAACAAGTGAAGAAAACAATTTCAGAGTTTCGGACACCTACTGGATGCATGAGATGTCTAAATACTGCTTTCACACGAAACAACGATCTTGGAGGGCTCAAGTCTCATGATTGGCACAAGTTTTTACAGTTCGTGCTCCTTGTAGCCCTAAAAGATTGTCTTTCAGAGGATGTACGAAGAACCATTTATAAAATTAGTTCTTTAGTACGGTGGATCTCTTCTAAAGAGATAAATAAAGATTGCATAGAGAGTGTGAAACTCAATGCTATCGAGGCTGTTTGTATGGTAGAAAAATACTTTCCCACAAGTATTCTCACTATTCAACTTCATTTACTAGTTCATGTGATAGATGAAGTTGCAATAGCAAGAACTGTCCATAGTTGATGGATGTTTTCTTAGAGCGCTTTATGAATACATTAAAAGGGTTTGTTTGATAGAGAGCACGTCCAGAGGGTAGCATGGAAGAGGAATGGCTTGTACAAGAGTCTCTTGTATTCATAACTGAGTTTCTACGTATGTCGGATCCGAAAATGCCTCGCTTATGGAGCGATGATGAAGATGTTCGTCTTGTAGGCGATGAACCACAAGGTAAAGGATTGCAAAGAAAAATGGGTGCAGCTTTCAGAGAGAAGTCAATGAAGTTTTGCATAGTTAACTCGGAGCGTATGCAGAAGTGGTTAGAAAAGTATGAGCTTGCCAAGGAAACCAACACAAAGGCAAGAGCTCCGTTTCGAAGGAATCGTTCCACTCGATTTTTGCCTCTTCCAGAAAGTTTTCGACCTCTTCCACCTTTTCCAACGAGCAGATGGCTAGATACAGCGGTTTTACAAGCAAAGGCAGCGGGTGAAGATATCTCTGAATAAGAAGAAGAACTCGCAAAGGGATGTGATTGGGAGTATACTAAATACGGTGCAGAAGCTGGTAATGGGTCATCCTCCAACACGAGCGGAGGAGGCCTATGGATATGTTCATGGATTGACTGCACTATTCGAGGACTTGGAGGGACGCGGTGCGGTCGTTTCATGGGAGCATTTGTGATGAGATGCTTAATTTGTAAACTTGGTTTTTACTTGTTTTTTGTGAATTTCATGTGAAGTTATCTCATCTCATTAATGTTTTTTTGTTGCCAGACTGTTCATATGGAACGTTCTTTGCATGTGTATGGTAGTGGCACACCAAAAGTTTGTATTTGATTTTTATATGGCAATGCATTGCTTTGCCACATTTTGTAAAAGCGTCATATATGACAGTGGTTTGCCACACTCTTGTACATGCTTTATTTATGAAATATATAACTCTTTTTGTACATAGTTCATGGTTCATTCTGATTATCTCTTTTGTGTCCAATAATATTTTGTTTTATGAAAAAATTTACAGATATGGTCGCCAGTATAAGGGACGGTACTCCCAATAATGTCATTGGAATAAGCGTCGGTACACCCAGTGGGCGCCGGTATACGCGACCATACACCGAGCAGAGCCGTCAGTATGAGCGTCCGTATGGGCATTGGTAATACCGACATTTATACCGACGCCTATACCGACACCCATACCAATGCTTATACCGATGCCCATACCGGCGCTTTACTACGGATGCACATACCGACACCTACACTAACGTCCGGGCAAAAATATGCGCGTTCATTTCCCTCGGTAAAAACCTCGATATACAACCGATCTATTGTAGTGATTTTTATCTTTACATGTACTGATTAATGTGTGTATGTGTTTTTACACACACACGCATATATACACAGCATAGATATAAACGTACATACAGATGTACGTGTACATGTACATTTTTGTGTATATGTCTTTTCCAGTAGTGATTAATGCGCGTATACGTATGATGTTTGTATGTATATTTTTATTTGTGCTTTCATGTGGATGAACTACGAACAGACCTAGATTAGAGCTTTGTGCTATACTACATCGAAGGAGAGATCATATGTGGAATAAAACACCAACGTATATGCTCGCAATCAGATTAATGTGTTTTGTTTAATCGAAGCACTAGTATAATGACAATGCATGCGATGTTCCTTCTCTTTCTGTATTGTGGCCTTTCTCGCTACTACGATGTTCTCGCCCTATCCATGCGTGGGTGTTGAAACGCGTTTCGTGTGCCATCCCACATTTTCTGAACAATGAAATAGGATTAGTAAAATCGTAAGCAGCATCGGAATTATAATGTTGGATAGTGTATAATAAGGGATATACATAGGCTGTCTCTGTAACTGATGCATGTAAATACTCTACACAATGGATAGACAAATCTCCCCTTTACCACTATAACTAATTAAAGTCCATGTTTCTTTGTTAACCCTGCATGCACGTGTGCAGAAAAACAGAGATCGCAGATACAAGATGATGATACAAACTCGTTACACAAGAACGTTTATTTTATTATCCAGTTAGGTTTGTTTATACAAGGTGAAAAGGCCGTAACAAATCGTTATGCGCCTCTTGATGAAAGTGTCGCATTGTTAGAATTATGTGGAGCGCAGTGCCATGTGTCATGGTTACACGTGTCAACACACCCCCTTAACTACAACATGTGGTACAGAAAAATTATGGTGCCATATTAACAAGCCCAACATGCTTTCCGCATTGAGCAAGTTTATCTACAGGCAGCGGCTTAGTGAGCATATCAGCCCACATGAGATGTGTGGATGTATATGTTAGCTGAATTTCCTTTTTCTCAATCCGTTCCCATATGAAATTGTACTTCAAGTTCACATGCTTTGTTTTCTCTATTTGGGATTGCTAGCAAATTGTATACATGACTGATTATCACAAAAGATCTTGAGCGAGATGGATGTTGCAGGTAATATCTCTTGAAATAGTGCTTGTATCCATAAGCCTTCTTTAGCAGTAAGAGCAAGAGCTTCAAACTCAGCTTCAGCAGACAAGAGAGCTACTGAATTTTGTTTCTTCAAAAACCAAGTAACCGCTCCAGGTGCTAACATAAACACACCCCCCAATAGACTTTCGAGTGTCGATCCCCCCCCCCCCCCACCCCCAGTCGGAGTTTGACTGGCCAAAGAGATTGAGGGAGGAATCCAGACTGTAAGTACATTGGAATTTAAGACCATATGACTTAGTATGTTGCAAGTATCAAATGTAGCATTTAAGAGAATGCCAATGTTTCAATGTAGGCTGATGCATGAAATGGGATAGATAATTGATTGCAAAGCACAAGTCGATACGAGAGCAAGAAACTAAGTAACGGAACTTACCCGAAAGTGGATGCAAAAGGGTGAGAACAGGAGGTTGAGATAGGCCTGCTAGGTAATCTGAAGGAGAATAAAAAAATGGAATGTTTGACTTTCAATGGAAGTGGTGTGGTCACAGGTTTGACATTGTCAAATCCAAAGGAATGGAGAAGATTAGTATTGTACGTAGCTTGATGTGCAAGAAGACTCCCTTGAGTGTGTTCACGTACAATGTGAAGGCCAAGAAAAAAGACCAGGGGTCGCAAATCTTTAATAGTGAATTCTGATGCAAGTTCCTATTTAGCAGTGTCCATCAAACGTTGAGTAGACACAAGAATAGCGATGTCATCTACATAAAGGGCAACAATGAGTAGGTGAGGCCAGTCATGTCGGATGTATATGTTGTGTTCAACAAGGAGTCGAGTGTAGCCCTTGGATAGCATAAAAGCATTGAATCGCTAGAATCACAAGCGAGGGGATTGTCTCAACCCATATAAGGACCAGTGGAGTCGACAAACCCAATCAAGATGAGTTGAGGATTGGAAATACTCAAGTTGGGTCATGCACGGCTCTTTAGGTAAATCAGCATGCAAAAATGCACTTTAGATATCCATGTGAGCAAGTTCTAGGTCATATTGGGCTGCGATAGCAAAGAAAATACAAAGGGAAGTGAGGCGTATGACTAGGGAGAAAGTGTCAGTGAAATCCACACCGAGAATTTGGGAATAGCTGGACCAACCGGGCTTTATAGCAGGCAACCGAACCATTAGGGCATATTTTTACGAAGAATCCGTTGGCATAAAATAGGCATACGTCCAGGTGGGAGGGGAGTGAGTGTCCATGTGCGGTTACGTTGTAAAGAGTCAAATTCATCAGTCATTGCTTTTTGCCATGCCATGGCATCAGGGCCAAAAAGAGCATCAAACATAGAAAGTGGGGCATCACTCTCAGCAGATAAATCATCAAGTGCACAACAATCGATAAGCAGCCCTTCATTAGGACTACATAGATTCGGATTATTGTTATATATGTCTTGTAAATCTCTGAATCATAATGGTGTGGAGTGAGCAGGTGATGATGTAGAGCTGGTAGGAGGGCCAGGAGTCTCAGGGGAACTGGAATCATTATGGAAACTAGCAGATCGAGGGACCCTAGTAGATCATTGGCCAAATGTGCCCCAAAGTAGAGGAGGGCTATGAGAGGGAGAGAACAATGATTGATCTGCTCAAATTCCAAGGATCACGTTCGTGTATGCAAGCATGCAGCTAATGCTTGGGGAATAGTTGGTAGCGGTGTATTAGTTGCACCAGCATGGGTATGGGAGGGACTGTAGCAGATTGTACCAATTGAGCAAGGGTTTGCAAATCAAGAGTGATTTCAGAGGACTCACTATGTGAATGATCATCAGGAGTAATAGTTGATAATAAAGTTGGGATTAAATTATCTAGATTGAGTGAAGGACGATGAAGGAGGGAGCCTTCATCAAATATGAGAGTGTGAGAAAAAAAATAGTGGGTTTCTGTATTATACAAACTATAACCTTTGACCCCAAATGAATCCCCATATCTTACGAAAATGGCACGTACACAATGGTTAGTTAATTTGTCACAATGGGCTAAAGGGACATATCCATAATCTGGATAGCCAAAGACACGTAGTGAATTGTAATTAGGTGGTGTACCAGACCATCTAGAGTATGGAATACCGCTGGTAGACCTACTATAGGTACGATTAATTAAATAGCAAGCAGTCTGAACAGCTTCCTCCCAAAAACTATCAAGGGTAGCAGTCTTAATTAGGGACCTACTCATATCCAATAGTGTGCGATTGCGCCGTTCAAAAAATACATTATGCTGAAGCGTCTCAGGAACAGTGAGGTGATGGTCAATGCCTTTGGATTGAAGATATTCCTGAAAAATATGGGAAGTATATTCCCCACCATTGTTTGCTTGTAGTGATTTAACCTTAAGGTTATGGTAATTTTCAACTGCAGCACAAAACTTTTCGAAATGGTTCAGGACCGTGGGAGAATCTTTATGAGTAAGGAATGCTACCATCATAAATCTCATATAGTCATCTATGAAAGTTATAAAATATTTGTGGCCCGAAATGGATATAGAAGGTAGGGGGGCACATAGATCTGAGTGTATTAAAGCAAGAGGATGATGGGTGGTAAATTGACTGTGAGAAAAACTCCTCCGTGATAGTTTCCCAAATAGACAACCTTTGCAGAGATCAATATGTGCCCTTTTTGGAAGACTAAAATGTGTAGCCAAATTATGATTAAAGATTTTGGTCGTGCTCTAAATGTTAATGTCACGGAGTCGATAATGCCACAAAAGGAATGTGGTTGCATCTCTGTCATCAGAGTTAGCAATATAGTTTTCAAGGGAACAGGAAGTTTGTCTTGTGAGCCATAAAGGCAAGGCACGAGTGAATGCTACCATTTGATTTAGTGTCATAGTCAGCATAGTTAACTTGGCGAGATTGATTTCATCACGTGCGTCGAGGTGTATTAGAACAAAAATGAGTGTGGGAAACATTAAACCTTCGTGAGTGCGAACTGTTATGTACAGACCTTCGAGGATTTTGCATGGGTCGTGAAGAATTATTACAGCCATTACGAAAACGATGAGCGGATCGATATGGCAAAGGTTGAGAGCGATGACGGGAAAAGTTTAATGTCCTTGCATCTGAGTGTAATGCTATCACAGATGTAGAAGTTGATGTAGAGGATGTTGCGCATCTCTGCTTTACGATCTATTTTCATCAATAATCATTTTTTTAGCACTTTAATTATTATCCAGATTTTTTGTAATAAAGCATAATCAGCCGTGATCATTGCTTTATAGTTTTTAACTTCAGCCATTATTTTTATAAAAGGGTTATTAAAAGTTAACCACTCTTTTAGTGCTTTAAAATAGCATCCATTATTTTTGTGAAAAAGTTGTTGAGCAACTTTTTAGTTATTATCCATTCCTTTAGTACTTTAAATTTTCTTCACTACTTTTGTACAAGAAAATCATTGGCACATATTCATTCCCAGAACTCTATATAAAGAGCTTAGGAATTCTTTTTTGTATAGCGTTGTTGATCCTCCATCATTATGAATATAGAGACATTTTTTGTACAGAGAACTTCTCTTCTTTTATCTAGTCTTATGCGACTACTCTTCTCTATCATCTTCGCAGTCTATGCTATTCTCTGCTTCCCTTCATGTTTCCATTTATGCTACTTCTTGAACTTCCTTTATTCTACATTGGTATCAGAGCGAGGTTGATGCATCAAAGGTGCTATACATGAGGTATATGCATAAGATGCAACACCAATAAGCTGATAATTTGCAAGTACCTTCGTGTAGAATTACCTTCTTTTAGGATGGTTGACAGAAATAGCCAAATAGAAAAATTGAGTAAAACCAACTATCAAGCCTAGCGTTTTCGCATCTTTGCATATCTTATGGGTAGGAATTTGTATGGTCTTATTAGTGGTACAGACCTCGACCTGACTTGCCTGACCAAAATCCGACACCTCAGCACATCTCTGCTTTACGATCTATTTTCATCAATAACCATTCTTTTAGCACTTTAATTATTATCCATATTTTTTGTAAAAAGCATAATTAGCCATGATCATTGCTTTATAGTTTTTAACTTCAGCCATAATTTTTATAAAAGGGTCATTAAAAGTTGACCACTCTTTTAGTGCTTTATAATAGCATCCATTATTTTTGTGAAAAAGTTGTTGAGCAACTTTTTAGTTATTATCCATTCCTTTAGTACTTTAAATATTCTTCACTACTTTTGTACAAGAAAATCATTGGCACATATTCATTCCCAAAACTCTATACAAAGAGCTTAGGAATTCATTTTTGTATAGAGTTGTTGATACTCCATCATTGTGAATATAGAGACATTTTTTGCATAGAGAACTTCTCTTCTTTTATCTAGTCTTATGCGACTACTCTACTCTATCATCTTCGCAGTCTATGCTATTCTCTGCTTCCCTTCATGTTTCCATTTATGCTACTTCTTGAACTTCCTTTATTCTACATTGGTATCAGAGCGAGGTTGATGCATCAAAGGTGCTATACATGAGGTATATGCATAAGATGCAACACCAATAAGCTGATAATTTGCAAGTACCTTCGTTTAGAATTACCTTCTTTTAGGATGGCTGATGGAAATAGCCAAATAGAAAAATTGAGTAAAACCAACTATCAAGCCTGGCGCTTTCGCATCTCTGCATATCTTATGGGTAGGAATTTGTGTGGTCTTATTAGTGGTACAGAACCTCAACCTGACTTGCCTGACCAAAATCTGACACCTCGGCAAGTCTGGGAATATCAGAGGTGGAATGACCGTGACAAGAAGGTAATCTTTGTATTGTCACAAAATATTGAGACGAGCATGATAGGACACATACAGGACTTGAGAACAAGCAAGGAGATTTGGGAAGCATTAGAGCAACTCTTCTCAACAACCACAAAGGCCTGGCAAATTCAATTGAAAAATGAATTAAATCATTTGCGAAAGGATGTACGACAGCTAGTAAATGATTATTTTTTAAAAATTAAGTAGATCGTTGATGCACTTGCTTCAATTTCGTGCATAGTTGAAGATGATGATTTAGTTGCATTTGTTTTAAATGGTTTAAACGAAGATGAAAAATGGAAAGCTTTTACAAATTCTCTATTTGTGAGAGCGGAGTTGCCTGATTTTGATGACTTGGTCACTTATGATAACCGAACAAATTAATATTAATGGTGGACAGTCTATGCCGAAAGGTAGTGTAGGTCATGCACTTTATGCAGGAAATCAGCGTGGTCGAAGAGGTGGCACAAGAGGAACTTTCAGAGGTCGTGGAGGTCGAAATGAGATAAACAACAATTATGATGTTGGCAGCTCAGATATGAATATGTGTGAGGTAAGGCTGGTCATATATCTCCTGATTGTTGGCATAATGAAGGGAGAGATGGATATGCAAGGCAAAATCATACAGAGGATAATTTTCTTCAGGAACAAAATCATGAAAATGTACTAATGATGAATGTGAATACAGATGCAACTCATAGCAATGATGTATGGTATGTTGACAAAAGTTAAAATAGCTGACATATGAGTAATAATGTTGATTGGTTTGCTAATTTACATGCACCTTTGTTTGATGGCAAAGTTAAAATAGCTGACAGTTCAATGCATCATATAGCACAAGTTGGAGATGTGTGCTTTGAAGATCGAAAAGGCAATAAAATCTTAAAAGATGTTCTTCATGTACCGTCAATAAGTAAAAATCTTAGTTTAGCTGGGCAGATGGTGGAGCGTGTCTATCAAGTGTGGTTCAAAAAATATGGGTGTTTTGTTGAAAATCCAAAGCAGAATTATAAAGTCTTGGCAAAAGGTCAACGCCGAGGAAGACTTTTTACATTGGATGCAACTCCTAATTTTGTTTCTTATTATTCAGTTGGTAATAATAAGATTTCTCAGATTGAATTATGGCATAAGTGAATAGAACATGTAAATGTACATAAGTTAAAAGACATGTCTAAAAGAAAGATTGTTGTTGGTTTATCTCATATCTCCAAACAAAATATGATACATTTGTGTGATGCTTGTAAATTTGGTAAGCAAGCAAGGCATCCTTTTTCTAGTGTCAAATTCCAAAGCAGGGATTTATTAGAATTGGTGCATACTGATGTTTGGGGTCCTATGACGGAAACATCACTTGCAGATAGTAAGTATTATGTCACTTTTGTAGATGACTTTAGCTGAATGACTTTTGTGTATTTTCTTAAGCACAAAAGTGATGTGTTTGATTGCTTTCTCAAATTTAAAGCAATGGCCGAAAAGCAAACTGGAAAGGTAATTAAAAGGTTAAGATCTGATGGAGGTAGTGAATATTTTTCAAGAATGTTTAACGATTTTCTTTGGAATGAAGGTATAAGGAGGGAAGTCACTTGTAGGTATACTCCTCAACAGAATGGAGTAGCAGAAAGAAGAAATAGGATTATTGCAGATATAGCAAGAGCAATGCTAAATAAAAAGCATATGCCATTGAAATTTTGGGCTGAAGGAGTGAATACAGCAGTATATTTAATGAATCGTATGCCAACATCTACAATGCATAATGTAACTCCTTTTGAGGTTTGGTTTAATAGAAAACCTGTTATTGATCACTTGCGTGTATTTGGTTGTGTTTGTTTTGCTATGGTTCCATATGCATTGAGAACCAAACTAGAGCCAAAGTCAGACAAATGCATTTTCGTGGGTTATGCAGATAATCAGAAAGGATCTAAGTGTTATAATCCTATAAGTAAGTAAATGATTATTAGTTGTGATGTACGCTTTGATGAGTTATTGTCTTGGTATAGAGATCCTATTTTGTAGGTTCAAAAAGAAATGCAAGAAGAAATCGAAGATGGTTTACATGATACTAGAGGAGTGAGCTTAGAAGGTGAGAATGGTTATAATGAAGAAAAATTATCACCTACATCAAAAGAGAAAGGAAAAGGTAAAGCAAAGCTTGTTGAGATAAGTGATGATATAGAAATTGATGAAAGTTCTAAATCTGATTTGATAAAACATGAACATGAACTTAGGAGAAGTTCAAGAGAAAGAAGGCAAACACAAAGGTATATTGAGTCTTATTGTGTTTCACATTCAGCTTTTATGTCAAAAGTTATTGAAGAACAGGAACCTACATGTTTTGAAGATGCAAATTCAAACGTTAGTTGGTCAAATGTGATGCAAGAAGAGATAGATGCATTGTATGAGAACAACACATGGCAGCTTGTACCACGAGATAGTAAGATGAAGGTAATTAGAGATAAGTGGATTAATCTCCTCACCAGAGAATAGCAAGTCCAAAATAGAGGCTAGGTGCTGGGGAATCATCTTTTTCCTTTTAAGGGCAATCTGGGACCTCATTCTTTGGATGTCCTCCTCCCACATAGGAAGTCAAGAGAAAAAATTCGTAAAGAAGTTAACAACCTCTTGCAAATTCTCCTTAATATTGATAGCATGACCTCAACACTTCTTAAGCATACGAAAAAAATCTTTAGCTTTCTTTTTTTTATCAAAATCAAACATATTTGTGTTAGGTTTATCAACCTTACCATCCCAAAATATGTTGATATATTTAGGTAGTGATGTGTGTGAACACACTAGGACCGTCGGGGCACTTTTTTTCCTCTTTACAAGGTTTTTTTCCCCTCGCTTGTATATATGCCTATAGCCCTAACAGGTTACTTATCTTTGTACATTCTAGTGGTAATACATTCAGTATTGTGTGTTATGCTCCAAGCTTCTTCTTCTTCCTTGTGATGTTTGCCTGCTTCTGCAGACGTCTAACTCCAACAATCTGTATCATAGTAGGTCGCCACTTCATCTAGGGCATTGACGACAGCTCTCCAATTGTAATCTCGGAATCGCATGAATTTTGGTGCCAAAATCACGATTTGAGCTCCTTTTGGCCTCCGAACGCAATAGTGAAGTGCTAGTGTAGGCAATTTTGTCTTTTTGTGCCAAAGGTATATACCAACTTCGGTTCATCAATATAAACATCTCGAATTCTACTACATGTTTAGAAGATTTTGTCTAGGTAATTCTGTTCAACTTTTTTAGGTACAATCAATTTCCTACATCAAGGTATGTTAGTCACCGGCCATGGCTAAAAGCAGTGATGTATTTGGTATGTTGGTTGTTGAGGATAAGTTGGATGGTACGAACTACCTGTTATGGGCTTATATGATGCAACATGTATTGGTTGCAAAAGGACTGTGGAACATTGTGTAGGGTGTTGAAAAATGTCCTATCATGCCTGCATTTTTACAACTATAGGTATTGAAGCTAATGTAGAAGGTGTCAAATGTGGTGATATTCTAAAAATTCCTGTTCGTGTTGCGGTTTCTAATGCACCAACTATAGAGCAAATTCGTTGGGATTGCAAAGATGCCTAGGCACATACATTGATAGCTTTGTCTGTCAAACATGCCATTATTCCTCACATTCACTCTTGTAGAATAGCTAAGGATGTGTGGGATACACTTACCACATTGTACCAGGCTAGGACTTTGAAAACATTTTGAGAGTGAGCACATGAATGAAGGTGATTCTATGGATAGTTTTTTTGATAAAGATCAAGGATTTGAAGGCACTGTTCATTTTTGTTGATGAAGTCCTTCTTGACAATTCACTTGTGGAGACTATTTAGAATGGTCTTCTTGACCCATATCAGAGTTTTTCTTCTACTCTTTGTTTGATGATGAAAACCAATCCAAATGCCTTGAAATTTAAAGAATTAGTTTTTGTTTTGTTGTAGGAAGGTCAATCTAGGCGGAAGAGGTCTATTATATGTGTTGTAGATCAAGATTTCTTGGTTAGTGAAAAGGGCAAAGGAAAATGGATCCCTTCAACTAATAAGCCAAAATCTGCTAATTTTGCTCAATCGAAGAAGGAGGACAAAGATGAGAAGAAATCAGAAAAGCAAAAATTGTTTTGAAAATACTATAAAGCAGATGATCATGTATTAAGAACTATCCAAAACTGCTTACTAAAGAGGAAAAGAAGAAAGAGGCGAGAGTGGTTGGCCTCTACACCAAAAATAGAGCCTGCTAATCTTGTGAAGGATGAAGAATGGGTGTTTACTATTGTTTGCAATTTTGACCCATATTCTCATGAGCAGTGCATGTCTGTTGTAGACTTAGATGTTTGGTACTTTGATAGTGGGGTGACCAAACATATTACCTCGTAGTGCAGTTTCTTCTTTTCACTAGAGGCTGCCCCTATAGGGAATACTATCACATGCACCAACAAATCCTCTTATATTTTCATGGGAGATGGTAGGATCATTTTGACTACCACTGATGGTAGTTCTTTCATTTTGGCACATGCTTTATTTATTTCACGGATCAACAATATTTTTTTATCATTTTTGGCTTTAGCCAAGATTGGCTTGTTTGTGAAATTGGTTGATGATAGATGTACAGTTCCTGATCTATCAAATGGCGATGTGATTATTGCTTCCAGCATTTTCTCATGTGGGTTGTATAAGCTCATAGATTATGAAAAATCTGTGAATGATTTAGCATGTGCGGTACATGTTTCTCAGGCTATGTGCGATGGAAAGCTTTGCCATGCATGCTTTGGTCATCTGAATTTTACTAGTTTGTTATGCCTATAGAAATCTGAAATGGTGTATTCTTGGCCCAAACTTGAGGCACTCGGTAAACATGTATGTGAAGGTTGTATTTTTGGCAAAATGTAGCGTTCCTCATTTCCAAAAGATGGTTCACTTTGAGCTACGTAGAACTTGTAGCTTGTTCATAGTGATGTCTGTGGTCATATGCAGAGTCCCACTTTTTATGTGCTTCAAACAATTCTTGGTTTTGGCTAAAAATTTATCAACGTGCAAAATGGGCACCCTGTGTTCTGATCAAGAGGGGAGTATATGTCTCCTGACTTTAATGCATTTTAGGCTGAAGGTGGGATAAAACATCAGTGTACAGTGTCCCATATACCTCAACAAAGTGGAGTTGCTGAATAGAAGAACAGGTCACTCATGGAGATGGCGAGGTTTATGGTCAAGAGTTAGGATTTACCACATAGTTTTTGGCTTGAAGCTGTTATGTGTGCAGCATATGTACTTAACAGGTGTCCCACTAAAGTGGTGCAGTCTATCACTCCATATGAGGCTCGACATGGTCGCAAGCCATTTGTTGCTCATCTACATGTTTTTAGTTGTCAAGCATATACATTAGTGCCTGAACAACATCATAGAAAACTGGATGATAAAGGAGTAAAAATGTATTTTTATTGGGTATAGTTTTGAAAGTAAAGGCTATCGTCCATATTATCCATAGACTAAATGGATTCTTGTTAGCTGTGATGTTGTTTTTGTTGAAGATGTTATTCAGCCATTGCTTTCATGTACTATGTTAGCTCTAAAGACATGTATGTTACTTTGTTGCCTCGTTTTACAGGTGGACAGTCTAGTGCCGGTCCTAATGTGGCAACTTCTCAGCCTTTGCAAGTTTCATGTGATGATGCAAATCATCCAATTTCTGATGCAGATCTACATCATGCACTTGTTGATGAGAGAGCTGATTTTGAGGAGGTAAAAACTATGCCAAAATGGTTGGTGCTGAATTTGCATGATAACAAATTAGATGCATCTGTATCATATCATACTTGATCAGGCTCTCATATTGCCTCTTTTGCGTTAGATTGCTATGTTATGGATGCATCTAGTCTATATGATGAGAATGAGCCTGTTTTGTTTGATGAAACACAAAATTTAGAAAATTGGATGGCTATAATGCAATCTGAATATGATGCTATCATGAAGAATTGTACATGCTCTTTATGTGAATTGCCTCCTAGCAAGAAGGCCATTGGCACTAAGTGGGTATACAAGCTGAAGCATAAGCTTCATGGAACAGTTGACAGGTATAAGGCTAGGCTTGTTGCAAAGGTTTATGCATAGGATCCTTAAAGTTCTTTCAATCATGCTTATTTAGTTCTTGATAAAAAAATAGATTTCAGTTCCTACATATTTTCCTCATGATGATGATTGGGGTTAGGATTTGTATAAATACTACCTCCAATTTTCTTTGTCTTGGAGGCTTGGGTCCATCCTTCTTCTAGTTTTTGAATAGGAGTTTCTTCCATCCTGTCATTGTTGTCATCAATACTCCTATCATCTTTATTTGGCTCCAAGTTTTCCTTGTTTTCTTCTTCATGCAATTGTTCATTGATGTCCTGATCAAAAGGATTAGTTACTTTTTCTAATAAGACACCATACTAGTTTGGATACTTAACCCCTCTTTTTTTTCTGAGCTTTATAGTGACCTTTCTCATTCTAGAGTGATGATTTACTTTACTAATAGATATATGACCTGCCACATTCAATTTAGTAACCATGTCAGCTTCATTATCAGCCATTAAAATGGGAAGTCTTTTATTTTCTAACCTTTCTTATAATAGTTAAAGCAAGCATTGGTATGTTTTTATAAGTAACATTTTGCCTATGTAAGAATTTTTTATCAAAATCTTTAATTTTCAGAGAGGTTTCAATAGGCTTAGTTGTGTCCACGTCCACCATGACTTGAATGTCCCATTTAGGGTTGATGTTTCCCCTATTTCTTTTACCTAAGGGTTGATGTTTCCTTTATTTCTTCGACCTAACACTTTACTAATGAAACCACATAAGTTATCAAATCCAAGGGTAAAAGACAAGAAAATGATCTAAAAACTCCACCCACACATGGACCTTAGTGGGTTTGGTTCCCCTAGCGTTAAAACCAACAAACCACTTGAAAAATGTTATGGGGGTGTATTTGATGAGCGATTGTCCCTCACTCATGACTTTAAAAATACTTACTTAAATCTTCAAAATAAAATAGAAAGTAATTATTGGGTAGATATTGTATATGACTCACAAGGAGGCCTTTGCTTTCCTAGTTGGCTTTTACCCAATGTCTTAAGGTATCAAGGGCTGGTCTTGGACCATGAAATAGTCCAATGTAAAAATTATCTCTCAATTGCATTTGCTAGTTCATTAAGGATTTGTTATCTATCACCAGTGTGGATTCTTCATTATCAAGCATTTTAAAATCTTCTCTTAATTCTTGAGCACCTTCTTCTTCAAACAACTTCCATCTACCTTTATCACAAAAATACAAAGAAGTACGGATTGGTATTACCTTGGTTTCTCTTACTATTGTATAGTGGATTGTCATATGAACTTCAATATTTCAAAGCCTCTCTCAAGGGCTTGGTGGGTAGTGGAGATGATTAATCTCCAAAAGACAAGTTATACTTGAGTTTAGAACACCTCTATATCAAGCATAACTCAAAGCCTTCTTCAATTTCCGATAATCTTTACCAAACTATGAATCTCTATCACTTCTGTGAATGATAACTTCACTCAGAAAAGTCAGCTTCAAAAAACTCTTTCATTGACTGATGAAGTGGTTAACCTTTTCTATGAAACTTTTTGACAACACTCCTCTAATGTTTGCGCATCTACTACAAGTGAAAGTTCTTCAAAAGAACTTTTAAAACTTCAAATTTACTTCAATAAGTAAACCTATGTCTGAAACAAGATTTCTCTGTAGGTGACTTTTACATATGCAACTTTAGCTACTTGGTTCTCTCAATCTACAACCTATTTAATCAAATGCTTTTAGAAATAGATGGCTTACCTTCCAACTTAGAATTTGAGTCCTCATTTTTATAAAACTTTACACTCTACACTGAGATCTGATCAAATCATTCACCATCAAATTCACACATGTTTCAAAAGTCACTTAATACATTTACACATACAAATGTTCCTACTCACAATTCGTAGCCTGATTGCGATTGGACTCTGAAAACATGACCATAGATACATTAGCTATGGGAGTAGAAACATACAAAATGATTTCTAAAATGATCAAGCACAGAAAGAGAAATGGAGAAAAGATCGATGCGCAATTCTTAGAAAACTTCTATTCAACTCGTCTTACATCTGATGGAAAATTTCATTCAACTTATGATCTACTTCTGTCTATATCATCTACACTTCTTTTCTCATATGTATCACATCCATATACAAGTATATATAGGCATATCTATACATACTGGTCAGTATTACAAAAGTATTTATGAACAAATTAGAAACTTAATGTACATATATATATACAGATCACTTTCCTCTGATTCTTCTCTTTACTTCATGCTTCATACTATGTTCTTTTTGTTATCCGTCACTCTTCACTCCTGATTTTAATCATCAATTCATGATTCTCCTGCTCCAATAGCTCCCCCTCAATCTTTAATTGTGATTACCTCCATCTTCTTTATCCGTGACATATCTTTGAGCCTCTACAACTTGGGTCCATCCAAACTCTTTATCAACATATCTGCCAATTGATCCTTTGTACCGGTATGCATTACTTCTACTTCTTTATTAACAACCTTCTCTCTTATAAAATGATATTGAATCTCAATATGTTTGGTCCTGGCATGAAACACATGGTTAGCTACCAAATACAAAGAACTCATATTATCTCCACAAATGATAGGAGTACTCTGAATGATATCAAAACTCTTGATGAGAGTTTTTAGCCATATGACTTCCTTTGAAACTTCTACCATACCTTTATACTCTGCTTCTGTAGATGACAAAGAAACTATCTATTTCTTCTTAGAACACCATGAAATCAACTTATCTCCCACATAACACAAAGACCCATGTGTTGATCTTCTATCATTAGAGCTACCTACCCAATGTGCATCACTATATATCTTGATCCTTTTATCACTGACATTGAATTGCTTTGTAGATGGACTCTAGTTATATTTCTCCTTTCTGCTACACCATTTTGTTGAGGAGAGTACCTACAAGTAACTTCTCTCTTTATACCTCCATTTCACAAGTAATCACTGAATTCATTTGAAAAATACTCTCCCCCTCCATCTGATCTCAATCTCTTCAATTTTCGTCCTCTAACCCTCTCTGCATATACATGATAGTGTTTAAATGTACTAAACACTTCGGACTTATCTTTGATCACATAAATAGTGATCCACCTAGTAGCATCATCAACATAAATGACATAATATCTTGAACTATTTATGCTAAAGCGCTTTAGAGGCCCCCGTGTAACAAATTGCTTATACCCTTGGCTAGGGTCTTCAACATAAACTCCATCATTACTGAACCTCACCTCATATCCTTTTTCCACAATTTTCCCTACACTAATCAAATTCTTTGGAATTGTAGGAACATACAAAACCTTACTCAAGAGAGTACTTCAATCTTTGGCTTTAACTGATCCAATAGACTTCACCTTGTGCTTTGTATTGTCACTTGTTTGAACTATATGATTAATTACTTTATTCTCCAAATTAGTCATTAAAGCAATGTTACCCCCTAGATGATTGCTGCATCCTGAATCAATGTAAAACACTCTTTGATCTTCACTTGGAACTTCACATGTTGCATTCATGATTAGAGTTGAATCCTCCTTCTGATCTAATGCATAATTATAATAAGTATTTTCTGTAGGATTGACCTTGAAAGTTTCCTCTCTGATTTCTTCCACCCCTACCTATTTGATTATAACTTTTATTCAAGCTACTAACGCTTTGATTGTTATGCCAACATTCATGAGCTAGATGAGATTTGACATTCTCTTTGTTTTTTCTGCCTCTTCCCCTAGGCACCCAAATTTGTATGTTATTATGTCAGCGTGCATGGATTGCTTTGGTACCTAATTTTCTCGAAGACCCTAGGATTGAGCTGGTCCTTTTTTCTTGGTGCTTCTTTTAGCATGGTTGGCTTGCCTCAATGGGAATGGTTGCGGCAAAGCTGGTGGTTGTTCTCATTTTCATACCCAAATCTGCTTCATGCCCTGAGCTTCTTTCTTCTTGAATTCTGTTTTTCTAGTTGATATAGCAGATGTCTTTTTAGCTTGCCTCTTTGGTCAAGTTATGCTTGCATTAGTCTATGAAGAAGAAGAGAGATTTGCTGGCCCTTAAGCTTGTGCTTCCATGATTGAGTCCTTTTTCTTTGTAGGGTTATTGACACACACAACATTTTCTTTTCAAAGATTCATTTCGGAAGAACTAAGAGGATGTGTGACCTCTCGATTTGTGAGCATGCAATTGTCTAATTCTAATGTAACAATTGTTCATGTACCCAAACTTGAAGAAGTTGGCTTTTAAGGTTTAAGTTGACTGCATGGTCATAGATCTAGTCTTGATCCAAGACAAGTGGTTCCGTAAGGTCCTCATCTTCACATACTAGCAGTTTCACTCTGATTGGAACATCTTGAAGATAGATGGGAAGTTCCACTTCGCCCAAACAAGGGGTTTCCACACCTCCCAATCCTATGAGATAGGCTTCAATGGAACTGATGTTCTAATGTAGATCTTGGCAGTATGAAAGTCTAACTGCACTAGTTGCTGCACCTGAATCAATAATGCTCTCATAGTCCTTGCATTCTTCCCTTGTCCTACCGCGATTTTCACAAAGGGACGTCGATCAATTATTCGAGAAGCAATTTCACTTGATGTTTGACACATGGCCATGTGGTATCTTGGTGCCTCAGGATTGACGTCTATGCCTAGGTGCCTTAGCTTATTTCTCCTAATGCGTTCTCTAGCTTCTGCCTCTACTTCTTCTCTAACTGTTAACTCTTCTTCTTTTTGCTTCTTAGTAGTATTGAGTCTCATTAGCATATTCTCTATAGGAGGTTCTTGATATAGCTTGACTGGACAACCACTGATATAGTTTGGCAGGATGTCACCTTCTATTGTGGCCAATTGAACACCACCGATCGTGGAAATTCTATTACTCATCATGGGTCAGTATCCTCTTTTTTCCAATTTATAGGCATGTTGCTTTAGAGTATAAACCAACACTAGGTCTCCCTCTTTCAAGCCTTTATCTTGATATGTGCATCGAAGTATTCCTTTTTCCTTTTCTTTGCAGCATAGATGCGTGCCGCTCGTAGGCTTGTCTCATTTAAGTGTTCTAGATCAAAGATCCTAGAGCATAACTCGTGTCCATTCCACTCATGCTCTTATTCTACTTTTAAAGTTGGGATTAGGAAGTCCAAAGGTAGCACAACATTTTATCCAAAGACCATCTGAAATGGGGTGGCATTGAGTACCGTTTTATAGGCAACTCGGTAGGCCAAAACAACATGATGAAGTTGTTTGTCCCAATCAGAGCCTTTGTTATTTACTAGTTTTGTCAGTACATTACATAGGATCTTATTTGTGCTCTCGGCTTGTACGTTAGCTTGTGGATGATAGGGGGCAGACTCCTTATGTGTCATCAAGAATTCTTGGAGGAGATTTTCAATGACTTCATTCAATAAGTGTGTACCTCTATCACTCACTAAGTCTATTGGTAGTCCATATCGGGTGAACACATTCTCGAATAAAAACTTAGCGGTTGTTTGAGCATCATTCTTTGTAGTGGCTTTTACTTCTACCCACTTCGTAAAATATGTGGCTACAATAATGTACTCTGCATGGGAGTTTCTAGCTGGAGGGTTGATAGGACCTAGAAAGTCTATACCCAATTTCAAAAATGCATGTCCTCCCATCATTGGCCTCAAAGGCATCTCATCCTTTCTAATGGGGTACTCGACACATTGGCATGTGTCACATTTCTTCACATAGGTATGTGCATCCATATGAAGAGTAGGCAACCAAAGTCCTGAAAATAGAATAGTCTTAATTACTCGGTGAGGACCAAAATGGCCGCCTGCAACACTACTATAGGTAGTTGCTAAGATTTTCAAATAGTCTGATTCGTGAACACACAATCTTAAGTAACCATCATTGCCTCTTCGGTATAGCTTATCTCCTATGAGTGCATAGTCTTGAGCTTCTTTCTCCATGCTTCGTTTCCTTGCTAGACTAGGCTCATTGGATAATGTTCCTAATCTCATGAATTCTACCAATGGAGCACTCCAATCTGGAATTAATGATACATGATAAAGGGTAGCATGCTCCACTAGGGGTCTCTCTTGGCACATTGGACAATTCTTAATCCATTCATGTATTTCTTTGTCCATGCTAGGCCAATACAGGCCTAAACATTTTAGATTTTGCAATGTTCGTTGTTTAGAATAGTGATTTCCTAGCATTCCTTCATGGGCTTGTTGCAACCAACTACCATGTTCATCGTCTTCAACACAACAAGCTAATACACCCTCCATATCCTATTTGTACATGCTTCCTGCCAATATTTGATAGTTTTGTGATTTTACAAGTTCCTCTTTATTTGTTTTCACAGTATTATTTGGGGGTCCGAAGGTTAGGACTGGTACTAACTTATTTGCCCATTTAGGAACAACTTCTAGATTGAACAGATAAGTGTCGGGCAATATTTCATTAAAAACTCCCTCTGGTGGCTCTCCTCAAGTGATGCGAGAAAGGTGATCTGCTCTGAGGTGGGTCTTACCTTTCCTAACAACCACTTCAAAGTCATATTCCATTAGTAACAGGAACCATCTTACTAAGAGTCTTGTATTGCAAGGTTTATTGACCAAATATAATAAGGCTTGATGATCAGTGAAAATTTTAAACTTGTTGGTCAATAAATAGTGTTTAAACTTCTTTACCGCATATACCATGCCTAAGCCTTCTCTCTCAGTTTTTGTATAATTTTGTTTTGCTGCGTTTAGTTGTCTGCTCTATGCTATAGGAAAATGTAGAATTCCTTCACCTGTGGGTTGTGCTAGTACACATCCTATTGCATGATTGGATGCATCTTCATGGACATGGAATGGTTTAGTCCAATCAAGAGTGGTCAGTATTGGGGCTGTGCACAAGCGTCTCTTCAGCTCATTGAAGGACTTCTCGCATTCATGGTTCAACTCAAAATTTGTCAACAAGGCATAAAGAGGCTTATCTATAATTGCATACATGTGAATAAACCTATCGTAATACCCACAATGGCCCATAAAGGCTTGTACCTCTTTAAGATTCCTTGGTCTTGGCAACTTTGCTATGGCTCTTACTTTATCCTCATCTGTAGATATCCCATTCTTAGCAACAATGTGACCTAAGATTTTACCTTGTCATACCATGAACACACACTTCTTTGGGTTCAGAAACACTCAATATTCTCTACACTTGTTGAAGATCTATCTGAGCTCATGAATGTGACATCCCCTTTCTTGGGAATGAGCATATAAATTATCCACATATACTTCTAAGCTCTTTCGCAAGAACTCTTTGAAGACATAACACATGAGCCTTTGGAATGTTGCAGGTGCATTGGTGAGCCCAAATGGCATCACACAAAATGCAAAGACTCCCCACTCTATGGAAAAGGCCATTTTATGTTGATCTTGTACGGCAATGGCTACGTGTTTGTAACCTAAAAATCCATCAAGGAAGCTATAAACTTCCTTGCCTACAACAAGCTCCAATAAATCTTTAGTGATTGGAAGCGAATAGCTATCCCTTACTATGGTGGCATTAACTTCTTGAAAATTAATACATACACGCAACTTTCCATTATTCTTGGGCACCACAATGATGGGGGACACCCATTCCATATGTTCAATCTCATAGATAAATCCAGCTTCAATCGGTCTATCAATTTCTTCTTTTATTTTGGCTGCATAAGTGTAATTGTATGTGTAGGGCTTATGTCTGATGGGCTTGGCATCTGCTATCATGGGGATCATATGAGAACAAATCTTTGGATCTACTCCCTTCAAGTCTCTATAGTGTCATGCAAAAAGGTCCCTATATTCCCTTAATAAGGCTACCAACTCTACTTCCTCTTCTTTACTTAGGTCATCTCCTATGTACGTACATCTCTCTTTGTTCTCTTCGATGGTGTCATCATATGCTTTGGTCTTTTCTTTGTTATCATATGCTTCTCCTATTGTGGCCTCTCTCTTAGGCATTCATACCAAAATTTATCAGTCCTCAACTTCATATTTTTTGAAATTCTCTAGTACTTCGAACAATGGTTCCTCCTCTTCTTGTTTCACAACTTTTCTTCTCTTTCTCTTTTGATCACCCTCACTTCTACCCTTTGAATTTAATGTTTTGATGTTTGTGAGAGGTTCTTCTTCTTTTTGTGTAAATACTCCTATGTCTTCTAGATAGTGCTTCTCTGAAATAAAGCAATTATCCATCACAATGGACTCTAGATCATCATCATTCTCTTCTTCTTCTACTAAGTCACTAGGATCACATTCTTCTAGCACGGGCTGACACATGAACACTGAAATATTATATCCCTCCTCATCACAATGAGGTGTCCATTGTTCCTCATTGACTGCAATGTCCATGGTGGCAAAGATTTCTGCCCAACCATGAGGCTCAAATTCATCATCTGGAAACATCATCGACGTATAGATTGGGTCTCTAACTAGTATATCTCCTTGAGAAGTTCATTTTTCTCTTGCGTTTAAGTGTTTTTCCTCTTCCTTCGCGACCTTGCACATCCACAAATGAGTATCTTCATGTATCCAGGATGTATCAGATGAACTTTTAGAATGCACAGAGATTGAATCTTCTTGCTCCTTGTGGATAGGATTCCATTGTAGGGGTGGTACATCTTTGAAGGGGTAATCCTTCAAATTGACCTTGGTTGTGACCCCTAAGCACTGTAAGTACAAGGAATTGGTTCCCCAATCTTGTACAACTTGCAGGTGTCATAGGAAGGGTCTTCCTAGGATCATTTCGTAGGTATTAGTCTTACTAAAGTCACATATAGCAAAGGTGTGCACAAACTCTACACCACAAGTGGTTAGAGTTATCCCTTCTAGCAAACCTAGACGTCTTTCAACATGGCCATGAGCCATTTGAAGATTCATTCTAGTTGGTCTTAATGCGGGTTTACCCCATTGCTTCCACAAGGAGGTGGTCGCATTAGCAACACCAGCACCTGAATCTATGATTGATTTTGTTGTGTAACCTTGGTAGGTGATCGAAAGATAAGTATTACCTTTCTCACCTTTGCTCATGTCCCCTATTTTGTTTAGAGATATCTGTGGTACTTTCTCTTTAGAGCCTGCTTCTGGCATTTTGGAATCAAGTTGTGGAACCTGATTTGCCACATGTTTCCATAACTCAAGTTTTACTTTGAGTAGCTCTTCTAAAGTGAGATGAAACTGAACCTTAGTGTTCTTCACAACTTCAATGTTTCTTGGAACCACTGAGTCTTCTTTTTTGACCAATATTGTGGGAGCTCTGACCTGGGGAGATTCAGATTCCCATGCGCTTGTGAATTGTGGCAATGCTTGTAAAGAATTGGATTCAAATTCTAACCTTTCTTCTCCTTGTTGCTCTACTTTGTCTTCATAAATAGATGCAATGTCTTGTGGAAATTGATCGTGAAGGTCATCAATCTCAAGAATAGGAGGGGGAACATCCTTCTCCTTGATCCATTTCTCTTCTTGTATTTCCCACAAGAACTTTTGAGTGTGTTGTTGAATTGAAAGAGGTTCTCCATCATCTATGGGCTCAGGAACATAGACTTTCTTTGGTGATGAGCTTTCTCTTTTGATAGTTGGTTGAGCTTGTGGAGGTAAAGAAACTTGTGGTTTATTTACCAACTGCTCTAATCTATCTAGTAAGCGCTGGAAGTGCAAACCCAGTGTAATAGCATTTGTCTGATTGAATGATTGATTGGCCTCGAACATAGCTTGAGCTAGTTCCACCATCTTTATGCACATTTTTGTCTATTCAATCTCTAAATCTAGTCTACGATAGCTCTTGTCTAGGTTTGCAGGTGTTGGCCCTTCTTGAAGTCGAGCCTGGTATGCCTTGAACATCATGTCCAAGTCTTCAGGGGTTGGATCTGCAAGAACAGATCCTGGTTGTGGTTTATTTATGGTGGTTGGTGGGTGGGGATGAGGTTGTGGACGAGGTGGTGTGGATGGAGTTTTGACATGCGAGGGGTTTTGAGAGGCAATATGTTCTATTTTTGTTTTTGCATCTTTCAGGCTTTCTTCTAGTTCAGATAACTTTTTGGTCCACTTATGATTGGCCTTCTTTCTAGTATCCTTCCATGTTCTTATTTTTCTCTTACTAGGCTCTCCTGACTTACTTGGCTCTGATTGCTCAGCTGGTTTAGCTTTTTTTAAGGTTTGTGCCCTAGTAACTCCATGTATAGGAGCCACATTATCACTACTATAACTTGAATCCCCTGCTAAGCATACTACATTAGCAGGTGTAACCTTTGGTGCATTAGAGGGATGCTCGGGAAAATCTCTCAGGAGTTGTTCTCTGCCACACTCAAGACAAATGACTTGTATTGTGATGTTCTGCCCTTGTATCGGAGCTAGTGGGTGGGGTGGTTGTTGTCCTGGTATAGGTTGAGGTTGGCTATATCCTCCATGTTCATACAGTCTAACTGCTCCTTGTGGTCCTGGACATGGGTTATACCTAGGAACTTCTCTGCCTTGTTCTCTAGGAAGGTACCCATATGGTCTACACTGGGGTGGTGCAAATGGTCGTGGTTGTCTATTCATTGGAAATTTTTTGGTGTTGTGGTTGATGTACTTCTGCTCACTACAAGAGTACATGTTAGGCTCCTGAGTTGGTTGTCTATCGTAAGGGTAAGGTTGTGATAACCCTAGTCCTTCTCTAGTGCAAACATGAGATGGATGATGTGCACCGCAAAGTGTGCAACTTCCTAAGATTAGAACTCTCAAGGAGGAGTTCTGGTAGTTCCTTTGCCCTTGTATTCCTAATTTCTTGGCCATTAATGCTGCCACTTCCTCCACATAACTCGAACTAGAAGTCTCATTGCTCCTTGTATCCTCTGTTTTGGTAGGATATTGTGTGATTTTGAGATCCTCAACTAAGTTGTCTGCCAAATCTATGCATTCTTGAAGACACTCACTCAGAGTTTGCAATCATTTTACGTATACTAAGATTCTCAATGTTTCGTTGGTTAGACCTTCTAAAAATAGGGATATCATTTTTTGCTGAGAAGGTCTCTCTCTCATAGGGCATCGGTTTACATATTGATTAAATCTTCGTGTTGCATTTTTTATTGTTTCATTAGGAGCTTGTTTGAAACTATGTAGTAAGGATGACGAATTGTGCTTGATCCCTCGCTTAGTGAGTTCCCAAATAAATTCTTGGAAGAACTGTTCGATATGGCCAAAGCACTTTGGATCCAAGGATTGAAACCAAGTTAAGGCTATGCCCATGAGGGTTAGCCCAAAGGATTCATATTGCACGAAAAAGTCATCCACTTGCTGTGCTTGCAACACCTGCTTGTATTATGCAATGTGTTCATAGGGCTCTCCTGTGCCATCATAACAATTTTGCATACATTTGGCCAATTAGATTGGTCTTAGTCTTCTGTCAAGCTCTGGGGATCGACTTATAATGGGAACAGTTGGTTTTACGGGGTGTATTCCAGCTCCTACACCTTGCGGTGGTTCTACCCTAAAGGCGGTTCCATTCATATTTCCTATTCCCTGGCTAGTTTGGTTGTGGGAGTTAATTCCTGGCATAGTGAATTGCACCTAAGGTTTGTTTGGCCTACTACATTGGCTCGTTTGTCCTGACATCACATTTTCTACTCTTTGCTGGGTCTGGAATGGGTTTTGTGAGGTAGTTTCTTGATCCTGAGGAGGGAATATAGGCAGACCCATGTACTTTAATCTTTGATTTTGGTCTAGGTATGTAACTCTAGATGGATTTTCCAGATACCTTAGCTTGTATATAGTTGTTGGGCTGATGCCTTCTCCTTGTGTTAGTGAATCGAGTAGGTCTGATCCATGTACTAAGTACACATCCATCAGATAGTCATCTTGGGGTATCTTGTCCGCTTGCAATACTTAAGTCATTACTGACTTTCCCCTAGGGGTAGTCATGGTATCTCCATTGTTGGTTCTCCCAGAAGTTCCTTATCCCTCTAATTCTCCTCTATTGGTAATCTGATCAGGGTTTTCGGTTACTACATAGATGTGGCCAATCTTGTCCATGTAAACTCCACCTTCATACTTGACAACTAGTCTTGGAACTATTTCCAATTCTGTAGTATTTGTTACTCTTGCTACTGACCTATGTAGACCATCAAGGTAGATGGGTATTCCTTGCAAGTTAGTGGATATGTATTGAAGAGACATCCGATATTCCCCTTCCACTCTAGACATAAAACCTTCCCTAGGTACTGAATTATGCATGCCTTCAGAAGCCAAGAGTCTCTCCAAGTTAAATGACATTTCTGACTCACTTGTCTATGAACTTAGCACGTAGTGCTAACCACTGAGTTGTGAGCCCACGACTTGGTTGTACGGTTGATACTAGCTTGAGATGGTTTGATACTTTATCTATCTTTTCCTAAGTATCCACTTGATCTTAGGTTCATAAGCCTTGTCTACAAGTCCAAAATTGTCCTTTGTATTGCTCAAAAGCTTGTGGAACCCCTTGCTTCCTAGTCCAACTTGAGGATCAAGTTCCTAGTCTAACCTGAGGGTCAACCCCACGAGTTTTTCAACAAACCCAAAATCACTCCAAACGGATTTCGTATGAGAAAGTTATGCCAGTTCAGGGTTCTTGGGGTTAAAATAGGGAAATAGGACCTTCCTGGGAGTACTTGAGAACAGGCAATATGTTACCTCTTTCTTCCATGATACCCAATACTACTATGGACAATACCACCTGAGGCGATATGATACCACCAAGGCAATACCAACTTCCACGATACGATACTGCTATATTAGATGATACGATACTGCTGACAAGACAATACTATAACAGGGGATCTAAGGCACGATACGATACCAAGTCACCTCAGGATATGATACCACTTGCTAGACGATACCACCAAGTCCATGATATGATACCAACCTCACGATACGATACCAAAACAAGTGACGATATGATACACCATGCTTACCAATGTCCTAGGTGTACTATATGCAACTACCCTATGAAACATTATCTACCAACCAAAGTGCATGGCCCCAATCCATGGTATGGAAGGTAAGATAATGTCCATAATAATCTAGAACTAGGAGAAATGTGTAATGCCAAGCAAAGTGCTTGGAACTTAATCCAGGTTATGCAAGTACATTACATACAACCCATGGTCTGCCCGCCTATATGCATACATAAAGTACAAAAAATGGCATAATTACATTGCTCATCTTATACATCAAGTACGTCAATTTCATATAACTTCCGACAGTACATTATCATGTACAATCTATGTAAATTTGCAAGAGGGATGGATCATCCAATCATAGCATGATCAATCTTTACTTCTATTCTGCAAATTCGTCTCCCCATAAGTACTACAATAGAAACCATCAAATAATGATCAAGCATAGCTTGCCTGGGTGGATTAGTATGATCAGTATCAATCAGTATGTGAAGACTCAAATCAACATGAAGGCATGTATCCCATAGTCCCACATTTTTCACCATTCAAAACATGCACACAAATGAAAAAGAAAATCAGTGAATGCTTCTGACGAATCAATGCTACCTCACATTCACAATCCACATCGAGTGTTTCTATCGACTTAACGCTACCTCACACTCTCTCATTATCGAAAACAAAACAAATGAGTGATTCTACCGAGTTAACGCCACCTCGCACTCAGACCGTACCACCTCATGCATACTCACATCACCATCCTTCATACAACAAGCCAAGCTATAGGAGACAAACCAATATGTGATGAGGGTCTTCACAATGCAATCATAGTCCTCAAAACAAACCGCCATGAATCATGATATGCAACGTATGTCACAAGAGACTATTAAAGCCAACAGATCAAGGGAAACAACTCCATAACATAAATGATCATCTTTATTACTAGAAACATCAAATAGAGGGGAAGATAATTAATTCTATCATGACAATAGGAAATGCCAATGTCACATGGGGAGGAATAATTAAAAGTTGAAACACACAAAAGAGAACACCACTCTTAGCCAGACTTTAGAAAGACACTACATTTCTCTCGGGCTCTCTCTCTCTGTCTTTCTCTCTATTCTTTCTTTCTCTTTCTCTCTATCCCACACACGCCACCAATGTTAACATGTCATGGATATACATTCCCTGCAATAGAAAAGAAGAGAGAGAGAGAGAGAGAGAGAGAGAGAGAGAGAGAGAGAGAGAGAGAGAGAGAGAGAGAACGCCATAGCTTCATTTCATCATGTCGCCATACTCACAAACTCCAAGAATGGACAAGAAGAAGAATGGTTCCCTCTCAACAAGTATATAACAGTACAGCCACACACACTTCTCACTATCGACGTACACAGACCAATATGAATATAATAGCAAGAAGGTAGAGAGAGACAACAAAGCCATAACCAACAAGATCATAGACTGCTCCAAGAAACCTGTGTGCTCTCTTTTTATTAAGCCAAGTGATATATTTATACAGCTTGTCACATCCACTCGCATGGGGTATCATGACTTTTCATTGCATTCCTTCATAGACCCTTCAAATTGAGCCTTAATAAAACTAGAAAATGCCAACACGTACGTGCCACTTTAACAATGTGTTTCTCTAAATCATCGATCTTTATTTTGAGCACCTATACTTCTTCATGAGATATAGTAGTGTGAGCTACCACTGCATTGTGCAATTCAACATTTTGTTGTTTAAGTAGTAATAACTCAACATGCATACTTTCTAATTGACTCTAAACAAAAGTGTGAGTAATTTCATATTTTTCCATCTGCAATGAGCACACTTTTAAAAGCCTAGCTGCATTTGCATTCTATAGTCCTTTAGGAACCATTTGTGTATGATCAGTGAATAACCAATTGTTGGCAATCGAATTCTAATAGTGCGATTCTTCCATGCATCAAGGTGCTTGGCGTTGAAAGATGGAAATTGTATGAAATGGGACTATTAGGTCCATGAGAATTGCTCTATTTTGGTACATCTTGAAGTTGATGGCTGAGTGTCCAAAAAAGTTAGCCTTCTACATTAAAACTGAACCGATAGCAGTATCTGAAGCATCCACAAAAGCATGAAATTTTGGGACCAATTTGGAGATCACAAAAAGGGTGCTTGCATAAGTAAAGTTTTCTATCATCAGAATGCTAAATAGCATTACCATTTATTTAACTGAAAACATATATGTACTATGTATACTGATAGCCATAGTGTCACATATGGTAAGGTCACAACTTGGGCCCATTGATCGGAGTCCATAAAATCTTTCTAGTCAAAGGTGATAACTAGAAAGTGGCTAGCCCAATTTCTTGATGAATCGAAAAAGGACTTGTCCACCAAAGTTCAATTTTGCTTGCTTTTCGCTTCCTTTTTTAATTGAAAAAAAAAGGAGGAAATCATCAATCCAAAAAACATGAGTCCATAAATGAGGATCATGCTGCCATCCTTGTGGATAGAGGACTTTTTTCATCAGTAGGAAATTGTTGTATTGATGTTCCTCAAAATGCCATAAAGTATCCATCCAAAAAATTAAATATTCCTTTGGTAATAAACATTTCTATACTGCAATTGGTTAACCAGGGACCATAAGTTCCATAGGAGAAATAGATTCTATATTGTAGACTAGCTTAAAAGGTGTAAAGCTTATTGAGACCTTGCACAAAGTATGGTAAGCCCAAAGATTTGAAGAAAAATATCGTTCCCATTTGGTTGGACAGTCAAGAAGAAACTTCTGCAGCATTGTGAGTAAAACCTTGTTTGTGCTTTTTGCCAATACATTGGCTTGAGGATAATATGGGGAACTAAATTTGTGCTCAATTTGGAAAGATGATTCAAAAAATGAGTATTGTGATCCGAAATTAGTTCTCGTGGAAGCTAGAACCCAACAAACTATAGCAACCATTCCTTCAACTAAATGTCATAAGCACCAATATTCTACCCAATGAGTACGGTAATCAATGCATGTCAAAATAAAAGTTTTTGGAAACTCGCTGGAGGACCAATAGGAACAATACATTCCAATGCCTACTTCTAAAAAGGTTACAAAGGAAGAATGGTCTGCAAAGGAAAAAGATGAATATCTTGAGGTTCATCCATTCTTCGGCAAGGATCACACCGTCGTATTTGATCATGAACATCCTTGTGAATAGTAAGCTACCAGAGTCCACATTGCCAGATTTTCTAAACTTTAAGTCTTGCACCATGATGACCACCACAAACTCTAGAGAGAGCTTCTATAATAACAACAATTACTTCACGTGGTGGCAAACATCAAAGCCATGTTCCCATAATATCCAACGTGTACTACAAATGATCCAAAATAATAGAAAACCGACGGCTCCATAATGCTAGTTTCTTTTGAGCAGTGGGCCGTAAATGGGAAGGAGGGACACCAGTTGACTTGAAGGATGTCATTTCCTTATACTAGGTAGGAACTCCCAATTCAGGTTCAATTTGATCTCCTACATGAAACATATTGATATCAAACAAAGAATCATCAACTCTGTCAAAGGGTTCACCATGATCTAAGTCAGACAAAAAAACTACAATGATATGTGAAGAACTAGGGCGATGAACGACATCATAATCATATTCTTGTAGTAGTAAAACCCATCAAGCCAACCTTCTAGCTAGGTTTTGTTCTTTGACTAAATAGAGTGGATCAAAATGATCAACATGAAAATTAAAAGAATGATCCAACAAGTAATGAAAAAAATTCTTGATAGAATAAATGAGCCATAAAAATTCTCTTTTGATGACTCAATAGTTACGTTGGGCGGCGGTTAAATGTCAACTAGCATAATATATATGTATAAACGATGAACGTTCAGCCTTTTGCATTAAAATCAAATTGATAGCAATATCTAAAGGATCCACAAAAACATGAAAAGTTTGGGGCCAATCTAGAGCTCGCAAAAGGGGTGCTTGCGTAAGCAAAGTTTTCAATCGTCGGAATGCTAAATCACATTTCATAGTCCATTAACATTGTGTAGGTTTCACATAGGCCAAAGAATTTAAAGGCATAGAAATATGAGCTAATTTGCATAAGTGCCACCCATACAAGTGAATTTGTCCCAAAAACTATAGAACTTCATTAGGTGATCACAAAGATGGAACTTCCAAAATTATTTTTACTTTATCCTGATTAACTACAGTTCTTGTACTAGAAAGGTCATGACCCAATTATTCTCCACATTATACTTTAAAAACTAATTTAGCTAGGTTGAGGCTCAAGTGTACTTCCCTGCACTTAGTAAAGAAGGGTTTTAGGTGATGTAAGTGATCCGTTTGAGCTCCAAAAAACAAAAAATCATCTAAAAACACCCACATAAATCTCGTTAAGTGGGAGCAAAAATCTATTGCATACATCACTAGAGTTTAGTAGGGGAATTTTCGTAATCCATATCACATTATAACACATGCAAATACTCTCAATTAGTGATAAGAGCGGTTTTTGGAATATAACATTCTAGCATTCAGACCTGGTTGTACTCAGTGAATCCATCTAAGAGCAATTACATTTCCATACGAGCTACTTAATCAAGCATAGTGTCTAAGAATGGTAGAGGGAATGCGTTTGGAATTATTGTTGCATTCAACTCACAATAGTCCACACAAATATGTAGCTATTTGTTTTTCTTAGGAAGTATCACAATAGGAGAGACCCATTCCGGATATTTGTTGGAGACCTCTAAATATCCAAGCCTTGATCTATACTGATTTAAGAGAACCTCTATATCATTTATGGACCAAACTTTACACAAATGTTATCTTCAATTATCACTTCTCTGAGTGAGACTCTTCCTTCTTCAAGAAGTCTACTTCAAAGATTAACTTCATTACCTGCACATATCTTCAGATTTCTTCAAACTAATGATGCACATATCTCCATGCTACCTTTGTGCAATCATATCAACCATTAGTCCTTCAAAAGAATCATTAAAACTTTAATTTGATCCTAAAGATCAAAAGTATGTCAGAATTGTCTTCCTAAACAAGCGACTTTGACATAGCTAACTTCTAAGTTTGATTTCTCATAGCACAGATCCCGTTTTGCTAAGTGCTTTTAGCCATAGCTTCCTTACCTTCTAACTTAGATTTTGAATGCTCAGTCATCAAAAACTTTACACTGTTCACAGAGATCTAAGCAAAACATTGACACAAAAAAATGTGTGACTCTGAGAGGTCTACCTGCAGACTTTACATACACATGTTCCTATTGATCATACTCACAACATGAAAGGAATTAGACCATGAAACTTTGAACATAGCTTCATTAGCTTCTAGATTAGATGTGTACAAAAGACTTCCTGATCCACATGATCAGGTTGAGAGAAATCAGAGAAATACTCGATGCTAACTCGTGAAGATGACTCTCTACACATTTATCTTAATGACACTTGGCTTCTAATGACTCTCTCTCTTATTTCTTTACATCATTGACTTATATACATATGTGTCTATACTTATGCTACATTTATTGCATTACTCCTTATCATCCTAAGGATTATTTATACTCATAGTACAAGAATTTCCAATTGTAATGTACATATGTATACAAGCTTCACTTCTGAGATCTCTTCACTTTCTCAAATAACTTCTTTCACTTCAATCTGATCATTGACATGCTTCAAGCTCTTTGTAATCATGAATTTGTGATTGTTTTGTTCCAACAGCTCCCCCTCAATCACTAATTGTGATTATTCCATTCTTCTTTACTCCTGCCATCTCTTTGAGCCTCTATAGCTTAGGTCCATCCAAGCTTTTTGTTAACATATCTGCAACTTGCTCTTTTGTTGGAGTATACAACACTTCAATCTCCTTATCAAGTACCTTTTCCCTCAAGAAATGATACTAAATCTCTATGTGCTTAGTCCTAGCATGAAAAACAGGGTTAGCTGCCAAATACAATGAACTCATATTAATGTCTTCAAAAATAATTGGAGTACTCTGATCTGTTCCAAAACTCCTCAACAAGGTCTTTAACTATATCAATTCTTTTGTAGCCTCTACCATTCCTTTATACTCAGCTTTTGTGGATGACAAAGCAACTGTATGTTGCTTCTTTGAGCACCAAGAAACTAATTTATCTCCAATATAACAGAGATAACCATGAGTAGATCTTCTATCATCTGAATCACCTACCCAATCTACATCACTAAACACTTTGATTCTTGTATCAGAAGTAAATCCATAATACAAACCTTCATTTCGAGTTCCCTTGATATATCTGAGTACCCTTTGAGCTGCAATCCAATGAGTCTTCTTTGGACAATGCATAAATTGTGATAACACACCTATTGCATATGATAGGTCTAGCCTTGTCAAGGTAGCATAGATTAAACTACCTACCAAACTCTCATCCTTCTTCATGTCATTGAACTTTTCACCTCCATATCTGCTCAATTTAGGATTTACCTCCAATGGTGTGATTGAAGGCTTACAATCCATGTTGAACTTGACCATAAGATTCTTCAAGTATCTCTCTTGTGTAAGATATATTCCATGTTGATTATACACAATCTACATTCCTAAGAAATAAGATAAGTTTCCCAAATCACTCATCTTAAACTCCTTCTCTATTTGTTTCTTAAGCTCCTTGATTCCTTGAGCATCTATACACATGACAATAATATCATCAACATAAATACACATGTATATATATCCATTTTCAGTTGCCTTCACTAGCAAGCTACTATCTGCCTTTGATGCTTGATATCCACATTCATTCAAGAACTTAACAAGCCTATAATTCCATGCCCTTGGGGTCTACTTCAAACCATACAAAGCTCTCTTGAGCATACATACATAATCTGATCCAATTGAATCCATGAACCCCTCTGGTTGCTCCATGTATACTTCATCTGCAATGTATCCATTTAGAAATGCATTCTTCACATCTAATTGTGAGAACTTCCATCCTTTACAAGCAACAATAGCAATCAATGATCTAATTGTAGACATGTTAGCAACAAGCCTAAAGGTTTCATCATAATCTACCCCATAAGTTTGGGCATAACCTTTAACCACAAGTCTAGCCTTGTATCTAGACACTTTACCATCTGCAAACCTTTTTGTTTTATACACCCACTTACATCCAATGACCTTCTGATTCTTTGGTCTTGGCACCGATTCCCATGTTTCATTTTCAAGTAGAGCATCATAATCTTCTTGCATTGCCTTCTCCCAATTCTGTTTACCTTTAGCCTCTTCATATGTGATTGGATCCTCTTCTGTCTTCACAATGTAAGCATAATATTTTGTTGTTAGGAAAAATGTATCATAGCTATACCTGATAGGTTCTTTTCTTTCTCTCAAGGATCTTCTGACCTCTGCACTTCTTGAAGTCTCAGTCACATTTGATTCTGGATCAAATCTTGGCCCATCTTCAACATTGTTCTGCAATTTACTTTTATAATCAACATCATCAATATCTTCTTCATACACACTTACTTTTGTCTTCGCTTTCCTTTTTATTTCTTCAACATCTGCATATTCATTTGTTGTCTCTGTATACCATGTACTTTGTTCATCAAATGTAACATCTTTTGTAACAAGAAATTGCTCTGTGGATGGACTCCACAATCTGTAATCCATCTGTCTATCATCATACCCAATAAACACATACTTCTCTGCTTTGAGTTCTAGCTTATGTCTTAACTCTGAAGGAACATAAGCACATGTTAAACATCCAAATACCTTACAATGATCAAGAGTAGGTTTCTTACCCCATCATGCTTCATAAGGTGTTCTTCCATCCAAAGCTTTACAAGGTAACCTATTCACAAGGTATGTTGCAGTGTTGATAGCTTCTGCCCATAGGTAGTTTGGACAATTCTTTTCTTTCATCATTACTCTTGCAAACTCTACAAGAGTTCTATTTCTTCTTTCTGCAACTCCATTTTGTTGAGGAGAGTACCTACAAGTTACTTCTCTTTTTATACCTGCATTCCACAAATAATCATCAAACTCTTTAGAGAAATAATCTCCCCCTCTATCTCATCTCAACCTCTTGATCTTTTATCCTGTAATCCTTTCTGCATAAGCATGATAATGCTTGAATGTCTTGAACACTTTTGATTTGTCCTGGTTACATATAAAAGTAATCCATCTAGTTGCATCATCAACAAACAACACATAATATCTAGATCCATTTATGCTATAGTTCCTTGAAGGACTCCACACATCTGTATGAACCAATTCAAGCATATTTGAATACTTGTACCCTGATTTATTGTATGAACTTTTGTGTGCTTTACCTAATTGACATGCTTCACACTTGTACACCATGTGTTGACCTTCAACATTTGGCAAACCAAGCACCACATCATTCGTTGACATTTCCTTTATGGCTCTCTCATTGAAATGACCTAGCCTTTTATGCCATAGGTCTAACTCAGACATCCTTTGACTTCCATAAGTAAATAAAACATGTCCCACATTTCCTTGGACTTTGAGAGTAAATAACCTTCCTTCCTTTTTACCTGTAATGATATTTCTATATCCCTGATTTGGATCTTGCACATAAACACCATCATTTGTGAATCTGACTTCATATCCCTTCTCCACAATTTGCCCTACACTTATCAAGTTTTTAGGAATAGTAGGAACATAAAGTACCTTGCTCAAGAGTGTGCTTCCACTCTTTGTCTTCACTGATCCAATCATTTCCACTTTATGCTTGGTGTAATCTCCTGTTTGAATTGTATGTCCATTCACCTTTGCTTCCATATCAGTCATCAATGATATATTGCCACTCAGATGATTGCTACATCCTGAGTCAATATAGAACACCCTTTGGTCTTCTCCTATTGCTTCATGAGTTGCATTCAATATGAGAGTCATGTCATCCTTATGATCTGATGCATAATTATAATAATTGTTGTTGTAGGACAGAGATTGAAAACTTCTTCCACGTCCTCTAGCATATGATGTCCTACCACCTCTTCCTCTGAAGTTGCCTCTTTGAATTCTGCCTCCTCTACCTCTTTGATTGAAGCTCTGGTTATTACTTCCACCATTTTGATTGTTATTCCAACAATCATTTGCTAAATGATTGGTTCTGCCACAAATCCAACAAGCTTTAGTATTGTCTTTGTTCTTACCTTCTCTTCCTTTACCTCTGAAGTTCATCTTTCCTTCTGTAAAGTTAGCTTGACTTGAAGTTCCTTCATCATAGTAATTCAAAACAAAAACATCCTTGAAATTGTTGGAGTTAGACGTCTGCCAAAGCATTTGAACAACACAAGGAAGAAGAAGAAGCTTGGAGCTCAACACACAATAATAAATATATTACCATTAGAATGTACAAAGATAAGTAACCTGTTAGGGCAATAGGCTTATATACAAGCAAGGGGAAAAAAACCTCCTAAAGAGGGAAAAATATGCCCTCGTGGTCCTAGTGTGGTCAGACACATCACTACCTAAATATATCATCAAATCCCCCCTAGGAGTGATGCGCTCAACAAGGAGATAACACCAATGTATAAGGAAGTGCCAAGCTATGTGGAATCAATCTACAAAAGGAATTAAGTCCAAATCTTTGCAAAAAGCTTCAAACTTCTCCCTATGGAGACCCTTTGTGAAAAGGTCTACAATGTTCTCCTCCATGGGCACATATGCCTGACATAATGATAATGCACCTCAATGTGCTTAGTGCGAGCATGATACATAGTGTTCCTTGCAACTTCCAATGCACTCAGGCTGTTAGTGAAGATGGTGGTGGTAGAAGATTGACCAACACCCAAATCAGCCATGAGGCATTTGAGCCACACATAGTCAACAATCTCTATGAAAGCTGCCCTAAACTCAGCCTCACAATTGAAAGTGGCCATAGTAGGCTGCTTCTTGCTCAACCAAGATATGCATGAGCTACCAAGCCTGAAGCAAAAGCCACTAGTGGACACATGAATGTCATAGCAACCAGCCCACTTAGAGTCACAAAAAGCATGCAAATCTGGCAGTAGTGATCCCCCCTTGGGATAAAACAACCCAAGTAGATGGGTACCACTCAAGTAGTGAAAGATGCGCTTAACCGCCGACCAATGCTTGACACCTGGGCAATGCATAAACTTGCTCATCTGTGAGACAACAAATTGAATATCTAGCCGAGTAATGCATAAGTAAATCAAGCATCCAACACCTTGCTGATAGAGAACAACATCAAATGAATCTCTAGCATCATGAAGACTCAATCATAAACCTGTGTCCATAGGAGTGGCAATAGTTTTACAGTCTTCAAGGCCAAAATGTGTCAATATATTTTGTTTAGCACAAGGCCATTCCAGCATCAACCTGCATAAACTCAATGCCCAAATAATGATGCAAATGCCCCAAACTAGACATCTCAAATGAGGCATGTAACAACATAGACCACAATGTTTAGAAGCACATCATTGGCACACTTAACATATAAGGTGCTTTTAGTTGGAGTGTTCTCAAAACCATGTGCAATCAGATAGGCATGTATCCTTTCATACCAAGCATGTGGTGCTTGATTTAAACCATATAATGCCTTCTTTAACCTGCACATCTAAAAGCCACGGGGCTAAAAAACATACACTTCCTCATGCAAGTCACCATTAAGAAATGTTGTTTTAATGTCCAACTAATGTACATTCCAACCATGATGAGCACCAAGTGCATAGATGCTATGAACAGTGGTCATTCAACAAGTAGGAGCAAAGGTTTCATCAAAATCAATGCCTCTTTCCTGAGCATAAACCTTTCCAACAAGCCTAGCTTTATACTTGGCAATTGTTCCATCAAGTTTATGCTTCAACTTGTATACCCACTTAGTGCCAATGGCCTTCTTGCTAGGAGGAAAGTCACATGAAGACCAACTAAAATTTTTCATGATAGCATCATATTTAGATTACATTGCAGCTATCCAATGTTTAGAATTTTGTGATTCATCAAGCAAAACAGGCTTAGTCTCATCATAGAAAATAGAGGCAGCCATAGCATATAAATCTGTCACTTTGAGAGCTTGCACGAGTAAGGTATGACAGAGGTGCATCTAATTGTTGTCACGCAAAGTCTACACCAAACATTTTGGCATAGTTTTTGCCTCCTCAATATCAGCTATCTCATCAACAAGTGCATCATTTAAATCTGCATCAAAAATAGAATGATCTCCATCATCACATGAAACCTATAAAGGCTGAGAAGTTGCCTTATTAGGACTAGCACTAGACTATCCACCTGTAAAAAGAGGCAACAAGATATCATACATGTCTTTGGAGCTAACTTATACATGAAAGTAAAGGCTAAATAACATCTTCCACAAAAACAACATCACAGCTAACCAGAATGCATTTATTATGTGGATGATATAGACGATAGCCTTTGCTTTCAGAATTGTACCCAACAAGAATACATTTTATTGCTTTATCATCCAATTTTCGGTGATGTTGTTCAAGCACTAATGCATATGCCAAACAACCAAAAACACACAGATGAGGAACAGATGACTTGCAACCATGCCAAGCCTCATATGGAGTGATAGACTATAGTGCTTTAATGGGACACTTGTTAAGCACATATGTTGCACACATGATAGCCTCAAGCCAGAAATTATGTGTTTAAGCCTGACTCTTGACCATACACATTTCCATCTCCATGAGTGAGCTATTCTTTTGTTTAGCAACTCCATTCTCTTAAGGCCTATATGGTACTGTACATTGATGTTTTATCCCACATTTAGCCAGAAATACATTAAAGTCAGAAGACATATATTCCCCCGATGATCAAAATGGAGGGTGCCCATTTTACATGTTGATAGACTTTCAGCCATAACCAAAAGTTGTTTGAAGCACATAAACATTGGACTTTTCTTTGAGTGGATATACCCATGCATGCCTTGAAAAATCATCAATGAAAGTCATGAAGTAAAGATAGTTTCCAAAAGGATGTGTCTGCATAGGACCACAGACATCACTATGTACAAGCTGCAGTTTTTGAGTAGCCCAAACTTAACCATCTTTTGGAAAGGAGGAACACTCCATTTTGCCCAAAATACAGGCTTCATAAACATGTTTTCTAACTACCTTAAGTTTGGGCAAAGAGAACACCATTTCAGATTTCTGCAGGTGTAGCAAACTAGCAAAATTTTGATGACCAAAGCATTCATGTCAAAGCTTTGCATTTGACATAGCCTGAGAATCATGTACTGCACATGCCAAATCATTAAAAAATCTTTCATAGTCTATGAGCTTAGAGAGCCCACAACATAAAATTCCTGAAGCAATAATCATGTCACCATTTGATAGATCATGAACTATGCATCTATCATCAATAAATTTCACAACCAAACCAATCTTGGCTAAGTCCAAAACTCATAACAGATTCCTCTTGATCCCTGGCACAAATAAAGCATCTGACAAAGTGAAAGAACTACCATCAGCAGTAGTCAGAATGATCTTACCAACTCCCATAACAGGATACGAGGAGTTAATGGCACATGTAATAGTATTCCCTTTAGGGGCAGGCTCTAGTGACGAGAAGAAACTATGCTACAAGGTAATACCATCAAAGTACCAAACATCTGATTCTATTGTACACATGCTGTTAAAAGCACTTTTCGTTAAGACACTTTTAATCTCATTTCTGGGTTCTTGGGGATGGATAGGGGTCTGATAGTACAGAGGCCCTTTGTTTAATTTTCCCAATTCAACATTCAACTAGGTAGTTAACTGTCTTTCAATTCAATGATTATCACTACACAGTACGCTTATCACACGAATTAACAACTATGAATTTGCACAGACTTATTAATGTTCATGTAGCATTACTGTGATAATAATTAATCACTAAAACCTTAAGAACAAGATACAATACTCAGAATTTGGGCAAATCCGAATCTCCAAGACGATAGTTCTAGCGCGATCACCCAGACAGTCAGTCTGACAATCCTCTCCTTCTCGCTGAATGTCGTGCTTGCCTTTTCATTAATAATAGAAAGTTACATCTATTCCCTACGCCTTTTCGGTGCGTGGGAGTATGAAAAATAAAATTACATATTCCAATCCGGCGGCCTAACACTGGCATGCACGGTGGACTCGAACCCAGAAAAGAAAATACAGTCAAGGCTCCTCAATAATGCCTTGTATATACAGGGTTCTGGCGAGTTTAAAAGTGCGAGTGATCTTCTCCTTTAAGGAGTCCAACATATCCTTCAAAATATCCTGCTCGACTAATTGTGCATCAGTTCTAACCGAACTATCAGCAACTACTTGACTCATCAATAATTCAGCCTGCGTCTACAAAAATGATTCCTACAGATAAAAGTCGTTGGCTATGGCCGCATCTCTCCTCAGCTTTATGTCGGTTATCTTTGCATCAATTCTCGCAAGCCGATCAGCCTGAACGCCTAATTGCTTCTCGGGTCGTTCCAGTTCTTGAGCTTGATACTGGATAGTTTTATAATAAGCATCTCTCTCTTTCATAATAGCGTCCAACTCTTTCTTTAGCTGAATCGTCCGGACTCTCTGTGCATCCAAATCACGACTCTTCTAGAAAAGTTCGACGGACACTATCTTGAGCTCTTCAGTATTCTGCATAGCCAAGTCAGCCATTTCTTGTCCTTTCTGTGTCACCAGCTCAAGGTCCACACTTGTCTCTTCCAACAAATTGCCAAGTGCCACACGAGCATCTTCTTTATCTTGTACCAACTGCTTCAATTGAGAAATTTCTTCCTCACGATCAGTAAGAAGGACAATCTTTTTCTGTAATTCCGCAAGCATGCTATCCCATTGACCAATCATAGTATCCCTTTTTGCTAATTGAGCTTGAAGTTGCTAGAGCTGAAGCTGGACTGCAATGGTTTCTTCCTGAAGTGGGGCAATTCCTGTTGAATGTGCTAAGTGGCTATCTTCATTTGTAGAGGCAATTGCTTGGAGAATTGGATTAGAAGCTGGCCCATCATTGCCAGTTCTATGAACATAACTTCTGGGGGAGGAAGAGCAAGAGGACGCTGTGATGAAGAGGTGGAAAGCAGATGAGGGGAGGATGGTGGGAAGAAGTCGGGAGAAGATAATTCATGAGTGGGTGCCTCGCGCATGGCATTGGAAGGTTCAAAAAGAAAAGCTGTAGCAGGCGCAGAACTAACAATTGGCAGAGGAAAAGGGAGAAGAGCATTCGGCACCAACACGATTCCGGTCTCATTTGGACTTGTCGCCTTACTAGCATCAATCATAGCCTCAGCAGTGCCAGTTACTTCCTTGATTGCATCTGCTTGGACTTCAGTGTTTGGGGATGAAGGAGGTTGGTGTTTGGTGTAGCTCAATGATGAGTAGCACCTCCTTTAATGTCAATCCAGGAAGACAAGAGGATGGTATGAAGACCTCGAGCAAGTGAAGGCACAAGTGCGTGAGTGAGAAGCACACAAACATGCACACACATACACACACGCACACACATGGCAAGACAAAGAATGAGAAGCAATGGAGTTCTTAGATTACTTTCAAAAAGCTCATACAAGTTCAATTCAATTACAAGCTCACCTCAAAAATGAGCTCTCTAGCTCTATTTATAGTTTTTGACTAGGTTTTGACCCTATCCAGACCTAGTGTCCGGCCTAGCTAAAAATTAGGTTCCAGGGCCTATTTGAGGGCTTAAATGGAGTCTAAAAAATACGAAAATTGATATGTAGGTACTTCTAAAGCTCCTCAAGCTCAAGGACTCCTTGGCTTGCACAAAATGGAAAAAATATGAAATCGTATTTACAATGATGGTTAGTGATAAAAATCACTGTTATAAAGATGTTGATTTGGAAAAATTTGAAGGCCTATCTGCCAGATCTGCGTCGACTGCTTTGTCTACTTAATCCTTTGCCTTGCTCTCACTCTCTCCGTTGGCTTCCTTATCTCCTCAGTCCTTGGGTGCCCATACTGCTCTCAACACCCCCCCCCCCCCGCTCTCGCATCTGTCGTCTCTGACAGACTCTTGTTGCTGGGAGTGCTGGATGTAATAGTCCACCACATGAGTGGCAAGTTGATGTTCTTGTATGTGTAATCCTCTGGCCAAATCTGTCATCATGCGATCCCAATCAATTGGTCCTAGAATGTCCGGATGTGGCAGACGTAACTGATCTGCATGGATGGCTTGTTCTACTGCGAATAGACGTAGCAAATGTGTTGGTCTAGGAATGAAAATTTCCGAATGATATTCCCAGAATCCCATAGAGAACATTTCCTCAAATAACTGCTTGAAGCATGCGGGTAAGTACTTTATTTGTGCATGCCAGGCAAAGATTATAGTGACCGAGGGAGTCTGGCTCATGTCGTAGACTAAATCCTTGCTACCTTGAGAGAATCTAGGGGCAGAGATGTATGGAGCTTGTACCTTCCAAAAGGTTTTGAAGACAATGGTCATGAGCTCGAATATTTTCATACACATTTTCGCTGCTATGTCGGGTACATTATTTAGACGAGCACACCAGTGTCGAATTGTTGATATCATGTAGGCTACGGTTGGGGTCCCTCGAGTCGGAGCAAAATATGGATAGTTAACCCAAGCCGAGCATTCTTTATTGTTGTGTACCTTGATTGCAAATGCTTGCCAGGATCTGCGACGTACCATTGGGCAATAGCATGGATTATACTTGATATACAGTGGCATGGTTGCCCATGTGCTCTTCATCTCAGGGTAATCGGTTAGTAGACGTGCACACCAATTGGGTTGGAAAATCAAGCCAACACGGGCATCTTTCGGTAAGTCCGTTGGCTCAAATTGAGTGGCGAATGTGGGCTCCTTCCCTGTATGCCTTCTAGCTTCTGCATTATAATCATGTAGCAAGACAAAGTAAGGCATGTATTGCATCTCTGATGTTGTGATCAAGCGTTGGTGGGATAGGTTTTGAAAGTAAGAAGATCGAAGGACAGTTTCTTCCATATTTGTGAGAGATTGAATTTGTACGGCAACGCGATCATCATGTTTCTTTCCTACTTTCTGGATCCTTTTGACCCAATCTGGAACTCCAATTTCTAAAGTGTCTTGTCCTTCTTCTGTTACCCGACCGCCGGGTGTGGACATCGGCTCGTACGGCTCTTCATAGCTATCATCGACAGGGATTTCCACAACTGTTTCTGGTTCTGGTTCTTCAGTTGGCGAGGGTGGCCTTTCATATGGTAAGAGGCGTGCTTGGAGTTCTGCCACCTGTTTCCGGAGGGTCTCTACTTCTTCTATAGAGTGTTGCAAGATTATCGGCTCCTGTTGAGGTGTGGGGGCACTTGCTATCTGCTTCTTTAGATCCGCACATTCAACCTCTAACTTTTCATATGACTCCAAGAAATTTGCATGCTCTTCGAGTAAGATGCGAATGTCTTCTGATGGGACTGCTCTATACTTGGTAGGGCTAATGGTTGCTCTTGTAGTTCCTTCCATAGCCGCTTCAAAGTTCTCTTGGTTTTATTGTTGAAGCCTCTTGTTCTCTTCTAGTGCTGCTGCCATATGCTTCCTTAATAGTCCAAGATTGCGTCTAAGTGTAGCATTGGATATCATTTGGGACTCGAGCATACCTTCGAGTTCCTTCACTGCTTTATCATCCACTGTTGAGGTTTTCGATTCCAATTCTGTGTGAGCCTGTTGTAAGGTGGTATGTTCTACTAGAAGCGTTTGGTAATCATCTTCGAGAGTGTTGACTCTAGCTTGTAGACGCTGAGATTCTGCTTGGAGGGCAATAGTGTGTTCTTCCAATTGATGGTATTCTTGTTGTAGTTGATGTGCACACTGAAGTAATGTATTGAACGTGTTATTTACATTATGAGATGCAAGGGGAAAAGTTTGGGATGCAGGGGAGGTGGGAATGGGAAGGGAGGTAGTGAATGCTGTGTCTACTAATGATGTGTTGAGTGGTGAGGTGGGGGGTAGTGGAGGGGGAGAGGGTGGAATTGCGGGGAGAGGTGCTGTGGTGGGTGAAATGTCCATTGGGTCAGACAGAGTGGTGTGTACAGGGGCTACCATGTAGGTTGGTATGGTAGGTGAAGTGAGTGTGGTGTTCATGTAGATTGATGTCGTTGCGAACATCGGGGGAATGTGCCTCTGAAATATTGGAGTGCTAATGGACTGTGCCCCGAAGGATGGTTGTTGGGGTGGTGCGGTTAGGTTGAATGAGGTGTAGGGGACAGATAGGAAGTGAGGGTCATGGAATGGAGGTATCCGTATTAGGGGATACGCTGGGAAACACAGGGTGCCTTTTGTGGGTGCAGGGTTTCCAACCACGCTTGGAATTATGGGATGGCCAATTATGGGTTCGGAGGATAGAAGGTTTGAAGTGTACAAGGGATTGGTGATGAAAGAGAAGAGGGTGTCTTGTGAGGTAGGTTCTCGAAATGAGAATGATGTGAATGAGGATGCATTATAAGTGAAGGTAGAGGTGATGACCGCCGTTTCTTCCATGGTGGGAGGTGGTGGTGGGGGTGGAGAAGGTGGTGATGGGGGGTGCTGGGATAAGATGGGTGATGTCTGAACGAAGGTTTCAGTAGAGAGGTCAATGGTGGTGGTGGGGGTAGCTGTGGTTTCAATGGTTACTTCTTGTTCTGTGACCGCCATCCTGATAGTCTTACCTGCTCGTGGTAATGTCAACTCTGCGTTTGTCATACCTCACGGACTGGCGGACTGCAGTGTGCACAGCCTCCGAAACTCCTAAAGATTCTGACACTAATTTGAGGGTGTCAATGAAATGTTGGTCCACCCGATCATCTGATAGCATTTCTTGCATCAAAGCTTGGCCTGACACAAGAGAGAGTTGATGCCTTTCTTGTACTGCTTTGATTGTGTCGTATAACCTTTGTAGTTGAGCTGTATATGCAGGTGCAGCTACAAGTTCTGGCACATCTTGTTGCTCATCTTGTTGCCCTTGATCATAATCCTCCGCATCTTCCTCATATTCTTCATCTTCATCGTCCTCTTCATCCATTTCAACTGTGGTAACAGGTACATGGTAGGTTGTTGCCTGCGTTTGCACATTCTCCACTTGTTGTGCCTCTTCTGCTTCCATCTCTACATCTTGTAATAATTGTTCGAAGTCTTCATTCGTGAGTTCTTCCAAAGGTGCACCACCGGGAAATTCAAGATCGGTTGGGATAGGAGGAAATATCAAGTTAGGACCATCGGTGCTGCATCTTGGAAGTCGGAGTGTGAATGGTCGGACTCTTCGGGGTGGAGGGGTAACCTCCGGTGTTAGGGTGGCTCCACGTGGTTGAGCACAAGGGACTTGGACAGTTCCTCTCATCTTCTTAGAAGGGGGTCCAGTGGACGTCCTGCCTCTGAACTGCTCCACTCGATTCCACATCAGGGCTCGTTGAATAGGGATGTTGTAGGCCAAACATCTATAAATGATTCGAGTCAGAGTGCAACATCCATATAAAACATGCTTCCGCAACCATCGTTTGTGGGCTAGGTGTATCTGATCAATTATCCAGTGGGGTAAGTTGATGGTGAGGCTCTGTGTCTCTGCCAGATACAAACTAAACCATATCTTTTTGGGTGGCATGGTGAATCTATCTTGGGCAGGAAAAGCAAAGTGTTGCATGCACATGCGGAGGTGTATTGCAATATTAGGCGTCATGGACACCATGTCCTTGAGTTTAGTGAGGGTTTGATTCTTCATGTAATCAGGCACAAGGGTCTCCTTTTCTGTTGGAATATGCATTCCTCGCATGTCTAGGGCCTCTCTCACTAAGTTGTTTGAGAGCCTAAATCTTTTGAGCTCATTTCCTTTTGTCAGAGATGGGAGCACAAATGAGCTTGCACCTTTTGGGGTCTTGCTTGGAGTTAAGGTATTGATGAGATAGTAGCATCGCATGAAGTCAAGCTTTGGGAGCCGGGCACTGAAGTAGGCATCCAATCCTGCCTTCTCCCATACCGAATGTAGACCTTCTGCATTTTGTAACTTCTCGAATTCCCTTGTAAAGAAATGGTATTTACCTTGCTTCCCATTGAATTCCAACTCTAATTCCCATAAGTATGATCCCTCTCCCAAGGGTCCTGCAACTTCATTAAACCAGTGGAAAGCTCTTCCTACAGGCATGGTATGGCCACTGGGGGGGTCCGCTACTGGTATGATTTTGATGGCCTGCAGCTCTTCTGGTCTTTCATATGTCTCAGGCAAAATGGGTAAACTATCTAAATCCACCACTTGCTGGCTCGTTCCTGCTTGAGAGCTTGTTCCTGCAGCCTCAGCCATGTTGAAAAATTCGCAGCCGGTTCTGTGAGAATATATGAATAAATGTTAACATTGCAATGGACACAAAAAATGACACCGTGTCCCCGTTACAACATTAACATGAGCTTTTAGTGATAAGTCAGTTAGTCAGTGAGTGCGCGGTGCGTATGTGTGTAGTTAGGAATTGGGTAGACCTAGGAGCTAAGTGGAATGATGTAGTGGGAGAGTGATGTAGTTAGTAGGTGGGCATGGATGTTCACCTGGGGTCCAGGGATTTATTACAAGTTTTAGGCTGCCAAACGTAGTGGATGGGTTTTGATCTTGATTTTGTGGAGACTCTGGAGAGTTTGATAGGAGTATCTGCTTGAAAATGAGGCTTTTTAGGGACCCATTTACAAGTGATTCTACTTGTGCTCATGGAAGAATATGTGTCCGCGTGTGATGTATAAGAATGGGCATCTGATGTTTGAGTGAGTGAAACATGTTGTACCGTGTGTGGCCTCGGCGTAGCTATTTGAGCCCGCAAGCAAGCCTTAGGCACCCAGATTTGTCGTGATTGTGGGCTGGCCTTCATTGACTTCTTGGGTACCCAAATAGACTTTACTTTCGTAGAAGAATTTATGAAAGACTTCTTATTAGTGTCGTGTTGTTGATTACTAATAAGAGGTTTTGGCCGTGGGGTTGGCGTGGTCGCAACAGGGTGTTTGCCTTTCCTCACCCACACTTGTTTCAACGGCAGAGACATTCTGCTTCACACGTGTTTTTGGCCTCCGGTATAAGTAGTACTCTGCTCCTTCTGTATTTGACATGCTTTTGGTTTTTGTGTCCCTCTGGCCTTTGGAAAAGAAGGGAGTGCCGTCGTATCCTTGACTCCGTTGTTGAGACAATCCTTTTTCTGCATCATACAGTTTTGGATAAGAACATCATTGTCAACTTCATGTGTGACCCTGGAAGGACCAAGAGTTCGTGCCTTACCTAGTTCCTTGAGTGCCTCATTTTCCAATTCAACTGTAATTCCACTATGATTTACCCATACCTGAAGAAGTCCACTTCTTAGGTTTAGGTTGACTGCATGATCATAAATCCAGTCCTGACCCATGACAAGAGGCTCAGTGAGGTCCTCATCTTGACACACTGGTACTTTGACTGTCATTGCATCGTCTTGAATATAGAGGGGAAGTTCCATCTCGCCCATGCAAGGGGTTTCCACACCTCCCAATCCTATGAGATATGCTTCTATAGGATTGACAGTTAAGTTCAACTTTTGACAGTAGGAAAATTTAACAGCAGTAGTGGCTGCCCCTGAGTCAATCAAGGCTCTTACAGTCCTTGCACCCTTTCCTTGTCCTATCGCTAAGGTTATAAAAGGACGTCGATCAATTATCTTATGAGAGCTGATATCTGAAACTTCACACATAGCCACATGATATCCTTGATCTGCATATGTGTCTGGCCTAGGTTGCTCTCTGCCTTGTCTTCTTAATTTTATTCTCTGTATGCGTTCCAATGCTTGTGCTTGAGCTTCTTCGCGAATTCATTTTTCTTCTTCTTTGCGTTTCTTAGCAGTGTTGAGTCGACTTAGCATCCCTTCTGTCAGAGGTTCCTGATATAGCTTGACTCGACATCCGCTTATGTAGCTCGGGAGAACGTCGCCTTCTAATGCGGCTAGTTGCACTGCTCCGCTTGTTGAGATTCTATTAATGATCATGGGTCCATAGCCTCTTTTCTCTAGTTTCCTCGCATGTTGTTTCAAAGTGTAGACTAGTACTAGGTCACCCGCCTTCAATCCTTTATCCTTAACATGGGCATCAAAGTATGCCTTCTGTCGTTTCTTAGCTGCATATATCCCTACAGCCGCCCTCAGTCTTGTTTCTCCTAATCGTTCAAGGTCAAAAAGTCTAGAGGAGAGTTCATGACCCGTCCATTCATGCTCTTATGCTACTTTCAATGTAGGTATTAAGAAGTCCAATGGTAGCACACCGTTTTGGCCAAATACCATCTTAAAGGGGGTGGCTTGGAGTACCGCTTTGTAGGCGACTCGGTATGCCCAAACAGCATGGTGTAGCTGTTTGTCCCAATGAGAGCGTTTATTATTCACTAATTTGGTCAACACATTGCACATAATCTTGTTTGTGCTTTCGGCTTGCCCATTAGCTTGTGGGTGGTAGGGGGCAGACTTCTTATGAACTACCAAGAATTCTTGGAGCACATTTTCAATCACTTCATTCAAGAAGTGAGTGCTCCTATCACTGACTAGCTCTATAGGTAGCCCATATCTTGTGAATACATTCTCAAACAAGAATTTAGCAGTTGTTTGTGCATCGTTCTTAGTAGTAGCTTTCACTTCTACCCACTTGGTTAGATAATCTGTGGCCACAATGATATATTCCGCATGAGAACCCTTAGCTGGGGGATTAATAGGACCTACAAAGTCTATTCCCCACTTAGAGAATGCACGTCCACCCATCATAGGTTTTAGTGGCATCTCATCTTTGCGTATAGGATACTGAGTTCTCTAACACACATCACACCGTTTCACATAGGTATGTGCATCCATGTGAAGGGTCGGCCACCAGAAGCCCGCAAATAGTATTGCCTTGATCACCCGATTTGGTCCAAAGTGTCCTCCTGCTACACCTTGGTGAGCAGTTTCCAAGATCTTTAGATACTCACTCTCATGAACACAAAGTCTCAGGTAACCATCTTTACCACGCTTGTATAGATTATCACAATGAGTGAGTAATCTAGGGCTTCTTGTTCTAGACTTCTTTTCTGAGCCAGAGTCATGTCTCGAGGGAAGGCTTTCGTACTCAGGAAGGATACTAGTGGTTCACTCCAATCTGGCACTATGGACACTTGATAAAGAGTGGCATGTTCCATAGGTGGTTTAGTGCAGCAGATTGGGCATTCCTTGCACAACTTTTGGACATCAGCTTCCATAGTCGGCCAATGCACTCCGAGTCTCTTTAGTGTCTGTAGGGTTCGTTGCTTTGAGTAGTGTTGCTCTAATGCACCTACATGTGCTAATTGCAACCATTTAGCGTACTCATCCTCTTCTACACAACACGCCAAGATCCCATGATCTGTGTGCTTGTACATACTTCCTGCCATGATGTGATACTTTTGGGCTTTTACTACCTCTCTATCGTGTATGTTTATTACTGGATGGTTAGGCCCGTATGTCAATACTGGCACTAATGGCTTAGCCCACTGCGGCACCACTTCCAAATTAAACAAGTAAGCATCAGGAAGGTCATCTGACACTCCTTGTGGGGCTTCTCCAGATGTGAGTCTATAGAGATGGTCTGCTCTCAAGTGAGTCCTACCTTTCCTTACCACAACCTCGAAGTCATATTCCATTAGTAAGAGAAACCATCTTACTAATCTACCTGTATTGCATGGCTTGTTCACGAGATATAGCAGTGCCTGATGGTCAGTAAAAAATTTAAACTTATTTGCAAGAAAATAATGTCTAAACTTTTTAACCGCATATACCATGCCTAGTCCTTCTCTCTCAGTAGTGGTATAATTTCGTTCAACTGCATTCAATTGTCTACTAGCATAGGCAATTGGAAGATCCATATTACCTTCACTAGTAGGTTGCACGAGTACACACCCAATAGCATAATTGGATGCATCCACATGAACATGGAACGGCTTATTCCAATCTGGTGTGGTTAAGATTGGTGCTGAACATAATCGCCGTTTAAGCTCATTGAACGAATTCTCACATTCATCAATCCACTCAAAGTTAGTCAGAAGTCCGTACATGGGCTTTGCAATGACAGCATACATGTGAATGAACCGGCGGTAGTAACCACAATGCCCCATGAAAGCCTATACTTCCTTGACGTTCTTTGGCCTAGGTAACTCGGCTATGGCTCTCACTTTCTCTTCATCAGTGGATATTGCATTCTTTGACACTATGTGTCCTCGAATCTTGCCTTGTCTGACCATAAAAACACGCTTTTCTGGGTTTAGGCAGACTTGATATTCTCTACATTTGTGAAAGATTTGTTTGAGTTCAGGAATATGGGTTTGTCTTATGTTGGAATGAGCACAAAGATCATCAACATAGACTTCTAAGTTCTTCCTCAGGAACTCTTTAAATACATGGCACATCAGCCTCTGGAAGGTTGTTGGTGCATTGGTAAGCCCAAATGGCATTACTCTAAAGGCAAATATGCCCCATTCAGTGGCAAATGCCGTCTTATGCTGATCTTCTGGAGCTATGGCTACTTGATTGTAGCCTGAAAATTCATCAAGGAAGCTGTACACTTCCTTGCCTGCTACTCTTTCTAAGAGATGATCTGTGATAGGAAGCGGATAGTTATCTCGAATTGTGGCTGCATTAACCTTCTTCAAGTTAATGCATACACGCAGCTTTCCATTTTTCTTGGGCACCACTACGATGGGGGATACCCACTCAGTGTGCTCAATTTCATAGATAAATCCAGCTTCAACCAGTCTATCTATCTCCTCTTTGATCTTGGTAGCATAATTATCATTATATGTATATGGCTTTTGCTTAGAGGGTTTGGCATCTAAGGTCATGGGGATAGTGTGTGAGCATATGTCAGGGTCCACTCCTTTCAAATCCTTGTAACTCCAAGCGAATACATCTCTGTATTCTCTTAGCAAGGCTATTAGCTCTTGTTCTTCCTCTTCTGTTAGGTATGGCCTATGTACATGCATCTTTCTTCTCCCTCTTCGATGGCTACCACTTTCTTCGTGGTTTCTTTGTTATCACAGGCCTCCCCCGATTGCGCCTCTCATTTAGGCATTATAATCATGACTCTCCTGTCATCTATCTCATACTTCTTAAAATTTTCCGGGACCTCAAACAAAGATCCTTCCTCTTCTGGTGTGACTTCTTTCTTCTTCCTTTTCTTTCCTTCTTCCTTAGGGGTTACATGTGTGGCTAGCCTTACATCATTTGTAAGCTCTCCGTGCCTCTCGGGTTGAAATTCTACTTCATAGAAGTATTCTTCATCTGATGCAAAAGGTGGGTCCATAATGATTGACTCTAGATCGGAGTCACTCGCATCCTCAAATGCATCAGGGCTAGGTTCGCATTCTTTTAACACTGCCTCTCCCATGATTGGCTCTATGGAGAAAACTGAAATGTCATAGCCATCCTCATCACAGTGGGGTGTCCATTGTTCCTCATTGATGGCTACATCCATTGTTGCTAAGATTTCTGCCCAGCCGTGGGGTTCAAATTCTTCGTCAGGAAAGACTACAGGTGCATAGGCTGGGTCTTGAATTGATCTATGTGTTTCTTTTGCACCTATCTCTCTGGCTTCTTCTCTCTTCTCTTCTTCTACTGCTACTTTGCACATCCATAAGTGGGTGTCTTCATGCATCCATGAGGATCCTGACCCTATGGAATGCACCGATTCTGTATCATCTTTGGCTCTATGGATGGGATTGCATTGGATAGGAGGGACATCTCTATGAGAGTAATCTTTGAGATTCACTTTGGTCGTAACACCTAAGTGTTGCAAGTACAAAGAATTGGTTCCCCAATCCTGTACCACTTGCAACTATCGCATAAAGGGTCTTCCCAAAATCATCTCATAGGCATGATTTTTGCTAAGATCACATATAGCAAATGTATGCTTGAACTCAACACCACACGTGGTGAGAGTTATTCCTTCTAATAGCCCTAGGGGTCTCTCTATGTGACCATCGGCCATTTGCAATTTCATCCTTGTGGGCCTGAGTGCTGGCTTGCCCCAACGCTTCCATAGGGAAGTGGTAGCAATTGCAACACTTGCGCCTGAGTCTAGAATGGCCTTGGTGGTGTATCCTTGATGGGTGATAGGAAGATATGTGTTTCCCTCTTCACCCTCACTCATGTCTCCTATCTTGTCCAATGGTATTTCTGGCACTGTTCTCTGGGATCGTACCTGGGAACGAGGTTTTGCTATCTCTGGTACTTGTTTGGCTACATGTTTCCATAGCTCTGGCCTTACTTTGAGTAGCTCCTCTAAGGTGAGGTTGCACTGTACTTTAGTGTTTTTCACTACCTCTGTGTTCCTAGGTATGACTGAGTCCTCATTTTGTACCATGACCGTGGGTGCTCTCATGCAAGTAGACTTAGCTTCCCATGGGCCTGTGAAGTGGGGTAATTCTTGTAGAGAGTTGGACTCAAATTCTAATCTTTCCTGGGATTGGATGCTCTCTTGCTCCTCATAAATGGATGGGATGTCTTGTGGGAATTGGTCGTGTGCATCATTCACAAGTTCAATGGGAGGAGGGATCTCACTTTCTTTGGCCCATTTGTCTTCTTGAATCTCTCGTAGGAATTCTGGTGTGAACCGATTCATGGAGGATGATGTGTCTGGCTCCGTAGAGTTAGGCACATATGCTTCTTGGGCAGGAAGACCTGCACTTTCACATGCCTTGTCCTTATGATGAGAGGCAGGTTCCTTTTCTCATTGTGCAATTAGCCTCTCTATTCTTTCTAACAGTCCTTCAAAGTGCAGCTGCGTCTTAGCTGAACTAGATATGTTGAAGAGGCGGCTGCCTTCAAACATGGTTTGAGCCAACTCCACCATCTTAGCACAAATTTTGGTTCGTTCAAGCTCTAATTCTGCTCTAGGGTAGCACTTTCCATGATCAGTTACATTTAGCCCATCTTGAATTCTGGCCTGATATGCTTTAAGCATCATGTTTAGGTCCTCGGGAGTAGGATCTGCTAGGACTGATCCTATTCTAGGGGGTGGTGGAATTAGGTGAGGTGGGTTGGAAGGTGGCGTTTTGGATGGAGATGGGAATGGTGGAGGTGATGGAGGTGGGGCAGTGTGAGAGGGAGTTTGAGCTGTGAGTTCGGTTATCCTGGCTTTAGTTTCTCTTAGGCTTTTCTCAAGTTCACTCATTTTCTTTGCCCATTGTCTTTTCATTCTTTCACGACTATCTCTCCAAGCTCTAGTCCTCTTCTTGGTTATGCTCTCAGTTTCACTAGCCTCTAGGCTCTTTTCCTGGCTTACCCCTTGGTTTTGCTGCAATGCTTGAGCTCTAGTGACTACCTGTACGGGTGCACTGGAAGTGACACTTCCTGTGGAATCTACCACTAACCCAATAACGTTAATATGAGTAATTTTTGGCATATTATTAGGATTCTTAGGGTAGTCTCGTAAGAGATGCTCCTTTCCACACTCTTGGCAAAAGCCGTGGATCGTCACTGATTGGGGTTGGGTAGGTCAGGTTTTCTTCTGCAGCTGCATACTTTACAGGGATCACGTTGGATGGAGCTGGAGGTTGTTGGGCTAACACAGGCTGAGGCCTTTGCTGGGCTTGATATTGCGGTTGGTAGGTTTATTGGGGCCTAGCATACTACTGTGGTGGATGTTGGTTCTGATATCTTCCCTATTGATATGGTTGAGGGTAGGTTTGCATAACCGCTTGCTTATTGTATGGACAGTCTTGTGCTATGTGATTTGTGTATCTCCGTTCTATGATACAGTATTGGCTACTCGGATTTACTTGGGGTTGAGCCGTAATGGGACACACGTTCGCCATATGGTCACCACCGCAAGTATAGCACCTCTTTACTGGGGAAAACCTTGGGATTTGTTTGCTAGAGACACCTAGTTTTTGTGCCACTTTCTCAGCGAGTTCCTCAATTGATATGGATTGCGTGGAAGAGAGGCTAGAGGCACTATCTGAATCTTTGTATATTTTGGAAAGCTCTAACTCCTCCCGTAGGTTATCCTCGATGTCAATGCACATGCGTACACACTCTTCTATAGTCCTAGGATCCTTCAGATACACATATGACCTCAATTTGGTACTTAGCAATCCATCCAAGAATAAAGCCACTTGCTTAGCTGGTGTGGGTAGCTCCAAAACAGGGCATCTTTCAAGATATTGCTTAAATCTTCTTCTTGCAAGTCTCATAGTCTCTTGAGGGGTTTGCTTGAAGTTGTGAATCAATGAGGAGGTATTATGTCTTATGCCACGTAAGGGCTGTGTTTCTAAGGGTTAGACCAAAGGCATTGTACTGCGTGAATAGATACTCCACTTGTTCAGCTCTCAAGACTTTCCTGAACTCAGCCACATGATCTTAGGGATCTCCAGTGCCATCAAAGTAGTTTTTCATGGACTTAACTAGCTCGGTCGGTCTCAGGGTCCTCGTGTGCTCTCTCGGTCTTGGCAAAGGAAAATCATCGGCATTTTTTCGGTTTTGTGGGGCTCTATGTCCCTCAGGTTCCACTCTATTTGTTTCCATTCTTGTTCTTCCTCTTCCCAAGGAGTTGGCAAAGCTTACCTCAGGTCTGTCTCTCTTTATGTCTCTCTGAACTCCATGAGCATGGGACGTTCCAGCTCCTGGGTGGCCAAAGGACACGTTAGATTTTGGTTGGGGGAAAATAAACTCACCCATCCGAGTGTAAGCATGCCTATCATGTTCTGTAACCACAAAGATCCTTTCTGAAGCGTGATCTAGGTAGGTTACTCTGCCTGGGCTATCTGGATCTTTAAACTCATAGATCATGATTGTTCCTATATCAATTGGCCGATCAGATTTATACCTCCAAAAGGCTTCGTCAGTCTCTCGGTTCAGAAGCAGATCTATGCTCTTGTTGTCCTAGGGAACCCACTCGGGATTGAGGATTCTAGTAAGAATAGATTTCCCTTGAGGGGTCCTGGGCTCCCCTCCTACGTTCCCTTGTTCTAGGTCATCTATGTCCGTCTCAGGGATCACATTCCCGAATTCATCTGTCCTCTCCGGGTGACTAGTGACCACGTATATGGTTCCCTCTTTATCAAGGTATTCGCCATTTTCAAACTTGACAGCAGGGTGCTCTAGCCCAATGGATTGGTCTGGGTTTTTGATTTGGACCACGGATCTTCCTAGGCCGTCCTCATAGATGCTAGCACCTACTCGATTGGTCCTAAGGTATTCTAGCTACGTCTTGTAAGGGCCTTCTACCCTGTGCAAGTATGGCACTCCTGAACTTCTCGTAGGTCGGTCCATGCCTTGAGACATCTCTGATTCAATAGTCTCAGAGCTAGGGTAGTATGAGTGGTGGCTCAACTGTTGGGCCCAAGACCTAGTAGTGTGGTTGACACTAGCCTCTGAAGACCTAAGACTTTGTCTATCTCTCCCTAGATGTCGCCCTGATCTAAGGTTCATAAGCCTAATTGAATAGCCCAAATTTGCCCAAGTACAGCCTCGTTGCTGAGTTCTTTTATATCCGTTACTTGATTCTTTTTTAGTTGATTATCATGTTAAAGTTCTTTTCTGATATCACGTCGTCAGGTATATTTCAGTGTGTTTCCGCACTTGAAGTTGATCGTTCCACGTTAAGTTCTTTTCCTTTAAAGTTCTCGACTGTACAAAGATTATGTTGTTAGCTTGAACTTGAATATTCAGGTATTCTTCAACTTGACAAATGCCTATCGCTGCCCTGGCCTACTCCTATCACTAGTCATTCTTAGCCTAAGCTAGGAATTGACTGAGGGAGTTGAGAGTTTCCAACCTTTTGTTTCCTTCTTGGTTGCCCTTGAATGCCCAGGAAGCGTGTTCCCAAGCTTGCACTTACTCTTGCTTAGAATGCCCCTCAATGCTCTTAATAGATCTGTAAGAGTTCCAAAGTTAGCTCAAGACTTAAATTCCAAAGACAGAACCAATCACTTTCATTCATGCAACACAAACACCAATTTGCACAGTGATTTTTTTTTCTGGAAAACAATTCTAGAGATCCCTTAATCTTGTTCCCCCTGGGTATGGTCACTTCAAAATACCCTATCTAATAATCTTGATCTTAATTTAATCGTAACCAGTGGATGTTTTGGTTGTACTCCCCACGAGCTTTCCAACAAGACAAGAATCACAGCAAACGAATTTTGTATGAGAAAGTTATGCCAGTTCAGGGTTTTGGAGTTGAAACAGGGTTCAATAGGCTGACAGATCACAGGATTTTTCTCAAAAACACATGTGTGGGGACCTCAAAAATCACTAATGACTCTCTAATTATGCCCAAAATTCCCCAAGGACTTGGAAAAAATTAACCTTAAAATTTTTGACGAAAAGCCTGTCAATCGCGATCGATAGGTCTGTCAATCGCGATTGCCAGAGGTGTCCGCCGAGGCCTGTCGGTCGCGATCGACGCGTCAGTCGCGATTGACAATGTCAATCGGGATCGACAGAGTCCGTCGTGGATCCTGTCAATTGCGATCGACACTTTTTCCGGGATTTCCCCCGTAATTTCAGTCAATCGGGAATGTGTCCGTCGCGATGGACACGCGGCAACGCGAAGTTTTCTGTCAATCGTCAAAATTTAGTCGGTCGCAATCGACGGTGTCAATCACGACTGCCAGAGGTGTCGGTCGTGCTGTCAATCGCGATCGACAGTGTCCATCGCGATTGACAGGGTCCTATGTGGCAGTCAATCGGTCGTGGGGTCTGTCGGTCACGATCGACAGGTCTGTCGGTCACGATTGACAAAGTCTGTCGATCGTGGCTATCGATCGCGATCCATGGTGTCAATCGCAATTGACAGAGAAACACGGAATTTTTCAACTGTTTTTAGTGATTTAGAATGTGCTCATCATGTAGATTATGGTGGTGCACTTTGTTTTACCAAATGGGCGTTTTTTCTCTCGGTCGCGATCGACAGAGGTCGGCGACACACAGACAGTTTCCGAGTTTTCCGTACCTGCGCAGCGTGCTGGAGGGGATGACACAGCTGGATCCTGCAAGAAAACTCAACAAACATGCAAAAACACTGCACACAATATTTCTCTCTCGCTCTCTCTCACAAGTGGAATGAGGGAAATGAGGTGGAGAAGGTGATATGATCAAAAACTGAAAATTTTCGCGATGATGGAGATGGAGATCGGATAAGGTGAGGATGATGATGGTGATGATGGGTGTGAGAACAAGAAAAATAAGAAGAGTAAAGAAATTACCTACAACGCCAACGTCTCAAATCTACGTCTTACCATCATACGCTCGTCCTCAAAGCTCGATCCCCGGCAACGGCGCCAAAATTTGGTGTAGCTCAGTGATGAGTAGCACCTCCTTTAATGTCAATCCGGGAAGACAAGAGGATGGTATGAAGACCTCGAGCAAGTGAAGGCACAAGTGCGTGAGTGAGAAGCACACAAACATGCACACACATACACACACACGTGCACACACGGCAAGACAAAGAGTGAGAAGCAATGGAGTTCTTAGATTACTTTCAAAAAGCTCATACAAGTTCAATTCAATTACAAGCTCACCTCAAAAATGAGCTCTCTAGCTCTATTTATAGTTTTTGACTAGGTTTTGACCCTATCTAGACCTAGTGTCCGGCCTAGCTAAAAATTAGGTTCCAGGGCCTATTTGAGGGCTTAAATGGAGTCTAAAAAATACAAAAATTGATATGTAGGTACTTCTAAAGCTCCTCAAGCTGAAGGACTCCTTGGCTTGCACAAAATGGAGCTACAAAAATATGAAATGGTATTTGCAATGATGGTTAGTGATAAAAATCACTGTTATAAAGATGTTGATTTGGAAAAATTTGAAGGCCTATCTGCCAGATCTGCGTCGACTGCTTTGTCTCCTTAATCCTTCACCTTGCTCTGATTCTCTCCGCTAGCTTCCTTGTCTCCTCAGTCCTTGGGTGCCCATACTGCTCTCAACAATGTTCCATTCCTTCATTAACTTCGGTAATGATTGCATCGGCTTTGGCTACAGTGGTTGGGGATGAGGGGGATTGACAATCCGTACCTCCAATAACTTCTGCTATCTCCTTCACAACTTCCTCATTCGGTTGATGAGCTTTCTCCCGCGAAGAAACTTCAGCTACATCTTCCAGAGTCGTATCGTGATCCGTCTACTTAAGAGAAGAGGATGGGGCGAACTTGACCTGTAAAGAGGTGGCAGTATCATGGAAGACCTCAACTTCATGGCCCGCAGTGGAACCTTGTACCTGACTCTGGGAGGGACTTACACATCTGCGATTGCTTGGAAAAAATTGAAGCAAATCTTCATCGTCATCATCTTCAATCATCTAGGAGGCTTCTTCATATTGCAACATGGTAGGCAGAGAGGAAGGTTAGGATATGGGGTAAGCGGGTGCGAGGGATGTCATTCTTTGCGATTTGCTTTGAAACCATCATGCATTCACAGTGAATGCGCCTAAAAAACAAGGACATGAAATTCACAGGCTCACGGGAAGCAGTAACTATCATGAAATAAAAGGGTCGAGATATTCCGTAGGTGCATTTTTGTAAATTTAGTGCGGCAACTAGGAATTGCAGAGCAGTATGCTCTGGTTTGGGTCGGCAAAGGATGGCATACTCATTAGATGAGTGTCGGGGAAATAGTGTGGTCCTGGTGGTAAGAGGAAGGAGTGGACCATTCTCCAATCCTTCCTGAGGGAGTCGGAATCCCTCAGCAAACCTATTGAGAGTGATCATGACACGAGGGTTTAAACATGTAACCGACCAACACTGCTCTATAGTAGGTGTGGCGGAGATGGCAGAGATAATCTGTGCACGGAACGGATGACACTCCACTGAATGCCAAGGCAATACAGTGAAGGTTAGCAATCCCCGAGCGCGCAAGTACTCACTCACATCTAGAGTGAGTCCCGCATGGAAGGTTGCTTTATTAGCGAGAACTTCCATGGCGCACACTAAGAGAGACGAATGCACAGAATACACAATAGTCGCAAACACACAAACGCAATAGCGATTAACTGCGAACAACACAAGATTAAGTAAGAGCACGGGAAAAATTAGGCAACAAGAACCCTAATCATAATGCAGTACTAGAAAGATATCCTTCATAAGTGTGGCATGCATGCATGAACAGAACTAGTGACATAGAGGTGGCTACCAATTATGATTAGCGTAGCAAAATGGAAAAATTACAGTCAGTGGTCAACCGAAACACGGGGAGTAGAAAAAGAAAGCAAGTAGCAAGCGAAAAAGAAAAAGAAAAAAAATAACCAAATACACCTCAAGATTTACTAGAAATCGAGTGATAGGGGCAGACCTTAGAGCCATTAATCACTTTTGGAAGGAGGACACCTGTTAATGTTGCCAACCGAAAAGTTGCGGGTCCCACCTGTTTAACAATCCGGTATGGACCGAACCATGGTAACTTGAATTTTCCAGCAGATCTATTGGATTTAGCATTATAGAATAAAACAAGTTGGTCAACCATAAAGAGAGGGGTTTTGAAAAAGCGATCATGAGTACGGGCTTGACGGAGCTGAACTTCTTGAAGAATCATGAAGCTTTCCCAACGTTGTTCATCCAATGATCGGAGCACACCCAGCGTTGTTCTGAGATAAGGCTACTCATAGGCTCGGCACCTCTATTTCCATTGGTGCAATAGCTTCCATTCCATAAGCAAGTTTAAATGGAGTAGTTCCGGTTGCCACTTTGTACATGGTCCGGTAAGCCCACAAAACTGCAGGTAAGAGCTGGTCCCATCGTTCCACACACTTCAAGATCAGTTTTTGGAGAATATTCAATAGAGTCTTATTGGTACTCTCAGCCAGACCGTTCGCTCGAGGATAGTAAGTTGAGCTGAACTTATGTATAATCTAAAAAGTCTGAGTCAATACTTGCATTAAGGTGTTTGCAAAATGTGTCCCTTGATCTGTCATGATTTCCAGAGGTAAGCCATATTGAGGGAAGACATCCTTCATCAAGCATTTAGCCACCGAAACTATGGTGGTAGAACGTAAAGCCCAAGCTTCCGCCCACTTAGTGGCATAATCTGTACAGGTCAAAGTATATTGGTTGTTGGTGAGGGTAGCTGGGGATGTAATTGGGCCAATGAAATCTAAACCCCAGTTTTGAAAGGGCTCCAAAGGTAGGATAGGTTGAAGGGGAAAGAAGTGTGGCTGCAAGGGCTCTCCAGAATGTTGACAGATATCACACTATTGCACCACTTTAACAATATCTCTGTACATTGTAGGTCACCACAACCCACTTTGCAAGATTTTTCGGTGAGTGAGATCAGCTATGAAATGCCCTCCAGTGGGTGATGAGTGAGCCATCGCAATGATTGATGCCGATTCATGTGGAGGGATACATCTGAGTAGAACACCAGTCTGATCTAAGTAATACAGTTGACCCACAATCAATCGGAATCATCAACTAGAGATCACAATTTTCTAGCAAAGAGCAGTGGGAGTATTAGGTGGGAGACAACCATCAGTAAGGAAAGTCATTAATGTATCATAGTAGGTGGGTGCAATAGGAAGTGCTGCAGAGTCTTTGAGAGCTGCATCAGTTACATAAATAGGTGGTGTTGTGTCATCTACACCTTCTAGAGTCTCACCGGAATCCAATCGAGATAAAAATTCCGCCAAGACATGAGCCAAACCTGGTCGGTGAATAACTTCGTAATCAAACTCCTGTAGTAGTAAAACCCATCATGCAAGGCGGCCACCTAAGTGTTGTTGGCGCACCAAATACACGAGTGCGGAATGATCCATATGAAAAGTGAATCGGCATCCCAACAAGTAATGTTGGAACTTCTTAACAGAGTATACCAACCCAAGACCCTCTCGTTCGGTCATAGAGTAATTCCTCTCGGCAGGAGCTAATCAGCTGCTCGCATAGTATACAGGCCGAAACCATTTGTCAGTTCATTACATCAGCACACTACGAATTGCTATGTTTGACGCATCCACAAATACATGGAATGGACGTTCTCAATCAGGTGGTTTTAGGATCGGAGCCTACGTCAATAAGACCTTCAAACGATCAAATGCCATTTGACACTCATTAGTCCATTCATACTTCCGTGGGGTGCTGGTCATAAGTCAGTTAAGGGGCATCGCTAGATGAGCCAACCACCGTAAGTGTCTGCAATGCCACCGGATCTGGCCCAAGAACCGCATAACTTCTTTTGGTGTCTGTGGAACCGGTGCCTCCAATACTACTACTACCTTATCAGGGTCTACCTGTATTCCTTGTTTAGAGATAATATGATTGAGCATCTTACCACAGGAGACCGCAAAAACTGATTTGATAGGATTCAAACATAATCGGTACTCTCTGCACTTTTCAAAGCAGCACCGTAAATGATACAGGTGCGCCGAAGTGTCGCCAAATAATGAAAAATCATCCTGATATACTTGCATAAGCCTTCTCAGATAAGGTGAGAACACTTCTTGCATACATCTTTGGAATGTACTTGGGGCATTTCGTAACCTGAACCACATTAAGGTGCATGCATAGACACCCAAGTTGGTAATGAACGCCATCTTCGGTATATCCTGTTCCACCATCCGCACTTGATTGTATCCACTGTAGCCATCCAAAAAAGAATACATTTTGTGACCAGTTACCTTATCGAGCATCGTGTCTAGAAAAGGAAGGGGGAACGGATCCGGTACGGTGGCTGCATTAAGCTTTTGGTAGTCGACACAAATGCGTAACTGTTTTTTTTTCTTAGGCACAACTACTATTGGCGAGATCCACTCTACATGTTCAATGGGAACAATAAATCCCACTTTCAACAAAGGATCAGGTTCGGCCTTAACGTGTGCTGCATAGTTAGAATTCATCCTGTAACTCGATTGTTTGATAAGTCTCGCATTCGATTTCAGCACCACTCTATGTTGATAAATTCGTGGGTCAAGACCCTTCATGTCATTGTAATCCCAAGCGAAGACATTTGAGAATTTGCGCAGGAGTTGTACCAAATCATCTTGGAATTTATCTGCTAATCTGGCCTTAATTTTTAGTGGTCTCGGGTTGATCGTATCACCCAAATTGTATGTTACTAGCTGGTCCTCCGGTACATAGAACTGTCGGGGTTTTGCAATATCATCAGCTGGCTGCAACAATTGTTGTAATGTCGATTCATCCATAGTGAGGTTGTCATCTACTAATGCTTCTTTGGTCAGTGGTATGACCGTACAAGCTGCCGGACTCCAATTATCGGCCACCAACTATGGTCCACCATTCGCACAAAGAACTGCACTGGTTCAATTTGAGTCCAATCCTGTTTCTTACAGAGTGCAGCTGTCGCAATATTAACACCAGACCCTCCATCAATTAAAACTTGTGTGATCTTCTGGTTTTTATACCAAACTCTGATCAACGGTACCGTATGATCCACCGTAAGATCCATCTCGCGTTTGATAGTCATAGTTTCTGGAGTACAAGAAGGTCCAGGGCTAACGTGCTGTTGAAATTGCTATCTTACACCAAGAACTAGGGCAAGCAGCTGGCCTAGAGGGAGTGTTATTGAGGCTTTGGATATCACATCCCATACTTGATTTGTTTGTACTATGGTCATCACCAACTCTGGTGGTGATTCTCATGTTGCTGTGGAAGAATTCTCTACATTCGATCGTGTATTCAACAAAGGAACCTGAGTTACCGGAACTGGATCAGGGAATACCGTCGCCTCCTTAGTTGTCCATTGGCTGGCCTTTGTGAAAATCCACTGTTGCTCACGAATGCTGGGCTCGAATACTTCAGCTGCTGATTGCAGCTGTTTACCTGATCTTCTCTGTACTACGGTTGCTTATGAATCAATCGGGAAAATATAAACCATATTTGTCATCGGATTTTGTATTTCCTTCTTTTGTTTGTCATAATCTACGGATTCTTTACAAAATCTAGGAATATGCCCAACCTCGCCACAAAAACGACAACGAGGGGATGGGAGAGAGGTACCTTCAGCCGATGTATCTATATGCCATCGATTTTGATTGAAATTGCTATTGCGCTGACCCCGATAGCTCCTATATCCCTACTGCTGGTTAGTCTGCAAGTGTGGCGGTACATAATGGGTGGCGGGCTCGCCCTGCTCCTGTATTATGGCATTGACTGCCGCTCTACCCTGCACCTTTGCATTGTATGCACAAGTTTCTGTTGAGTGACCTGCCGTGTTACAAATGGCACAATACATTTGGTTGAGAGCACATGTGGAACTAGTGTGATCGGGATTCTTACACTTAGTACAGTACACTTGTTTGGACGGATCCTCGGCCACTTTCTTACTTGCTTTCAACCATTCCAAATCCTCCGACTTTGTGCTCCAACTGTAAGGCCATTGCAATGTCATTCCGCCCACACAGCGGATGATCATGATTTGTTTTAACCGCAGATTCAAGCCATTGATAAACCATTGTGTTATGACATCATCTGGCATGTTGGCATGCACCGGTGGCAGCTGCCTTAAGTGATTTCTGAACAGTGTTGCATACTCTTGGACACTCTAGTGTGGTTTCTGCCGATTGTTTTGCAAAAAGTCAAAAATTTCTGCAGGGTTCTTCTTCAAGCGAAACCTCTGCAAGAACGCATCCCTCATGTCATCATAATTACCGAAATGATTAATATCATATTCTGTCAGCCACCTTGCTGCTTCATTAACTAGCGTGGCCTAAAACACGATGGCCTTATATGCCGGATCTGGTGGGTGATTCAACACTACATAACTAATTTCAAATGTGTGGACATGTGCATCGAGATCATCCCCCAAAAATCCACCGAATTTTGTATAAGTCACTCCGGTTGGGATTGGTCGAGGTGGTTGTGGCTCTCGTTGTTGTTGCTGCTATTGTTGTTGTTGCTATTGTTGTTGTTGTTGTTGTTGGCCAGAAGTACGCATGGTTCCTGTCTGCGGAATTACTATTCCTTGTGTTTGACTACTTTTTGTTGTCGAATGCTCATAAAAAATGCCCAAACTGGCACCCAATTCAACCGTAGTGTCACCTGATGACACTGAGGTTTCATCGAAAAGCGCTGATCCTCCACCAAAAAACGTGGATTCCTTACCCAGGAGCGTGGAGCCTTCACCAAAAATCATGGATCGTTCACCGAAAAACGTGGAGCCTTTACCAAGAAGCATGGATGCTTCACCATAAAGCACCGGATGTGCATCGGAGAGCAATGAACTTCCACCAGAGAGACCCGAACGCTCACCGAAAAGCCACAAATGATCACTAATAGGTACTAGTCTATCTCCACACTGGGTCGATGTACACCCAGTCATTGGTGAATTATCTTCTAAGCGTAAGGCAGTATCACCGGAACAGATCAGAGTGGTATCCAAACACACCGGAATTGCACCGGAATGTTAACCTGTTTCCTGCCGTGCACTGTCTTCTTCTGTACTTGCTTGTGCTTCACTTCTGCTACCGAGGGGTGTTCCTAATACACTAGGAATTGTCCATGGATGTTGGTCGCTTCTATACTTCGGGTAGGACTCACCAGAACGAGTAACCGGCATATATCACTTCTTCAACTGGCGGTTACTATTCTCCATTACTCATCTTGAGTACTCCTCTAACCTTACTGGTTATTCCAAATCTGTTTCCATCTTCCCACAAACGGCACCAGTGTTAAAAGCGCTTTTCGTTAAGCCACTTTTAATCTCATTTCTAGGTTCTTGGGGATGGATAGGGGTCTAATAGAATAGAGGCCCTTTGTTTAATTTTCCCAATTCAACATTCAACTAGGTAGTTAACTGTCTTTCAATTCAATGATTATCACTACACAGTATGCTTATCACGCAAATTAACAACTAGGAATTCGCACAGACTTATTAATGTTCATGTAGCATTACTGTGATAATAATTAATCACTGAAACCTTAAGAACAAGATACAATACTCAGAATTTGGGTGAATCCGAATCTGCAATATGAGAGTTCTAGCACGGTCGCTCAAACAGACAGTCTGGCGATCCTCTCCTTCTTGCTGAACGCCATGCTTGCCTTTTCATAATCAATAGAAAGTTACATCTATTCGCTACGCCTTTTCGGTGCGTGCGAGTATGAAAAATAAAATTACATATTCCAATCTGGCGGCCTAACAATGCACTACTCATGAGAAGATGGGTCAAAATTGCAAACAGTAGTGAATGCCCATTCTTCATCCTACATAAGATTAGCTGACTCTGTTTTTCATTAGGAAAAAAGGTGAACCCTGCATGGGCCTTGTAAGGATCCCTAATATTTAGGGATTAAGCCTAATTTTGTTGTTATCTAAGGGGACAAAGTGCATTTAATAGGGCACTTTTTAGTAGGCTAGAGTAGGCTTTTTTTAAGGCTTACTAGGCTCCTCTCTCTCTTCTATTAGAGAGAGAGAAAGGGAATCTACTTTCCACATCATCAAACTCGAGCATGTATGGGAATAAAAAAATGTTTTTTTTTTCAAAGTATTAATTTCAGTGTTTATTTATTTGAAATGGCTCATTTTTTAATTTATATGTCAAAAATGACTTTTTTTTAGTTTAGTTTTTAATTTACTTTTTGGAAAAGTAATATTTTTAAAATCCCTCCAAAAGTAGAGTGCCACATCATCAAATCCGTAACTACTCTTCACCCAAAAAATGACTTTTTCAAAATTTCATTATTTTTGGCTATTCTCAGTGGAAAAACACACTATGACCCATCCACATCCAAGAAAACAAAATTTTCCTGAGAAAATCATGCTCTAGCATCTCTTCCAAACAAATTTCTGGTCTCTTTCTCAGTATTGTTTAATTGTTGGAGAAGATGGTGTTGACACCTATTACAAACCTCACATTAGGATGTCCTCATGCCCCAGCATCAACAAGTATCCATGTTCGTGTGCCCAGAGAGTTTGCTCCAAATACACAGTGCAACAATGATGTGAACTCTCAAAATGAACGTCGTGAAGCTAGAGAAAATAATATTGATCTGTGGACTCATGGTTCATTATACCCTCTTGATCCAATGTCTTCTTACCATCCAACATTCCATAACCTCTCAACTTTACTTTAGTTCATCGGTGCTAGTAAAGCTGGGTTCTTAGGTTATTGTCAATGCTTATCTACACATTCAACTGTCATTACTAAGTATTGGATTCAACAATATCAACTAAATCATACAAGTTTGGTCACTTTTGAAAGCACAATCATATCTTTACAAGAAAAGCTTGCAGAGCTTGAAAAGCATATGGAAGAAAAGAAGAGAACAATTGAGAAATTAAAAAAAATTGTCCAACACTTGAGAGAGACTTCACTTGGGATGCGACGTAGAAAACGATCATTAACATCCTTTGACTCTCTTTCAATTGGTGGTGGAGCACGCAAACGACGAGTTTTTGTGATAAGGTTTGGCTTGTATTTGTTTCTCTTTTTGGAAGACTTATATATATATATATATATATATATATATATATATATATATATATATATATATATATATATATATATATATATATATATATATATATATATATATATATATGTGTGTATATATATATTTTCTTGTTATGTAGGTCATTTGTTGAAGATGTCAGTGCGTCATCAACAACAGAGGATCAATTCAAGTTATTAAATTCTTGTTTGACCAACAAGGAGGTGGTTAGTATTTTGGAGTCACGGATAGGAAACCTTATCAAGAAGCAAGTGATTAAAGATTTCACAAAAAAGTTACAAGATATTATCACTCCTAGAGACGTGCAGATGGTATGTGATGAAGCAGGAATTAGTACTAAAGGATACAGTGCATTGTACAACCTTTTGAAGCATTCATTACAAAGAGAAGGTATTTTGCAGAATATGTTTCCATCTCCTTACAAGGTATCGCTAAAGAAGTCAATGTCCAATGAAGATATAGCTAGTATTCTTGGAAACTACTTATATATAGAGGATATTATGCCTATGTCTATTTATCATTTATCTACATCCAAAAAAGAGTTGAAAAGCGCAGTTGGAAATGGATTTCCTTACACAAAGTACAACAACATTATCGTGGATTTGGAGAGGCTTCAACAGGCAATGGTTCGATTTTACAAATCTACTATACCAGGTGTGTGCACTATTGTTACCTTGATATACATTGTATATTGATGTGATTAAAATTTTGCTAATTTTTGCAGATTCTAATACCAAATTACAGTTTATATTGAAGTTAGATGAATGCCAGATCATAAAGGGAGGACGAATGGAGAGGTTGAGTTTGACACTCATGAATGAAGCTATGACAAATGCCATATTTGATGAAAGTAGTAACTCTAGCTCTAACTCTACATATAGTGTTCAATCCGAGAAAGAAATATGGTGGTCAGGTGCTATTGAAGTACCTAAAGAATCCAATGATGTTCTTTCATGGACTTTTAGTAGGACCCCATGGATCACTAAAGTAATAGTTTCTCAAATTCATGGTGCAAAGCTCCACATAGAAAACTTTGGTGATTTTGAGATAGATTGTCACTTGGGTGAGGATTTAAAAACTATCAAATGCATGTTAGGTTGCAAGCAAGGTGCATCTGCTCGTTATCCATGTCCATTTTGTACTCGAGGCTACAAAGTAACAAAGGGACAACAAAAAGTGCTATCTAGCTTAGATGAATACATAGATGCACCTACTTCCACGGAATGGGATAGACCTTTGTTAAGGTGTCCAATGTTAGAAATACCTAACCATGACACATTAGATAAAGATTGGAATCCCATAATTCCATTTCCATTAGTTAATGTTCACTTTTGCACTCCACATAGAATATGCATTTTCCATGAAGCCAATTGATAAATCTATACAAGCAATCAAAAAATTGGAAGAGTTGCTTAATTCGATTGGTTTTCATGGTGGTAATGTAACTCTAGTTGTCAAGAAACCTGGTGAATCGCAAAATAGTTTGCAACGTGTCAATGACAGGGAAGAAGGCAAGAAAAATTTTCAGAAGAGGTGTAAGCCCTAAGAAAAATGAATGCAGGGAGCTATGGAAAGACTTGTGCATGATCACCACTGATAATGATTCTCAAATTGACCTTAGTAATAGGTGAAAGAAGGTTTGGTCATGCTTAGATAAGTTGGTAGGCTTAATGAGTCTTAATAGCTCCAACAAAAATGACCGTCAGTTGTTTCAAGGTACATTAATGGAGTTTGCAAAGTGTTTCATCCTATCTTGGGGAGAGAGCAATATTACACATTACATTGTAAGTTTTCTTATTTTTTCAATTTTGTTGTTGATAAGATTGTGTTATATGTACTTATATCATTTCAGCATATTTTATTTGCACATGGAGCATTTTTTATGCATCGATATGGTTCATTGGAGATTTTTAGTACACAAGGAATGGAGAAGTCACATTACAAGGCTAGAGGTGTTTACTTCAAGAACACACGACATGGTGGTGGTGCAATGCAAACAAACTATATGGAAGAGATGTTTAATTGGTTTTATCGTACTGCATTTTCAAGGACATATGTAATGGAACGAGCCAAGGAGTTCAAAGTTGCAAAACTTGCAAGACTTAATCAACACAACTTAGCTAGTGAAAAATGGAAGTCATCATTGGGACCTTTACGTCATGCTCAATGGCGGGCTACAAGAACATGACAGGGCTAATCATGGAAGTGAAGTCATTTAATACATTCATGGCATTTTCTGAATAATTCATAAGGTTTGCTACACACTAATCTCTTGTTTGCAATTTTTTAAGGTAATTTTTAATTTTTTAACTTTTTTTTTGTCCATTCAGATGTGAACAGAACCTTTTTAAGTGAAACATTATAAAAGGAGACTCATTGTCTCATTTCAACATTCTAGCACTATAGAGGATGGCACGAACAAAGCAAACTGCAAGGAAGGATCCCATTAAATTTCCTACCTATGTGCAAGGCACTCAGAAGCCACCATGGATGAATCACCACAAAAGGTGACGTAGCATCTCGCGCTCTGCATCCCATCGCGAAACAGGTGGTGGTCATACCTCTGGGAGTGAACAGTTACATGAACAAGTGGAACATGGGTAATCTAGGGAAGAGGCCGTAAATCAACCCCAATCACCACCATCATCATATGATGAGCCTCCATCACCAAAGAGACCAACAAAGACAAGGGTGAAGGAGCATGCTCACAGAGAGGTACTTTCTGATGATGATTTTGATGAATCGCATGAGGATGTGTCTCAAGAACGTTCACAATCAAGTGGGGAGAGTCAAACATTGCCACCATGGGATAACGAAGAAATACCTACAAATCATAGGGTTACTGTAGCGGGAAAGACACTACCAACAAATCAGGGGGCTATACCCAATGATCAAGAGAGGGAGCAAAGCCAGCAACAACATCTTGAATGAGGAGAAAGCTCAAGACGCGTGCAACGAAAGAAGAAAGTATTTCAACCCCGTCGTAGACCACCCCAACCAAGACCACAAGAAAATGTCCAACGAAGACCACCACCACCACAAGCTAGAGCACCACAACGAAGAAGAAGATATACAAAGGCATTTGCAGAGATAAGGCACTATCAAAAGACAGCTGAGCTTCTGATACCTAGAAGACCCTTTGCAAGGGTGGCCAAAGAAGAGCTAAAAAGGTATTGTGTAGGATTAAGGATCCAAGATCTAGCTTTAGAAGCTTTACAAGAGGTAGCTGTAGCATTTTTTATATCAATGCTAGAGGATTCCAACCTGTGCGCCATCCATGCTAAGCGAGTCACTATACAACCGAAGGACATATAGTTAGCTAGGAGAATTAGGGGTGATCATAGCTAAGTTTTGTAACTGATCTCTACAGACAAGAGATTTTTTGTAAATATTGCCATTTTCAATGAAATATTAGCACTTTTCCTCTATTCCCTTTATAATCTCATTATTTAGAATGAAACATGAGCAGTCATTTTACATGTCCATGTATTTTCTTGTGATAATCTCTCATATATCAGTGATTGTTTTCTTATCTTGTCATTTTGATCTAGTGAAAATATCCATCTAGTGAAATTTCTTTCTCATTTAAGGTCATGTAGGGCATTGGGAGGCCAAATAAAGCCCTGCCACAGAAATGCGGGAGAAGGCCCTGCAAAACATTTGCAGGGCCTTCTCCCGCGTTTCTGTGGCAGGGCTTTATTTGGCCTCCCAATGCCCTACATGACCTTAAATGTGAGTAAGAAGGTCCAAAAGAATGAGAGTAAAGAAGGATCATGAGGAGTAAAGCTAGTTCATGAGGAGTGAACATGAACAAATTTTGACCTCCCTATACCTTTGAAACATATGAGCATAGCATTTTGAAACCTAGAACATTTGCATTCTTGAAAATATCCATCTAGTGAAGTTTCACTCTCATGTAAGGTCACTTAGGGCATTTGCATTCTTGATAATATCCATCTAGTGAAATTTTTCAAATTTAAGGTCTTGTAGGGCATTGGGAGGCCAAATAAAGCCCTACCACAGAAACGCGGGAGAAGGCCCTACAAACATTTTGCAGGGCCTTCTCCTGCGTTTTTGTGGTAAGGCTTTATTTGGCCTCCCAATGCCCTACAAGACCTTAAATTTGAAAAATTTCACTAGATGGATATTATCAAGAATGCAAATGCCCTAGGTGACCTTACATGAGAGTAAGAAGGTCCAAAAGAATGAAAGTAAAGAACCTACCAATGCCCTAGATGACCTCAATACATCACATGCAGGTCCAAAAGAATTTTAGATAATATACTCAAAAAGAAAGACTTGAGACAATTGTAAATAAAGCAAAGTGAAAATTTGATATTAATTCAATTGTTTACATCAATTGGCTTTGAGTTTCTCAATGACTCTCTTTCGACGCTCCAAATCCATGGGTAGGGTGTAAGTCAAAATTGAGTGTGCTATTTCATCAACATTTCTAACTCCTAGACCTAGAGATATACCTACTTGACCTAAGACCTTTCCATGGAAGTTGGAACCTAAGGTTGTAGTTACAAGGGATTTCTTAACTAAAAAGATACAATTACTCCCCTGTGTAATGGTTGATAAACAAAGCAATTTACTTAAGGCCTTTAGACACCATGTCATGAAGTGGCCTTGCGGAGTGAACTCTTTATGGATAATTACAAAATGTTCTTTGGGAAGTTTCCCAATGTAATTTGCAAGGGATGAGCCACCTCCACGAGCCACTCGATCACCTGCACTCCTTGCTGCAAACTTGTCGACTTCAATCACCTTCTGCACAAAGTTTTATGATTAGTAGCTGCATGTGTTTGTAAGAATGAATGACATGAATTGAAGATACTTACATCTTGAACTCTATCTTCTTCTTCTCCTCTCTCTTGAAGATGTAAATTAATGCTGGAGTGGGACATCCCACTCTGCTCGATTACTGGTGAGGCGGGAACTTCTGATTCCAATATCCTTTCTTATGCATTACTAAATTGTTCTTCTGTGATATGTTGATGTTCACTTGTAAGTATGTCATTGCAAACCAATTTTATTGTGTCGGCCACTGAGTCACCAAATGGCAAACACTTTTTCTCCAACAAGTCAGAGGTACTATCCAAAGGACACTCTAACAAAGTACAAAACAAACTTAGGCATTCATCCAGCCGTAGCCCAAATGCCTTCTCTACATCATGTAAAAACAAATATTCTAGTCCCTCGGCAAGAACCACTGAAAAAGTTTCAATCTCCACCTTTGGAATAGTTGCTTCTGGCTCCGAAGAGGTGGATGTCTTAGGCACTTCTTTCAACTTATCATCCACACCAAGAGGATAAGTTTTCTCAATAGCTTCTCTCTCTAATAGGAGATTCAAGGGTTCTTGAGGTGGTTCCTTTTTATCCTCGACAAAAACACCTGTAACAAGATGAGGGATCTCATGAGGAATTGGTTCTGGTTCCTCATTCACAAAGAAAATTGTGGCAGCAATGAATGAAAGATATTTTGCACCCATCTTGCGTTTCCTATTCAATCTCCTTATAAGTGGCACAGTTTCATCAAGAAGGTGCCCTGCTTCCTCTGCAATTACCTGGAACTGTTTCAATCGTTTTGCAAATGCCTCATCACCTTTGTGAATGTAGGTGAGAAGGTCACATGGAACCCAGGTTCCATCATATGGTGGTATTTCGATGGAGAAACACAATATATGAACTTGCATATATTGAAGTAGCTCCTCCAAAGCATCGGCATTCATTTGCATGGTTCCATGGAGGTCACGAACCTTGGAGAGAAGATCATATAGGTCATGTTGACCTTATAATCTGAATCCTCCAAAAATTCTATAAACTTGTGGCGTGCACTCTTAGTAGGTACAGAGGTGGAAGCCATAGCTTGCAAATGCAGACTGCTCTAACACTCAATGTAGTTGCAAAAGTGAGAAATGAGGAGAGAGGACTCCTATTTATAACTTTTCTAGAATTTTTAAGCGATGGGTCCCACTTTTTCATAGAAGTGACTTTTCCTTAAATTAAAAGATAAGAGTCTTGGAAAGGAAAACTTTGACATTTGAGATCACATCAAAGAAAATAAACAATAAGAATGATCTTTCAAGAAAAACCTTGAGAATGCACAGATACAAGTAGAATGTGGCCAAAATATCCTTGAAGCAAATGTGAAAAATTTTTCATTGCAAAAATAGGTTTGTTTACAGGTTTCATAGTATCTTTATAAAAAAGAGTTATGACAATGAAATTTCAGTTCCATCCATGCTCCAATCTGCAAGAACCTTGATTTTGTCTTCCAATCTCTTTCCAATCTATGGACAATTAATAAAAGAGTAAAACATTTTCAAATCATGAACAATAGTGATAGAATAAGAGATATGTATATATATCTATATGTATATATGGAATACAACTCTTACCTTGTTCCCTCGTATTCTAAATTTGAAATCATTAAGATCATCATATCCCATGATAAGTAAGTGCTCTCTCAAGTTGGCCAAGTTCCAATGTTGATTAACTAAAACCACCTCCATATCATTGTTTGGTAACTTCACATCAATTTCAAATGAAGCTAAAGATCCCTCCGAGCTTTGCAAAGGTATCCACTCTCCTAGTTTACACATCCAACGATCATAATAAAATCTAATGTACAATGAGATTCGATGTTCTAAATATCAAAACCCTATACCTGTGTCACCAATTCTACAACGATATCTATCCCCTTTTGACAATCCTTCTACATAACCCCAGTTTTCCACTAACAATCCTTCTACTGCTTCGTATGTATCTTTACATAGGAACATTGTCGGAGTTTCTACAAAAGGAATGCCTTGAAATATGAAAACAAAGCAATGGATTGGTAGAGTCGAATGAAGACCTATTGATCTAGACACTCGTGTGAATTTCAAAGAGTTATATATGTCCATCACCATCTTACACTTGAAAGATGATATGGACCAAAAATCAGGTTTTGGCCACTCTAAACTAAGAAGAGAGTCAAAGTTTGATAATCTCCAACCTTCCATATTCACCATCTGTGGAAGGAACAATGTACTTGTGAGTGTAAAAGAAGATCCTTTCACAAATAAGTTTAGCAGGAGGTACATCTGGAAACACTAATGCCCCAATGTCTGTATGTAATGCTTTGAAAGTTCCTGTAAGACTATGAAGTGGTTGCTCTTCCACTAAACTAGAAGGAAATATGACTGTAGCAATGAAAAACATATGAGATGAGTAATTAAGACATTTAACACCATGAAGCATTGAAAAAATAGAAATACTCATAATGGATTGGATATCTAATTCTATTGGAGTTTTCTAACTTCATGGTTGAAACTGTGAAGACATGTTGTACAATAGCAACCATCCCACCATGTGTTTGCTGCTTGACGCCTAAGAGCTTACCTTTCCAATGAATATCCAAATTTCCACGATCTCGACCACGATGAGGACCAAGTCCAGATGGCTGCATGTACACCCATGCACCTTTGCAAAACTCTTGTGGTAGCCAACTTCCTTCCATTTTTTTGATGTTGTAGCACGTCATTGTGTGAACTTCGTCTTTTGGTCTCCTACGAGCTATGGAGCTTTCCATGGGAGTAAGAGTTGTTGTCATTGCTGCAGAAGTTGGGAGAATGGTAGGAGGAGAAACAACGCTTTTGTTGTATGGTATGGAGGGAATAGAGGTGAAAAATATGACTTTTTGGGTTTTGGGTATGAAAATGAGAGTTTGAAGAGGGAAAATAGAGTTTTTTTAGTTATGTTGAAAAAAGTCACTTTTTTAGTTCAAAAACATGCACGGATTTTGAATTAGAAGTCAAAAATAGCACTTTTGACCTTGAAAAGTGATATGGAGGTCATTTAATGGTATTATGATGAGTTTTACAACTTTTAAAAAATTTTGAATTTTTGGGCCCAGCCTGATTACGAGATTTCTTCTCTCTCTAGAAGAAAACCCTGAACATAGAGGAATCTTGTCCCCTCTTCCCCCTTCAGCATAGTATTTTATAGGGTATAGACTGTGGCCACCACCCTCTTCTGATTGGTCCATCACTAATCACTCCTTAAGCTAAAAGGCCCATCCAGGGTTCACCTTTTTTCCTAATGTTGTGTAGAGGCCTTTACAACAACCATTCTGGCCTCTTTCTTCTTCACCTCTTTAGCAGCCAGTTTTGGAAAGCTCTTAATGACATGATCATTTGCTTTACAGTATTTGCAAAATAATTTATGTTTTTCTAATTTCTTCTCCTTGTTGTCTTCCTCCTTTGATTGTGTAGAATTAGCGAATTTTTGCTTACTAGTAGAAGAGATCCATTTTTCTTTGCCCTTCTGACTAACCAAAAAATCTTGATCTACGACATGCATAATAGACATGTTCTGCCTAAACTAATCTTCCTGAAACAGAACAAAAACCAACTCTTCAAATGCTAAGGCATTTGGATTGCCTTTCATCATCAAACAAAGAGTAGAAGCAAAACTCTAATATGAGTCAGGAAGACCATTCAGAATAGTCTACACAAGTGAAATATCAAGAAGGACTTCATTAGAAGAAATCAACTGTTCCTTCAAATCCTTGATCTTTGTAAGAAAATTGTCCATAAAATCACCTTCATTCATGTGCTCACTCTCTAACTGTTTTTGGAGGTAAGCAACACGAGCCTCATTGCTAGCCTGATACAATGTGGTAAGTGTATCCAAGGCATCCTTAGCTATTCTACAAGAGTAAATGTGAGGAATAATGGCATGTTTGACAGACAAAGCTATCAATGCATGTGTCTGAACATCTCTTCCATCCCAATGAATTTTCTCTATAGTAGGTGCAATAGAAACAACAACATGAGCAAGAATCTGCAAAATATCACCATCCCTATAGAAAACTTTGAGACACTTATACTGAGAGGAAATAGCCTGTACAAGCACTAGAATAGTTCCTTCGGAGATTGAAATTAGCTAACAGTATGCTCACCAAATTTCTTGTGATTCTCAATATGCTCACTCTGAGTATGCTCACCAAATTTTGTGCGATTTTGAGATGCAATCAGAGGAGTGTCAATGACACCCTAGATGAAGTGGAAACCTGCTCTGATACCAATTCTAGGAGTTAGACATCTGCAAAAGCAAATGAACAGCACAAGGTAGAAGAAGACGCTTGGAGCACAACATAGAATACTAAATGTATTACCACTAGAATGTACAAAGATAATTAACCCATTAGGGCAATAGGCATATATACAAGCTAGGGGAAAAAAGCCTCCTAATGAGGGAAAGAAGTGCCCGAGTAGTCCTAGTATGTTCACACACATCACTACCTAAATACATCAATAGAAGTCCACTAAAAGCTGAAGCAATTCCTTTTAGAATTCTACTACTAATTAGTACCAATTATTACCTTTTGAGGTGAACTATCTATCCCTATATTCACATGTTCTCGTTGATATTCTTGAATGTGCACAGTAGTTTGAGTAAAAACATCTTTCTTAGAGAACCAGGTTCTTTCTTCATCTGATTGAAGAAGAACATCTTTTGCTTATACAGGAGCTACTACCGGATCTTGTTGAAACTTGGTCTATACCTCAAGAATATCAATTAATCCAAACGGCCACAAATCATGGTTGGCTTCCAAAAATTGGAGTTCTTCATCCTCCTCTAATGCGGCCATCATGTGTAGTGGTTCTGCAAAAGAGGGTATTTGAGCTTTCAGAAAGTGCTACTTATCTTCCACAAGAATGGAATACTTCTTATGTCCTCTTCGGAAAGTGATTGCTTGGGATCCCTAGTCCTGTTGAACCTTAACCTACTTAAGCGAGGGTCCTCCACTAGAGGTTGATTATGGAAATTCTAGTGGATCTTCCTTAGCCTAACCTACTTCTTGGTTATATATTTGATGATATGTAATCACTTTTGGAATTACCTCAGAGCCATTAGGATTTAGGGGCCTTCCCGTTCTAATAACTGTTGGAAACAATGTCATATAGTACATTCTGCATGAGTTCTATAGTCCATTTTTCTCAGGTATTACAGCATGTGTAGCTACTCTTGTGTAGCTTTCATACACCAAAAGGCGTCAGGGCGTTGCATAGCACAGCAGACTCATAAAGAAAGCATGCAAGTTCATATCCTGCCATCGGCAGCGTGTGGAAAAAGCTTTTTTTTAATCATGCTTTTTAGCTTTTTATGAATGATGATGGAGATTTCATGAGTGATTCCAGTTCATAGCGATTGCTTGTGGTTTATTCTTTTATAATTACTTTTCTAAAGGAGCACAATACTATATAAGAACAGGCTTGGGTCACTTTGTTAATCATCCGACACCTTTCGCAACACAAGATTTGGAGCTTGGTCCCTCATTAGAGGTGGTGTTCTTAGCACATGGGGCGACCATGTAGCTATCCTGCATGTTGAGGAGCGGCTATGGAGTTCTTCTTAGAGAAGAAGAGTGTGCTCACACTCTTGCTTACGGAGAGGATTTACGCAGCAGTAGCTTGGTGGTGTGGATCAGCCATCCACATGATGTATTTGAAGATTGTCTTCTACATGAAGATTTTGGTTTACTTCAAAGACATTGGATGGTGGTTAACATAAGATTTGCATCTTATGTTAAGAATTAAGGTACATATTCTCTTTATGCACACATGTACTACTTGTAGGAGGAGTCCTATTCGGCATATCTAAAGGAGAATCTGTACATGTATGCTTTATGCATATTTGGATGAGGTGTTTGAGAAGGTATGTTCATATGAGTTTGAGGATTTCTGGCAGCAAACTTGTTAGCATTCTTTGCTACTTTTGTAAGTATGTGATCTCTTCACACACACATCTGATTTAGGGTCTTCCATAGCCTAAGTTCAAATAAGGGTTTGCTGATTATCAGGTTTAGACTGATCCCTCCTCTTTTTGTCACTCATATTTACTCTTCTACAACCTATCAGATCATACATTTCATATATATTCAGATTTCTATCCATACATCTAAATATTCTTGTTACATTTGTACATTTACTCATCCATCTATTTCTGTTCACATAGAGTGGTTGAGAGTTTTGCTCCCACATTGTAATTTGAACATTTGTATATATGATAGTGTGAGTAAGCAGTGGCTTACGTAACACTTTACACATGTTCTCTAATCTTTCTCCATCTTTGTCTCATCATTTGTATGATTAAGTGTGGTACGTTCATGTTTTTTCAATATTAGAATATTGCTCAAATTCATGTTGTAGATCCTAGACCTATGGAACTTGGACCTGTGATATTAATTATGGGCCTACTAAATTTCCAACATTTGGTATCAGAGCTTTAGGGCTTTGGTATCAGAGCATCAAGGCTCTCAGATATCTTAGATTCCGAGGTTCCCAGACTTCCAGGTTTACAACATATTATTTAAGAGCATCTTCTAACATTTGACATTTGACATACACACTTAATCTAGATGAGTAAAGATTTGAGAATTAGAAAATTCAGTCACATGTTTATTCATCAGTGTGGTGTATGAAGTTGATGATCTGTTAGCAGCCAAATACTTTTGGAAGAGTATGAAAATATTTTACAGAAAGTATTATTTGAAGACCAAGACTTGATGAAGAGAAGGCTACTTCAAATTCAAGGAAAAACAATGGTTTGGAGAAGATAAAGGAACCAGATTAACATCAAATCACAGGTATCAGTTTCTACTATCAGATTATCATTTGCAGGTCATATCTTAGAAGAGCAGTTATGAAGAGATTTAAAGGATTCAAGGAGTGCTTTTATACTCTTTCATTATTTGAAAGTTAAAGGCTCCATCAAAATAGGTATCTAGAGGTTTTTCTAGAGAGTTTTGGGAGATCTCTTTCATGGCTAGAAAGCTTATCTAAGAAGATAAATATGGAGAGCATGAGTTTTGTTTTCAGCCAATCTTGTGTTGTAAGTTGATTGGAAGTTTTTTTGTTCACATTTTGTATCTAAAGAGGTAACTCTAGAAAGATAATTCATCAGGCAGACAAAAGGTTGGTGAATTCAGTCATATCAATCATTTGAAGCAGAATTTTGATTTAGGAGATATGAGGAGATGATAAAACATGATTCTATGTTCACTTTCATTTGTATACCATGTTTGTTTTGTCTCTTACTCTTAGAACTAGAGGAAGAGCAAAATTCATTTGAAGAAATCAAGAGTGCTTGCTACTTCAAGATGAATAGAACAAAAGGTATGGAAGAGAAGTTTGAAGATGTTGGCATCATCAATTGGAAGAAAGATGGAGAAGAAGAAAGTCCAATATTTCCAAAAGAAAAGTAAGACTTCCTTTTCTCTTATATTTTCCATATACTTTTCAATTTTATCCTCTACATCCAAAGACAAGTCTACAAGAACATCTTGTGAAGAAGATAGTTTAAAGAAGAAGCTGTTTCTTGTTTTGCATTATACTTGTTCATGTTTTAGTAGGTTTTGACAAAGAATTGCATTGAGAGAAAGAAAGGCAGCTTATATGTTTTAACTCATATCTGTATGAGTTATGTTGAAGATTTTGAGCAAGTAGCTATATATTCCCTCAAAGAATTCTTGGAGTGTCAATACAAAGCTACTTGGTATATGAAAAGTTGCAAAGAAGTATATTTATTCCTTATCTAACTCTTGAGGTAAAAGAGTTTTTTGTAGCAGATGTTGAAGAATTGGGTTGAGGTTTTATGTTTGGAAAAAGTTACCTCATATTTAGTATTTTCAAGAAACTTTAAAGTTCAGATTTTTTATGTACTAATCAGATGCAGAATCTACTTTTTATGATTATCTTGATTTTTGGATACATTCTTGTATTCAAAAAGGTGTTCCATCAGATCCTATCACTTGATTGAAAAGTGGAGTTAGCCAAAAGAAAATCAAGCAGGTACTATCACATTTCACCCGGGTAGAATATGAAGATATGAAGTATCAACTTGCAGCTTTGGAGTTCTCAAGGTGAGAAGTTTGTCCACTTATGTTTCAAGTAGAAGTTGGAGATTCTAAGGAAGGATTTGTTTGAAGAAAATTTTTACAACTTTGTGAGAAGCATGGACACTTAGAGACATTCAAGTAACAAATCAAACATTTAATCATGAAGGTTTGATGAGAGCAGATTCTGTTTAGGTATTTTGTTGGAGAGATCTTGGTAAGATCTATATAGATCTTGAAGTTCTTGAGTATTTATGAGTCAGTTGTCTATTCTTTGTTTGAAAAATTCTTAGCATTGGAAGAAGCAAGTCAAAGATTCAGATTCTATTAGATTTGTGTTGCAAAGAAATAGAAGAAGATACTTGTTATGTTGCAGAAGGTTATGAATCCTAAAATGCTTTCAGCAAGGTTTTTATGATAGATCAGCTAACCTTATTCTAGATTTTTGGGAAGCTAAAGAATGATAGGGAAAGCTATTAGCATGTGCACAATGCAATAAAAAGGGTTCACATTATTTGTTTCAGACACATGTTTATAATATTATGAGAAATTAGATTTATGAAGGAAGACGTTCCAGATTTCATAAAGTCTGATATATTTGAAGAATTCTAGATACTATTGTTAAATCATCCAGGGGGCTGATGAAACATGAGGACTTATTTTCACCCATATGTGAAAGAATGCAGAATCATACCTATAAGTATTCCAGGTATTCCTATATCAGGTATTCATATATTTCCTTTGTCAGGTTCTGTTTATGTTGGAGCTTTGAAACAAGAAGGAAGAATGAGAGCTTCTGGAGAAAATTCCTGTTAGGTGTTCCTATTCAAGAGAAGTTTCCATAGTTCTATTGAAGAGAAACTTGATATTTTAAAGAGGTATGTTTCAGTAGTGCGCACATTTATGTTTATACCACATTCTAAAGGAAAGAGGTATGAAGGATTTATAGATTAAACAAGGATGAAGACATGATGACATCATAGATTTTTTGATGAGACTCATGAGTTGAGTTGAGTTGAGTTAAGTTGAGTTGAGTTGAGTTAAGTTGAGTTGACTTGAGTACAATCAAAGATGAACCAGCTAGTGTTCATAATACACTAAGTTGTGAGTTGTCAGTCACAAGTCCCAGGATTCAGTTCTTGATTTTGATTAGTGTATCTACATGACACAGCATAAGTACGTTGAGAAAGCTTTCGTAACATAAATGCAAATGTGTGGATCCTAGTGTATGTTTTTAGGTTTTGAGAAGACAAGAGATACCAGGTTCAGAGTCACTATGTGCTACATTTGTTGTCAAGCAAGTGATTAGTTGATGTGTACACTATTGGATATTTAGTTTGCATATTTTCTCAAGTATTATGGTTCATATTCAGCAAGTTCAGGTTTTTGAAGTTTGACGGATCAAATTCAGTTTTGAAGAAGACTTTTTGAAGAAAAGATTTGAAGGTCAATTTTGGGAGTACAAGTTTGAGGCTTACAAAGTTTGTAGATGAATGAAGTTATATATCCAATCCAGTTTGTAGCTATATGACATTGCAAAGGGGGATTGTTGGAAACAATGTCATATAGTACATTGTGCATGAGTGCTATAATCCATTTTGCTCAGGTATTCTAGCATGTGTAGCTACTCTTTTGTAGCTTTCACACACCAAAAGGTGTGGGCACCTTGGATAGTGCAGCAGACTCATAAAGAAAGTGCACGAGTTCAAATCCCGCCATCGATAACACGTGGAAAAAGTTTTCTTTTAATCATGCTTTTCAGCTTTTCATGAATGACAACGGAGATTTCATTAGTGCTTCCAGTTCGTAGCGATCGCTTGTGCTTTATGATTTTGGAAGTACTTTTCAATAGGAGCACAATACTATATAAGAACAAGCTTGGGTCACTTTGTTAATCATCCTACACCTTTTGCAACACAAGATTTGGAGCTTGGTCCCTCATTAGAGGTGGTGTTCTTAGCACATGTGGCAACCATGTTGCTATGTTTGAGCATGTTGAGGAGCAGCTATGGAGTTCTTCTTGGAGAAGAAGAGTGCGCTCATACTCTTGCTTATGGAGAGGATTTACCCAGCAACAGCTTGGTGGTGTGGATCAGCCATCCACATGATGTATTTGGAGATTGTCCTCTACATGAAGATTTCAGTCTACTTCAAAGACATTGGATGGTGGTTAACATAAGATTTACATCTTATGTTAAGAATTAAGGTACATATTCTCTTTATGCACACAGGTACTACTTGACGTATATGGAATTAGCATCCGTATTAGGAGGAGTCCTATTCGGCATATCTAAAGGAGAATCCGTACATGTATGCTTTATGCATATTTGGATCAGGTGTTCGAGAAGGTATGTTCATATGAGTTTGAGGATTTCTGTCAGCAAACTTGTTAGCATTCTTTGCTACTTTTGTAAGTATGTGATCTTTTCACACACATATCTGATTTAGGGTCTTCCATAGCCTAAGTTCAGATGAGGGTTTGCTGATTATCAGTTTTAGACTGATCCTTCCTCTTTCTGTCACTCATATTCACTCTTCTACAACCTATCAAGTCATACATTTCATATATATTCAGATTTCTATCCATACATTTGAATATTCTTATTACATTTGTACATTTACTCATCCATCTATTTCTGTTCACATAGAGTGGTTGAGAGCTTCGCTCCCACATTGTAATTTGAACATTTGTATATATGGTAGTGTGAGTAAGCAGTGGCTTACATAACACTTTACACATGTTGTCTAATCTTTCTCTATCTTTGCCTCATCATTTGTATGATTAAATGATGTATGTTCATGTTTTGTCAATATTGGAAGATTGGTGAAATTTATGTTGTAGATCCTGGACCCATGGAACTTGGACCTGTGATATTAGTTATGGGCCTACTAAATCTCCAACAATAACTAATGGAGCTATTGGATCTTCAAAAGTGAGAGTAACCATGTTTTCCATTTAGCTTTAAGTCTTTCCATGTTTTCCATTTAGCTTTAAGTGGATCGGGTCCGGTCGTGGCACACACAGGGTGTATGAAGCTAATGAATGTTGGAAGGTTTAAGGACGTGAAAGTGAAATTAATGTTGAGTATGGAGAAGAGAGAGATGTTGAAATGATTATGGGAATGGGAATGTAGGAGTGCAAGTTAGATTTATGAACATGAATGATAAGAATGAAAGAGAACCATACACACGAATCAAATTTGGAAGGAAGAATGGTCCATTGAAGGAGCTTCTTAAACACTTCCTAATTCTAATCCATATGCATAGTCTTCTTTGGATGATATGTATGCATGACGAGAATAGATGGAATCCTTACACATAAATTAGTTTCGAAAGGAAGAATGGTCCAATATTGGAGGTTCTTATACACTTTCAAAAACTAATCACTATGTATGGGTATGCATGGATTATATGCATGCAAGTGAATTATGATGATAGAGTTTAATCACAAGCTCAATGAAACATCCTCACTCGTTCAACGCAATACTGCAGAGCCTTCTCATACATAGAAGAAAATAGAAGACATGTAAAAATACTTAAGAGACTGAGAGACAAGAGACAAGTGACAAGTGACATGAATTAAAAGGATTTGAATTAAGATACATGTATAAGATCGTCGTGATAGGTCAAGCTACGCAGTCTATTGTTCAAAGGCGGTTCCAGCCCTCAAACCATGACAATTCAACCGAATGTCACACGTAAGAACATGAGTTCCACTTCATTGACCCTATGTATGTCTAGGCTTGTAACGTCTAACTAAAGAAGTCTAAGACTCATTAAAACCAGCTCTAACTCACTCACATGCTCCACCGAGGGTGAGTCAAGATAAAGATGCTAGTTTCAAGAGCCCATCCTAGATTGGAGTTCTAACTTAAATTTGAAACTAGGTACTATACTCATACTAGCCCACCTTAGATCCTCACTCACTCAACCGAAGGTGATCGTCTCAAGGAAACCTTAAGCTAGCAAGAGCCCTATGGATGCCTAACAATGATGCTCTAGGAGTTTGGAGGGGGGTTTATATAGTTTTTTGAATGAATTAGGGCCCTTGGATCTAGAGAAATCAACTCTCAACTCTAGGATCACTACTTTTGATTACAACCATTTGATTAATCAAATCAATGGCTTTGAATTGTTCTTTCTATCAAATCAAGTGTAAAGGACTAAAATTTAGGTGCGTTCATTCTCCACTATTGGATCTGGGGATGATCTGGACCATCGGATAAGTGCTGACATCAATTCGGATAAGATATGCCACTATTTTTAGAGAAAAGTTGCATTATTGATCTTTAACTGTCTAAAAAGTCTTCTTTGATGAAAAAAACTCGTGGATTCTCCTTGCTTTAAGCATAAGTTCATCTCCACCCTTGAATATGAGCTCATGTTGATCGTACAACATGGCTCAATCAGCTTTCACCATGTGGCAGCCCTTCAACCCTTCAATTTGCTTAAACTAGAAAATTGTGGTGACCTTGAAAACTGGACTTTGTGCTCTTTGACCCTCCAAAAAGGCTTTGATGAAGATGAAGCTTTGTAGGACTATGTTTCCAAAGATCTCCTTCAGGAATATGCAGAAAAAACTTTTATCTAAATCTTCCTTATACAAGTTTGACTATGTTTGGAAGCTTGCAAGGTGGCATTAAGGTGTCTAGGAAACTCTGATAGCCTTGAAACTTTGTACAATATGTAGCCACATATGGTCTTTATACATCATCTTCTCCTCTTGCTTTAGATTCACTCTCTAATCTTTCTCTGTCTCCTACCCCTCATATGAAAATGCACCAGAGGGTGCCATGTGGAATACAAGCCAACGTGACATAGTACACTAGCCAATAGGAGATAAAATTTCCTTCCCCTTGAAAGCATTTTCACCTTGAAGATGTAGATGAAATGTCCATAATTAAATAAGAAAGTGCTTGAAATCCCATGAACCCCATGTACCCTAGGTACATAGCTGTCTCTATGTGTTGCTTCCCCCTATCCTTCCCATTGAGAACCTTCATATGAGAACAAATCAAAGGTAGGAAACATTGTGGATGGAGCCTACTATTTTTTATATATGTGCACACTATTTTTGATATACCTTTGCCTCCAAAATATCACTCCCATAAAATCCTCAAAATGACCTAAGACCACATGATGATGCTTACTGCATGGAGTACTAATATGAAACACATGTCGAGTGTCAAGCTAACTAAACTTCTCCATCTTGAAGGGATATGATAAACCATATAATACCCTAAGTGATAGAATAAATTTCCATAAGAAAAATGATTGGAAGCCCTGATGATATATTTCATTAGTGATGTGTGTGAACACACTTAGGAGTGCCATGGCACTTTTTTATACTCTTTAGGAGGTTTTTTCCCCGCCTCCTTGTAGATACGCCTATTACCCTAAAGGTTCACTAATCTCTATACATTCACTTGGTAATACATTCGGTATTGTGTTGTGCTCCAAGCTTCTTCTTCTTCTTCCTTGTGTTGTTCATGTGCTTTCGAAGACCTCGAAGTCCAACAACTCATATCAATCATGTTGCCGCTTCATCAAGGGCATTATTGACACCCCTTCGACCATAGTGTCAAAATCACATGAAAATTTTATATGTATTAGGAATCAAGAAAAATTTGTTGTCCATTCTAGCATTACCCGGGATTAACTTTGTTGTCAAATTTGCACTCCATGATCTTCAATTTGTCATGTTATTATTGCTTTTGAAATTTATATCGTGGGCTATATAAGTTCATAAACTGTACAAAAATTTGTGACTGATTCATCATGTGCAATTCAAGATTCTCAAACTATCTGAGATCCAAAGCTTTGGCATGCACTCTTTGCTCATCTGAATTTTGCTAGTTTGCTTTGCCTACAAAAATCTGAGACGGTTTCTTCTCTACCAAAACTTGAGGCACCTCGTAAACATGTCTGTAAAGGTTGTATTTTGGAAAAAAGAAAACATTCCTCCTTCCCAAAAGATGGTTTCGTTTAGGCTTCTCATAAATTGAAGCTTATTCATAGTGTTGTATGTGGTCCTATGCAGACACCTTCATTTGGTAACTACCTACATTTTGTGACTTTAATGATGATTATTGTAGGCATGCATGGGCCTATCAATTGAAAACAACTTTCAAAATGTTTATTTGCTTTAACTAATGCTTGGTTATGGCAAACAATATATTAGCATGTAAATTGGGCACCCTCCATTTTCATCGATGGGGAAATACATGTGTTCTGGTTTTAATGTATTTTTGGATGATCATGGGACATCAGTGTGCAATGCCGTATAGATCTCAAAAAAATGGAGTTGTTGGGAGGAAGAACTGGAATATCATGGAAATGGCAAGGTGTATGATCAAAAGTCATGCCTTACCACATGAGGTTGTTATATGTGCAATATATGTACTTAACAGGTGTCCCACCAAAGCACTACAATTGATCACTCAATGTGAGGCTTGGCATAGCCACAATCCATATGTTGCATGTTTGGTATTCTACCATATGCATTACCACCTAAACAACAACATAGAAAGCTAGATGATAAAGCAGTAAAATGTATTTTTGTTTGGTACAATTCTAAAAGCAAAGGTTTTCATCTGTATCATCCATGTATTAAACACGTTTTGGTTATCTCTGATGTTGTTTTCATGGAAGATGGAATCTATTCATTACTTTCATGTACCAAGGAGACATCATTCAGATTTAAAGATGTGTATGTGTAATGAACTATACTATTATGACCACCATGTGCTAGAGAGATTATCCTACTCCCAACCCTATGCCTCAATATATAGCTACTCAAATAAATGCGGACCACATATGTAACTGGATTCGAGATGTGCATTTGCAATATCCACCACTCCTTTAATACGTTCCACTAGATTCTTAGCAATACATGTACTTGCCAATCATGTTTAGTATCTTTGGACTCAAGTTAACTCACATTAGCTTGAGTTAGAAGGATCTAGATCTCTTTGGGCAAAGATCTTCCCCTATGGTCCCCATTGGGGGTTGAACCCAAAAGCTCCTCCCTCTCAACCTTGAGACTTAACCAATAGGCTAAGTGGATCACTTGTTTTAGAGAGAACATGAGCTTATCCTTAAGTCTAGTCTCAAGGTCTTTGCCCATACACATGAGTGACCAAAAACTGTTCAATTTGAGTTCTATCTTGACCAGTCATACACTTGCATCATACACTTTATTTATAACATTCTTGCTACCTTGGGAAAGTTTTCATTCTAAAAAATAAAGCTATATGTAGTAACCATAGGCCTACCTCCAAGCCTCATGTTCTAATCTAGAAGAACATGTTATCATCTATGTGGCAAGATTGACATTTTACTCAAAATAAATAGAGGAGAACCTACTAGTTGATTCCTACCCAAATAGTTCAAAACACCATTTTGTTTTTCACTTGCTAAACTCATCTGAGTGAAAATTAGGGAATCAGTAATAAGGTGGATAAAATCATCCCCAAAAAATTCACTAATTTCAATATGTGCTATTTATGCACTATAATGTGAAAATGGGTGGATACAATATACTAGTTCAATTTTTAGCATGACTAGCACGTAAACTTAGTAACTGAGGTGGGACTTCTATCCCTTCCAAGTCTTTGAGAACTCTTGTTTCACTTGAATTTGATTGGGAAGTCAAAATAAATTTTTGGTTGAACAAACATCTAACTTATATGTTTGTATTATGGTTCACTTCAAACCAACATTTACTTGATTTATAACTTGGCTCGATGACTAATTTGTTCTATTGGGCTTGAAAAAACAATACAAAATGTAGGCAAAAACAAAAGTATTTCCATCTTAGGGCACTTTTCTCAAAAACTTTCACTTTAAGTTCTTAGGAATTGTCAATCTTGTGCTCAATTCCTAACTCTGTTCTCTTTAAGAGTCTTCTAAAATCTTTTGAAGAACTAGTGTTACTTCACTTGAAGCAAGCATGCATGGACCACCACATACTCGAAAATGAGCTTTTATAATAACAATAGCTACTTCACATGGTGGCACACATCGAAGCCATATTTCCATAATATCCTTGTAGTACAAATGATCCAAAATAATAGAAAATCGATAGCTTGGTAATGCTAGTTTCTTTTGAGTAGTGGACCGTAAATGTGAAGGAGGGATACCACTTGCCAGGAAGGACATCATTTCCTCAAGGTAAGACTCCCAACTCAAGTTCAGTCTCATCTCCCACATGACACAAATCGATATCAGGAAAAGAATCATCAACTCTGATAGGAGGTTCACCATGATCTAAGCAAGACTAGAAATCTACAATGATCTATGAAGAACCAGGACAATGAATGACATCATAATCATATTCTTGTAATAGTAAAACCCATCAAGTCAACCTTCCAAGTAGATTTTGGTGTTTGATTAAATACAGCAAAGTAGAATGATCAACATGAAAAGTAAAAGAACGACCTAACAAGTAATGCCAAAATTTCTTTATAGACTGAATAGTTGTGTTCAACCGTAGTTGAACATCAACTAGCATATTATATATGTCTAAACTAAGACTGTTTAGCGTTCTGCATTCAAACAAAACCAATAGTGATCTCTAAAGCATCCACAAAAACATGAAAAGGTTGGGACCAATTTGGAGCTTGCAAAAGGAGTCCTCGCATAAGAAAAATTTTCAATCATCAGAATGCTTAATCTAATTACCACTTATTCAATTGAAAACATATATAGACTATATATAGTGATAGCCATAATGTCACATATGGTAAGGTCACAGTCAAAGTTGTTAACTAGAAAGTGGTTTGCCCAATTTCCTTATGAATACAAAAAGGACATGTCCACCAAAGTTTAAATTTTCCCACTTTCTGCTTCATTTTTTAATTGAAAAACAAGATGAAATCATCAGTCAAAAAAACAAGAGTCCATAAATGATGATCATGCCAATGCCATTGTGCATGGACTTCTTGCATCAATAGGTTGTTGTATCGATGTTCTTCCAAATTTCGTAAAGTATCCATCCAAAAAAATAAAGATTCCTTTGATAATAAACATTTTTGTACTGCAATTGGTAAACTAGGGACTGTAAATTCCATAGGAGAAATAGCTTCTATACCGTAGACTAGCTTAAAAGGTGTAAAGCCTGTTGAGACCTTGTACAAAGTATGATAAACCCAAAGAACCAAATATAAATATTGCTCCCATTTGGTTGGACACTCAAGAAGAAAATTCTATAGCATTGTGAGTAAAACCTTGTTAGTGCTTTCCACCAATCCATTGGCTCAAGGATAATATGGGGAAGTGAGTTTGTGCTCAATTTGGAAACCTGATTCAAAAAATGAGTACCGTGATCCTAAATTAGTTCTAGTCAAAGCTAGAACCGAGAGAATAATTTACTGATGAGAATTGTAGCAATGCTTCCTAAAGTTGAATTTCATAAGCACCTAGATTTTGTCCAACGAGTACAGTAAGAAAAGCATGTCAAAATAAAGGTTTTTTTCAAAACTCTTTGGAGGAAAGATAGGACTAATAAAGTCCAATCCCCACTTTTGAAAATTTTCCAAAGGAAGAATGGGCTATAAAGGAAAACGATGAATATATTGAGGTCCAACCATTCTTTGGTAAGGATCACACCATCATATGTGATTGCGAACATCCTTGTGAATAGTAAATCACGAAAGTCCACTTTGCAAGATTTTTTGCATTGTAAGTTCTACACCATGATGACCACCAAAAACTCTAGAATGAGCGTCTATAATAAGAGCAATTACTTCATGTGGTGGCACACATCAAAGCCATGTTCTCGTAATATTATTGTAGTACAAATGATACAAAATAATAGAAAATCAGCATCTCCATAATGCTAGTTTTTGTTGAGCAGTGCACCATAAATGTGGAGGGACACCAGTTGCATGGAAGGATGTCATTTCCTTATATCAAGTAGGAACTCCTAATTCAGGTTCATTCTGATCTGCCACATGAAACAGATTGATATGGAGAAAAGAATCATCAACTCCGTCAAGAGGTTCACCATGATCTAAGTGAGACAAAAAAATTGCAATGATATCTGAAGAACTAGGGTGATGAACGACATCATAATCATATTCTTGTAGTAGTAAACCCCATCAAGTCAACCTTCCAACTAGGTTTTGTTGTTTCAGTAAATGGAGCAAAGCAGAATGATCAACATGAAAAGTAAAAGAACAACCCAACAAGTAATGCCAAAATTTGTTGATAGAACAAATGAGTCATAAACATTCTCTTTTGATGACTGAATAGTTATGCTCAATTGCAATTAAATGTCAACTAGCATAATATATAGGTCTAGACCAAGACTGCTCAGCCTTCTGCATTAACCCCAAACCGATAACAATATTTGAAGCATCGAGAAAAACATGAAAGGTTTGGGATTAATTTGGAGCTCGCAAAAGGGGTGCTTGCATAAGCAAAGTTTTCAATTTTCAAAATGCTAAATCGCATTCCATAGTCCAGCTAAATTGTCTAGGCTTCACATAGGCCAAAGCATTTAAAGGCATAAAAATATGCCCTAAATAGCATAAGTGCCACCCATTCTAGCGAATTTGTCCCAAGAAGCGTAGAACTTCTTTAGGTGATTTCTAGAGGTGGAACTTCCAAGATTCCTTTCACTTTATCTAGATCATCCGCAAGTGCAATACTAGAAATAACATGACCCAACAATTTTCCTCATTTGTCTCTGAAAACTGATTTAGCTAGGTTGAGCCTCAAGTGTACTTCCCTGCACTTAATAAATAAGAGTTCTACGTGATGTAAGTGATCCATGTGAGGCCCAAAAAATGAAAAATCATCTAAAAACACCCACATAAAACTAATTGAATAGGGAGCAAAAATCTGTTGCATACATCACTGAAATGTACCAGGGGCATTCTATAATCCAAAACACATTTTAACACATGCAAATACTCCCCAATTAAAAATAAAAGCGATTTTTGGAATATCGGATTCTAGCATTTGGATATGGTTGTCCACTGAATCCATCTAAGAGCGAGTGCATTTTCTTGCTAGCTACTTCATCAAGCATAGTGTCTAAGAATGGTAGAGGGATCGTGTTTGGAATTATTGTTGCATTTAACTTCTGATAGTCCACACAAATATGTCATTGTTTGTTTTTCATAGGAACTATCACAATAGGAGAGATCCATTACAGGGATTCAATAGGCACAATAAATCCTACATTCAATAATCTATCCAATTCTTCTTTAACTTGTTTAGCAAAATTAGTATTCATATGATATTGTTGTTGAATAACTGGAGGAGCATTTGGTTTTAAAATAATTTATGCTAATAGAATCAGGGATCCAATCCTTGCATATCAGAGTAATTCCAGAAAAAAGCATCCTTGAAGTCTATTAAAGTTGAAGCAATTCCTTTCCAAATTTTGCTACTAATTAGTACCAATTTTTAGCTTCCGAGGTGAACATTTTGTCCCTATATTTACTTGTTCTAGAAAACTATTTCTCTTTATTTACTTTGCAAATCTTTTCGATATTTTTTATAAGTAAATAGCTAGAACTACATCAATTTCTTAAGATGAACAAGGAATATGTGAGTTCATTGTATGTTAACATGGGTTGTGCATTCCCATTTAAACGAAACTGAGAAGTACTTTGGGAAATGTGGTAAATTCTACCTAGAATTAGCCTAGAAACTTAAGGTGATGGAGTGGGGAATCAAAAGATTATGATTACCATGGATTCATGAAAATCATGTATAATTTCCATGTTGATGAGAAGCTCATGTTTTATACGCTGATGGGTCAAAAGCTTCATAGTCCTTGTCTATCATTTCTAATTGATTTTCCATCAATTATAACCTTTCAATGAGTGACATGGACTCAATACCATGGATTCAAGGAAGAGAGAAATATCACTCCTCTTTCGCTTGAATTTTCGTGTTGAAAATATGGTTTGAACGGTTGGAGCATATAAATCTGCTCACTTGTTGACACTTGAAGCATCATGAAGCAAGTAGTCAAGAAAGAATGCCCTTCATTAATCTCTCAAACTCCTATCATGCTTAGGTGGGATGAAACGTATTTCTCTCAAAACTTACTAGCTTATTTAAATTCTATAGTAATAACACACATGTGAGCTTACCGATTCAAAGTGCATGATGCGTTTATATTACTTGGAAAAGGTTCTCTAAATGAAGGGGATTCAAATTCAAATTCAAATTCAAATTCATTACTCTCTCAATCACCTATCACACAAGTGTGATGAACCCTATTTTCTTACAAAAGAGCATCCTATAATTTAGAGAACATTTTTAAAGTATAAACACATCATGCACTTTGAATTGGTAAAATCATGTGTGTGTTCTGACTATATAATTTGAATAGCTAGTAAGCCCCTTGTTAAGTAAGCCTTCAGCTTGCACGACCATTTTCTCCACTCTTTGAGTAGCCATAGCTCACACTCTAGTTTTTCCATCAAGGGGCTACATAGCTTTGAAATTTGAGAAGAGTTCCCTCTTCTTATGATATCAATTTTTTGTAACTTGTGCACATGTCTAGTGAAAGCAATCAATATCATATCTTGGAGGCATTGGCTCTTAGAGTAGAAGAAATTATTTTAAGTGGGATAATTTTCATTAGGATTTTGATAGTATAGTTAGAGTGACAAAACGATTTCAAATCCATTCCATATCAAAATAGAACCATTGATTTGAGTGAATAGAGGTATCCTTGGAAAAACCTATGACACCGTTTATGCTTCAAGCTTCATGAGCAAGGTGTACAATTACCCTTAGTGGCATCATATCAACTTGGACACACAAAGACACTCAAAGTTGACCATAAGGAGCTAATGAATATCTTTGAACAAGAGCAGCTACTAATTTGAGTTCAAGGGCATATGTACAACTTAACACTAGTGTTGTACCAAAATACGGCACACTATAGTGTCCTTTTTTCTAATAAATAAAAAAAATCACACATACTAATCAAATAAAATTTTGTAAAACCCTTAAAGCCCCATAAAGACCTATACCTAGATGCTCTATAAAAAAGATATTTTTTAAAAATAACCTTTTTTGATCACTCAAAATATAGAAATGATTGAATATGGTTGAGAAAAACGTTTTTTCTGTAAACTTATATAAGAGAAGAAAGAAATATGTCCATAAAAAAAATTTTCCTCCTATTGGAATCATTTTACTAATGTTAATTTATTGTCATATAACCATTTAAGACAAGTCTTGAGAACTAGAAAAATCATTTTTATAATAAATAAATTAGTACAATATAGGGTGCTCATTATATAGTTATACACTTTAGCAGCCTTCTATATGATATTGATTCATAAAAATAATAAAATGGTTTGTGTTTTATTTCAAAAACCATCATATAGTAGCATAAAGATATGCTACATGTATTTGAACCAATAGTTTTTGTATGTATCTCACATACCACTAAAAATCTCAATATTTCATTGAATGGGAATATTCCTCTCTATCAAGAATAAAAATTCATTCTAAAAAATTAGTTTTTATCAATGATATAAGGTATATATTATGAATCAAAATAATTCTATAAACATTATAAACCACTTTATATAGAAAAAACTAGCATATTAATTTTAATCATGTAGCATATGCAATATTTCCTCATAAAATGACCTTTTCTTAGCGTAGAAAAATAGTAGTATTGCTTAACTTGAAGAAACGACATAGAAATTTGACTCCTAAGGTTGTGAAAAAAATACTTCTAGTTTCAATAATATCAAATAGTGTTTTGATAATAAAAAATGATGCATGTTCATACCATCACTTTGCAAAATAATCCATAGATGATAGGACTATCATATCACAAATGAGATTCATTATGTGCCATAAACCTAGTAAAACTCATTACAGATGCCTAATTTTGGATAGAAACATGTTGAAATATATGAAATAAAAGATTTTATTGCATTTAAACCAATGAAAAGTACGAGATCATGATTTTAATAAAAAAATTAACCATTAACTTACATCACTATAATTTTTGTGCTAGTAATTGAAATTAGCATCATAAAATTAGTGAATAAATATTAATTTCTATATCCTTTAATCAAAAATATATTTTTTCTAAAATTATTCAACCCTTATGCCAATATGTTTCATAGTTACATTTATAAATAGTTCCTTCTAGTAATCTAAAAAATTCATCAAACATTGTCTCCTTTTCAGGACCCTAAAGTGTCCAAAGACACTAAAGTGTCCAAGTACAACACTAGTGTTAAGAGGAGTCTAATATTGAAGAATTAAGAAATCTACCCCATATTTTATTTGTGACTTTGAAGTAAACAAAGAAAGTTATTAATAATCTTCATGCTTCATTCATTAAGAAACCTTAAAGGACTACATTAGAGTACACCATGTCCACCTATAACACCAAGACTGAAAAGCTAGATAAGCATGATTATCAATCATGGAGGTTTAGAATGTGTACCTTTCTCATGGGCAAGGGTTTATTGAGGCTTGCTAGTGGATGAGATGCAAAGCATTGTTGGAAAATATGGATTCAATGTCCCATTGGTCCATCTTGCTCACTATATACAGATTGAGTAGCTATAGGTTCAATACTCTGTACAATTAAAGGCGCAAGGCCTCGTGGCTATGACGTTTGACTTTGAAAGCACCCACCTAGATTCAAGTCCCATGGAGAGCACTCAGCAGCGCGTAGCAGCAAAAAGTGATTTTTGATTTATTTATAACTCACACGAACTAATGGACGGATCGCGATAGCGTATTAAAGTGATGAGCATGAATGCATTTGATTTTTACGAGATCGTTTGTGCTTTATACATTTGGAGGAGCTTTTCAAGAGGATAATCATCTACTATAAAAGAGCATGCTTGGTTCATTGTGTATTCATCCTTCACCTAGTTCAACACCAAGTTTTGGAGCTTTGGAACCTCAATAGAAGTGGTGCTTCTTAGCACATGGGCCAGCCATGGTGCTATTTTGGAGCATGTTGAGGAGACGTTATGGAGTTCTTCTTAGAGAAGAAGAGTGTGTTCATACTCTTGCTTATGGAGAAGCTATTAGCAGCTTGGTGGTTTGGATCGGCCATTCACATGATGTATTTGAAGATTATCTTCTAAATGAAGATTTCGGTTTACTTCAAAGACATTGAATGGTGGTTAACATAAGATTTGCATCTTATGTTAAGAATTCAGGTACATATTCTCTTTATGCACACAAGTACTACTTGGAGTTTATGGACGCAATGGCATCCATATCAGGAGGAATCCTATTCGGCATAGGTACAAGAGAATCAGTACATGTATGCTTCATGCATATTTGGATGAGGTGTTAGAGAAGATATGTTCATATGAGTTTGAGGATTTCTGGCAGCAAACTTGTTAGCATTCTTTGCTACTTTTGTAAGTATGTTCTTTAGGTGATGATAGATTTCACATTCAACATCATCATCTAAGGATGATGCTTCCATTACTTGTCTAGAAGGGATAGCTCTTGGGTCATGTTCATTGATTTCCCCCTCGCTTGATGATAAAGTGGAAGTTCTCTTTTCCTCCTCCACTACATGGGGCTGCTCCTCCTTAAAGACCACCTCGTGACTTGCCATGATCTTTTTTGCCTCAAGTTCATAAAGCTAATAATCCTTCGTATCCTTGTTGTACCCTAAGGAGAAACATTTGATGCTTTTTTGTTGAAGCTTCTTTCTATCTCTGTCTGGAAAATTACATAACATCCACTTCAAGACACTTTTAAATGGGGAAACAGATTGCTTTTTACTAGTATAGGCCTTTTATTGATTCTTCTATCAAGTACCTTGGTGTAACTTTGATGCAAGATGTAGATAGTAGTGTTGACAACCTTTGCCCAAAGTTGATGTTGAAAACACTTTCCCTTCAACATGCACCTTCCCATCTCCATGATGGTTTGGTTTTGACATTCTACACGACCATTTTCTTGACTGATATGTGCCACTATGATTTGTTGTTTGATTCCTTTACTCTTGCAAAATCTTCAAAAAATGCCTGTCTAGGCAAATTTTTGTACAGATTAGCATTCAACAACTCTAGAGAATAGCTTTTCTCTATTCTTGATTTTTAGGAAATGCCTTTTCTCTATTGCTTGTACCATCATGGAAGCTTCACATGGTTCCTTCATCTATGCAATTAATGGTAGGTGTGCAATCATATCCCTATGATGCATCACCTTTGATATATGGTGCTAGATATGGCCAACTCTCCCATTCCATAGCCTACTTGTGCCCACACTTCTAGTGGTTGTAAGAGGAGACAAGTGAAACAAGTTGTTCCTCCTTATGCTAGTCCCAAAAATGTTGTTGTTATTATTCGTAATCTTAGCTCTTGTCTTATTGAAAGATACCTCATGACCTTGATTAGTTATAAAAGCTATTGAAAGTAGATTTTGTTTGATTTGTGGAACATACAACATATTTGAAAGACTTTTTATATCACCATTAGAAGTAATCAAAGAAATTATACCTTCACCCTCTACATGAAATCTTGCATTACTATCTATCTTCACTATGATGGGTTCCTCTAGATGTTGTAAGGAACTCTAAATGTGTTTTCTGCTCCTCATGTGATGAAAGGTAGTTCTATCCAACACCCATGAGTCAATTATTCTAGAATCTTCAGCTCAAAAGCATACCTCCTCTATCATAACAAATAAATCAAGCTCTGTTTCTCCACTTTTGGTAGACTCTTTGCCCTTGCCACCTTTTGAAGAGCCATTCTTCCCTTCTACCTTCATGTGACACTCTTGAATTATATGCCATTTCTTCTTGCAGTGTATACACTCTCCTTTGAACTTCTCTTTGTCATTCTTCTTTTTCTCTCCATCTTTTGAAGAGTCTGCTTTGCCTCCTTTTCCATCTATTGTGAATGCAGCATGGCCTTTGTTTCCACCACTCCTTGCCTTGCACTATAGCACCTCCTTTATGAGTAAGGCATTGAATTCTTGAAAAATTAGGGGGTTGAATTATGATTTGAGTACCAAGATAATTTCCCAAGCCATGAAACTTTTGTGGATAGATTCTAAGAAAATGTGGAGCTAGATCCTCATTTGACTTTTGTACACTTGCTCCTGCCATTTCATCTCATAGGTTATTTATGTGACTCATAAACACCTTTATAGTCTCCCCATTAGCAAACCCTTCTATTGCTAGAAAATTCTTTAAGTTTAGGAATTGTGTTTGATTATGTGTTTCAGATTTATCTCTTGATATGTTCCATGTTTCATAATCCTTGGTAGTATGCTGAATGAGAGTAAGAACACTATCAAAAGTATTTATAACGAGAGCAGAGAGTAATTCTCTACAAATTGCCAAGAGTAATGCAGTTACAAAGATGGTGCTTTCCACCCATGTGCTCCAAATATGGAGCTTAGATGGCAATCCATAGAGACTCTAGATGAAGGGATTACTAGTGTGCAGTGCTATGCAGAGCTATGTATGGGTGATGCTATTATAGATTTTACAAGGGGAGTCTATATAGATAAACATAGTTGAGAGAAACATTATAGTTGAAAAATATAGGACCTCCCAATATCTCCATGAGCAAAAGTCTCCGAAAAGAGAGCAAGACCCCCCCTCTGTACTGATTCCGTTAAGGTTGTATGGGGAAATTGTGCAATGCGACAAGGCCTTTATTTTTTCCTTGAATGGCAAACCAATGGCCCAAAAGTTTATTCCCTACTTAGTTTGATGCCTAGGATGACAAAGATCATCTATTACCACCAATGCTCACACATAGACCTCATTTAACTTGGAAGTTAGGTCTCCACAAATGTCCAAGATCTCACAATGGCTTCTCCTCATAATGGGGGGCCTACACGTAAGGGAATCATGGATCATTTGTTTTCACTTAAGGGTGGATTATTGAGTATATGTAAGAGTTTCTTTGTTGCTTTGTAGCTCACATACTATGCTTATTGTGTAGAGATGAAGCCAATTTGCAATTGAAAAAAGATGAATTGATCTTTAATTGCATGCATAGCTAGAAGAGGTGTGAGATATGGACATATATCCCATAAATCATTCTTTTTGAACACTCAAAGAGCATATATAGTATGTTTCTTTATTTTGTAACTCTAATGAGGAGAGTCCAGGGCCATGCTTTCATTTCTAAATGGCATGAGTATGCCATCTAGACTATCATAGGATACCTATGGTGTTTTTCATACCTATTAAACTTCATGAAATCCTCTTGAAGGGGATTCATAGTTGGGAACACTCACATCTAAAGTAGCAATGCTAGCGTTTGTAAGATGTTTGAGCAATTATCCTAGATGAGATTTTTGCATACTCCTAAAGCCTATGAAATGTGCATGACCTCCTATAAGCTTCCATCACAAGAGAGAAAAATAGCTAGATAGAGCTCTCTTCTCATATTTGACCACCTATATCTTTGTCCATAAGGCACATGACATTAGTGTGAACACAACCACTTCATGGTGTCGAATCTAGATCTGGAGGCTTTCTAAAGGGTAATTCCAACTTTTTAAAGGGCCTATGGTAACCTCCATTTTTCTACAGAGAAGATGGGATAGATCTTGCACAATGGTGGCTCTTCTAAGGCTCACAACTCACACAATAGTGGATCTTTTAATGTCAAAACATGTCTCTTTGTACCATTTTTGTGTTCATAGAACAAATCAACTATCAAGGTAACTAAAGGACTAGTAGTATAATTTCTAAGCCCTAAAGGATAGGAAGATGCATATATCCACCGAACCAAATCCACCCATATATATAACACCAAGGATAATGCAAAATAGGAGGAGGTTAATCAAGTGTCCCCTTCACATGGATGCTAATCCATGAGCTTAAAACCTTGGAAATGTTGTGACTTGAATTGATTCTAAAAGGATATCTCTCGAGCTTGTACATGCAACTCCAAAGGCTTCACACACTTCCCTATGGGCTAAAGCTTATACCCTTATGAAAAAAATCCTAAGCTTTAAAACTACTCAATTGGAAATACATAAATCAAGGCATTCAACTAGAACCCAACGGTTATTACAAGATCCCAACCCTTAAAATCCATATTTTTAGCCTTCCAAATCCATGTTTTCTTTCTTTTTTGAAGTATAAGGAATTTGAAATGTCCAGACGGGTGGGAATTAAACTCAGGCACTCTAACCCATGTTGTTCAATGCAAACTGTTACACCACACCTTTTTGGACCAAATCCATGTTTTTATATAAAAGATAATTTTTTTAATTTCGGAGCCCCATTAATCTGTTGCATTACTTGGGTGCATCCACCATACAATGCTTCGTATCTTTACTATCTCAACCATCTCCTCTCTCCTTGTGACCTTTAAAACCCACTTCACCAAGTCTCTATGTCAAACACACACACACACACACGTATATATATATATATATATATATATATATATATATATATATATATATATATATATATATATATATATATATATATATATATATATATATATATATATACACATATATATATATATATATATATATATATATATATATATATATATATATATATATATATATATATATATATATATACATATACATATATATATATGTATATATATATATATATGTGTGTGTGTGTATATGTATGTGTGTGTGTGCATGTGTGTGTTGAAAAGACTAAATGAAGTGGTTTTAAAGGTTAAAGAGAGAGAAGTGATCGAAGTTGTAAAGATACAAATACAAACACACACACACACATACATACACACATACACACACACACACACACATACATATATATATATATATATATATATATATATATATATATATACACTACAACATATCGGTCGTATACTGAGGCTTTTATCGAGGAAATTGAACGGGCACATTTTTGCCCCGACGTCGATGTAAATGTCGATATAGGCATCGAAATCAAAACGACAGTATAGGTGCTGATATAGGTGTTGATATAAGCATCAGTATGAGCATGGGTATGTTTGCTGGTATAAGCATGGGAAATACTAACACTCATGCCGGTGCTCATACCGACGATTGTTGGGTGTACCGTCGCGCATATCGATGGCCATCCTGGGAGAAGTGTCGCTCATACCGATGACCATATCTGCAATTTTTTTTTTGGCAGAGTGTGTTGTCTTTTGCTACAACAACATTACCATGATGTTGTTTAGCAAAAGACAATACACTATGCGGAAAAAAAATTGATTACATGTGATGTGTACTCTATGGCAACCGAAATATGGTTTCATAAAGCAAAATACTATCAGACACAAAAATGATCAGAATGAACCATGAACCATGTACAAAAAAAGTTATATATTTCATAAATGAAGCATATACAAGAGTGTGGCAAACCACTGTCATATATGAGGCAAATATAAAATGTGGCAAAGCACTGCCATATAAGAATGAAATAGAAAATTATGGTGCACCACTACCATATATGATCCAAATACAAAATTGTGGCACACCACTGTCATACACGTGCACAAAAGGATCGAAACATCCATATCAATAGTCCTACAACAAAGAACATTCATGAAATGAGATAAATTCACATGAGATTTACAAATAACAAGTAGAAACCAAGTTTCTAAATTCATTGCCTCATCATAGATGCTTGCATGAAATGATCGCACCGCGTCCCTCCAAATCCTCCAATAGTGCAATCAATCCATGACGATATTCATAATCCTTTTGCATTGGTGTTGGAGGATGACCCATTGCCAGCTCCTTCAACAAATATACAAAAAGTTAGATGAACATACATGACATGCTTAACTCAAACAAATTCAATAAACCAAATGGTACTTACAAATTCGTGACGCATAGTGTCATATCTATCGCTACCCAAATGGGACGTTCCAACCATATCTAAACGTGTGGTTGCGGCACCTCGCTGCTGGCAATATCGATCATGAGTCTACTGCTACTCATCTCAAATCATATCTTACTCCTCAGCATCTAACCATACAGGCTTTGGTAAGCCTGCTCTAAAAGCATCATGAGCCTCGGATCATCGATGGGACATAACTTCATGTGCGGTGTGCAGAATCCACTTTGAAATAACAAGAGGATGCCCATGTGCTAGCGGGAACTCTTGATATATCGTCTCTATGATATAATTTTTACTATCTTTATCTTTTTCACTCCTTTTCAACATGATAGAGCGTCCAAACTATATGGAGCAAAGCTGTCATATACGCTGATGCATGGCCTTTCCAGTTGCATCCATCACTAGAGCTCCATCACAGATACTATACACCTTGGTATCATGGTGGTCATGAGTACCCCAAGTTGTACGTAGTGTTTCACGTGGTGTACCACATGGCATACCTACATCTGAAGTACTCGCTCTAGGAGTAGAAGTGGGCGACACAACATCCATCCCACTGCCTCCACAACTAGTTGTAGATCCACTCCTAGAACCTCTTGCTCTAGAGCATCACCTCGATCTACAAGACGGGTCAACACCTATATCACGTTGAGGTGTCGAACACACATGTCTACTACTACAACCACTAGGGGATGGTTGAGAAGATGGTCATGGTGGAGTCATAAAGCTAGGAGACATACCTCCAACGGGATAAGCACCACCGACAAGAGTGATGCCAATAGGAGTGACACCAGCGAGAGTGAGGTCAATAGGAGTGAGGCTGACAGGAGTGAGGCCAACGGGAGTGCTACCACAAGTGATCCAATATTGTGATGCAGTGGCCATATATGTGGGTGGTACTTGAGATATGAACTCTAAGAACTGCTCCTCTGCCATGGAATGTGGAGTACTATCTCCCATCGTGCTCTGTAACAAAAGAACTCCAATAATTAGCATATGATAATAAAGGTAATATAGAGAAATGGTAGTGTACAAAAGAACATAGCAAAAAAATAAACAAAAACATATAAGTATTTGATTCTAAACTCCTCTATTCTAGCATCCTCTTGGAGATCCTATGCACAGAGAATATCTATCTGTATATTGGCAACTTCTAAATCTCTTGGTATGCTAGCTTCTTCTTGATCATCATCTGTTGCTTCATCATGTATCTTGTCTTCTTCAAGGACCTATTCTTCTCGGACAATGATCTCTTCCTCATCCACTATCGAATGAATCTCAGAGACCACTACAGATGGACTTTCTTCTACATCTATGTTCTCACAAAGATTTGTGTGATCCAGAAGTTACATCCATGAGATAATAGTGCACCGTAATTAGAATAATCCCAATCACATCCCTTTTCTATTTCTTCTTCCTCTTCACAGATATCTTCACCCGCTACCTTTGCTTGTGAAACCATTGTATTTAACGATCTGCTCATTGCAAAGGGTGGAAGAGGTCGTAGACTTTCTAGAAGGGGCAAAAATCAAGTGGAACAATTCTTTAGAAACTTAGCTCTTTCCTTTGCATTTGTCTCCTTGGCAAGCTCATACTTTCCTAACCACTTCTGCATAGGCTTAGGGTTAAAGATGCATCCCTTTACCTTGCGGTTCATTGCTTACGAGACAAACATCTTCATCATCACTCCATAAGCGAGGCATTTTTGGATCTGACATACGTAGAAACTCAATTATGAATACAAGAGACTCTTGTATGAGCCATCCCTCTGCCATGCTACCCTTTGGATGTGCTCTCTCTCGAACAAACCCATTTAATGTTTTGATAAAGTGCTCTAAGAAGAACATCCATCGAGTATGGACACTTCTTGCTATTGCAACTTCATCTACCACATGAACTAGAAAATGAAACTAAATAGTGAGAATACTTGTGGGAAATATTTTTCTACCATACAAACAGCCTCGATAGCATTGAGTTTTGCACCCTCTATGCTATCTCTATTTATCTATTTAGAAGAGATCCACCATACGAAGGAACTAATTTTATAAATGGTTGTTCACACATCCTCTGAAAGATAATCTTTTAAAGCTACAAGGATCACAAACTGTAAAATCTTCTACCAATCATGAGATTTGAGCCCTCCATGATCCTCATTTAGTGTGAAAGCAGTCTTTAGACACCTCATGCATCCAATAGGTGTCTGAAACTCCGAAATTATCTTATTCACTTGTTGCTCTTCCATCTTGTGAAGCACCCAAGGAGCTCTTTGCAATGATACTCTTCTGTTGGGCTTAGTAATTGCCCACAACTCTTGCATACAAGCTCACTCTTCTAAGTCCTCTCTTTGTGCTTTGCTTTCTTTCTTTTCGATCAAAGTCTTCCAGCGAATCTCTCCCACATTCTTAAAAATATGCATTGGGTCTACCAAATGATTGATCACTAACTCGCTCCAATAAGGGAGCTCATGAAAGATCAACAACCATTTCATGCTAGTTACTGGTGTTTCTGAATCCCATAGTTGCTTCCAATGGCTAGCTTTCATTTGGCATTGCATTTGTCGATCGATTTGTCCTTCACGTAAAACATGTCCATCAGGCAAATATCTATGATGTCCTTCATAGATAGTTTTATGTAGTGCTTTGGAATAGCGTGCTTCGAGCCATGGTCCGCATAAGGGATAAGAATGGTAACCTGAAATTGACAAGCGTGAGCATTCACCATAATCAGGCAAGTCATGCATGGTCCACATAAGTATGCCTTGCACTCACATGTCTCATCTTCTTATAGGTTGGGACATATCACACACAGTAATCCCGTCCGATAAAATGTGCAGCTCTTCCATAAGTGGTGCAAGGTATATATCCATGTTTTTTACCTTATACTTACTTGTCACAATAAGAGATTATAGTAAATGACCCTTCTTTGTGGCCAACCATGGTGGGATGTTATAATTGACCAAACAAACAGGCCATGTGCTCCATGAAGAGCTGCATAAACCAAATGGATTTACTCCATCCATAGCTAGGCCTAGACGTATGTTTCGAGGCTCACTAGCAAACTCTAGCCACTTACTATCTATGTGTTTCCAAGCATCAGAGTTAGCAAGCACTCGCATTACACTATCTATACACCTTCTCTTTGTATGCCATGACATTAGCTTAGCTATGGATTTGCATCTAAACATGCTCTTAATTCATGGAATGATAGGAAAGTGGCGAAGAACCTTTGCGGGGATTGCTTCGCCACACAAGGTCGTCTCTAAATCTATTTGCTCCACACTTTGCACATATGTGGAGATGCTCATACTCGTTCTGAAAGAGGATGCAATCATTGAGACTAGAATGAATCCTAGTGTAGTCCATTCCATAGGATTGTAAAATTTGTTTTGCATCTCCACATGTTGGAGGCATGTCATTGCCGTCTCGCACAAAATTGATCTTTAAGCAGTCTGCAATATGCAATTAGAACGATATTAGTAAACAAAGTTATTTTGATAGAGTAATGAAAGTTTATTTCAAATCCACTTACTTTAACAATTTAGAGACACTACTATTTTACCATCCATAAATGGATTGCAGATTGAGCATCACGAGTGATGCACGTAGTACAAATATCTTTGCTCCATTATACACTGGTAAACGAGCTAGTCTTCACATGTTTTCTTATTCTTCATCGGCTTTTGATTGTGGAAATTCTGTTGTGTCCATTAAACTCACGACATCTTCTCCACCATCATGATCTTTGTCCATCTCATAAAATGCTTCGAGCATTTCTTCCATGTGTTCATTCTGTGTAATGCTATTAGTACCTTGTACTTCTAACTCCTTTTTTGTTCTCTTCTGTCCATGAGACATTACCAGTGCAATGTTGTTTGGGTGCACGTGCTCACAAGGGGACCATGCAAATGGTAGTGTAGGTTTTGTAGTCGACTTTTATCAAAGGATCCATACTCTCTAACATATGTAGTAAAAATCCATCGTTTTTGATAAATTTGATACTTGCGATGCAAGGACATGCCATTCTCTCCTCCGGATCCAAACTAACCATCTGACATAATATGGACATTTTAAAACATTTGATTTTTTCTTATTAAACCTAAAAACCATAATCTTAAAGACTTAAACCTTATATATATATATATATATATATATATATATATATATATATATATATATATATATATATATATATATATATATATATATATATATATATATATATATATATATATTCTAATTATTTTATTTTCTTCTTCTTACTTATACTAAAACCTAAAGACCTAAACACCTAAAAAAACCTAAAATGCTAATCCTAAAGACCTTGACCTAAAACATGTATATGTGTATATGCATGTGTATATGTATGTGTATGTGTACATATGTTATGTTTGTATATGTGTATTTGTGTGTATTGATGTGTAAACAGTATAAAAACCCTAATCCCATTTTCATATATTTAATTTGATACAGAAACCCTAAAATCCTATATACATACATAAATATATATATATATATATATATATATATATATATATATATATATATATATATATATATATATATATATATATATATATATATATATATATATATATATATATATATATATATATATATATATATATATATATATATATATGTGTGTGTGTGTGTGTGTGTCTGTGTGTGTATGTATGTATGCATGTGGTGTGTTTA
>CM035426.1:154282716-154325216 GCA_020310875.1 Ceratopteris richardii | reverse complement strand
TGTGTGTGTGTGTGTGTGTGTGTATGTACGTATGTATGTATATATGTGTATTAATATGTATGTGTCGGAAATAGAGACTAAATGAAGTGATTTTTAAAGGTCAAAGAGAGAAAAGATGGTTGAAGTTGTAAAGATACAGATGCAAACAGATAAATCTGTATATATACATTTGTGTATATGTGTCTATAAACTTACAACATACATCTAAACATACATAGAGATGCACGTGTGCATGTAAATTTTTGTGTATGTTTCTTTAGATGTACTGATTAGTGTGTGTATGTGTTTTTACAGACACACATACGCATATATACACAGCACACGTATAAACTTACATACAGGTGTAGTGTACATGTACATTTGTGAGTATATGCATTTTCAGGTACTGATGAATGTGTGTATACGTATGGTGTCTGTATATATATTTCTATTTGTGCTTTCATGTGGATGAACCACGGACAGACCTAAATTGGAGCCCTGTGCTATAGCATATCACATCGAAGGAAAGACCAAAACACCAAAGAATATGCTCGCAATGAGATTAATGAATTTGGCTTAGTCGAAGCACTAGTATGACGGACCTAGACAATGCATGCGATGTTCCTTGTCTTTCTGGATTGTGTCCTTTCTCGCTACTAAAATGTTCTCGACCTATCCATGTGTGGGCCTTGAAACGCTTTCCGTGTGCCATCCACATTTTCTGAACAATGAAATAGGAATAGTCAAATCCTAAGCAGCATCGGAATTATAACGTTGGATAGTGTATAATAATGGATCGTTGCGACAAATCTCCCCTTTACCACTATAAACAATTAGAGTCAATGTTTCTTCGCTAACTCTGCATGCACGTGAGCATGTTCTTCTTCTCAATGATGCATCGTTCGCAGACTAAGACAAGAGTGGCACTATTCCCATTCAAATGTAACTTTTCTTATTTATTTTAATTAAAGTCCGGGAGAATAGGCAAGACGGAACTTCCTTTAACAAAAAAAAAGCGTGGAAGTGGTGACCACAATGTCTGACGAGAATTCAACATATGACTAGATATAAAGAGACATGATATGCGAATGGAGGAAACTAAACAACTCCAAGAAAGTTGAGCAAACAAAAGTGAGCAATCTCTTTTTTTTAGGAGCAAACTAAACAACTCCAAGAAAGTTGAGCAAACAAAAGTGAGCAATCTCTTTTTTTTTTTTTTTGAGAGAACAGAACATTTAAAATTGATGCAAGTCAAAATAAAGATACAAAGGACCTTCCAAGAGGAAGGGCAAACCCCCGGGTCTTTACATCATATATCCTTCAATATAAAGCTTGATAAAGCTGAACATAATGACTCTATTTGAAGAATGGGCTTGGAGCATTTTGGATCTCCACAAGTTACAAGGGTACTTTTTGAGAATCAGAAAGGGGCTATCATCAATTGAGGGGGCAGAGCAGGAAGATTGCAAACAATGATCAAGAAGTCTTACAATGCCCATCATACAAGGGAAAAACTTATCTTTACAATACTTTTCATACATTTTGTTACTCCTATTTTTCCAGATAGCCCACAGAATGTGAGCCCTCAGAATTTGCCGGAGAACTATGTCCATCTTGTTGGCTTCACCAATAAGAAGCACTCTGAAGTCTGGGGTCCTCACTCCAATAGCTTTGCAGTACAGAGAAAAGACCTTCCAGTACCTGGAAGAGTTCTTACACTTGAAAAACAAATGTTCCAAATCTTCATCCATTTCACAAAAGTGACATTGACCTGTATCAATTTTAAATTTTTTGGCCTTGCTGCCAGTCCAAATACCTCTATGGAGAATCAGCCAAAGTAAGCAGGAGTGCTTAATGGCAACATGGAAGGACCAAGTGCACTGAAATCTATATCTCCATTGTTGAGTAGACCATGAAAGATTCCATTTTCTGTCAAGGCTTCCAACAAGAACTCTGATGCTGGAGAAAGATCTTTTGAAGTTATTGTATATGTCTTGAGCAACATCCCAGAGACTAACATTCTTCTGCCAAAGGTTGTGCTCAAAAATTTCCATCAACTTGAGCTTCTTTTCCCTGAGAATCTGTTTGCAAGCAAGAGACAAGGAATCAATATTCATTATATATCTATCTTCAAGCACATTACCATTATTAATCATATCATGCCAGTTGTAAAGCCATTCCTTCTACATTTGTTCCATCTAATGGGCAGAGGGGAGATAAAATCTTGAGCATGCCACCCAATCCACAAGGAGTCCTGTAATAAAAAAGAGTAATTATAAAGAAACTAGACAGGTAATTTATACTCCCCTTTTATAGTCATCCAAGCTTTCCAGAAGTTGCACACCAGAACACTGCCTTTGGGCACAAACATAGTAGGAGAAACTATAACATCCCGAATATTAAAGTTAGTCCAACTCTTATTATTTTTTATCCAAAAATTTGGTATATTCCTTTTGATCAAGCAGGCCCAAAAATCCTCAGAAGAGACAGCTCTAAGGATCCATTTAGCAGCCATCTGAGTAGCCATCCTAGTAGGACAAATCAAGCCCATCCCACCTTCAGATTTCTTCATACAATAGATTTTCCAAGCAACCTTAGGGATTTTGTTCCCTCCCCATAAAAATCTTTTCGCCAGAGAGATGGCCTGAGACATCTGTTTCTTAGTAGGATGCCAACAAGCCAAAAAGTAAGTCAGGCAAGGAAGAATATACTGCTTTAAGTAAAAGGATCTTTGAGAGATATTAGACTGCAATTCCATCCATTTAAAGACTTTATCTCTGAACTTGTCTAAAACCCAATTCCACCTTTGATCATTGGTGACTTCAAAGACCATGGGGATGCCCAATAATCGGAAAACAGAACCTTTTTTTGTCACCTCATAGCCTGCATCCTTAACACAATCAGGAACCAAGTTATTAGTGGAATAAAAACCTGTCTTAGTATGATTAACAACCGAGCCACTGGCTAAACAATAAATATTGAGACAATTGAGAAAAGCAGCAGCAGACAAGTCTTTAGCTTTCATAAGCAGGTTAGTATCATCAGCAAACATTTGAAGACAAAGTTGGGACTAGGCTTAAGGGATAACTATAACCTTGATAGAGCTTTGATTGATAGAGTCTTTAACCAGCCACCCTAAAGCATCAGAAGTGATAGTAAAGAGGAGAGGGGCCAAACGACAACCCTGTCATATGGATCTACGAATCTTGAAGGGGGGGCACAAATGACCATTCATAGCAACTTTAGACTGAGCATTACCAAACAAGATGCTAGTAAACTTTATATACCTGTTACCCAAACCAATATCATGCAAAGATTGAAGAATAAAATCCCATTCTATCCTATCATAAGCCTTGTCAAAATCAATTTTGAAGCAAAAGGTATCAATGTTCAACTCTTTGGTATACTCAAACCCTTCCCAAATGGATATAATAGCATCAAGAATAAATCTACCTTTAATAAAACCTTTTTGTTCAGGAAGGATGATACTATCCATCAAGGGACTCAACCTTGTAGCCAAGGAGGAGGCCAAAATTTTATATAAAGAAGTCAAACAAGAGATAGGTCTCCAATTGTTAAGATCTTCCTTAGATCCTCTTTTGTGTATCAATTTAATGACACCTGTATTAATGAAGGTAGAAAGGGAACCTCTTCTCATGGCTTCTTGCTAGAGCCAGAGAATAAATGGGCACCAAAAAAATCATTAGGGATACCATCATGACCAGGAGACTTGCTGGGTTTCAATTTACTAATGGTTTCTCTAACCTCACCAGTAGAAAGGGGGAGATCAAGGAGGGAGACCAAGCCAGGAGGAATCATTTTCTTCCTTTTTTGGGCAATGGCAGCTCTTGCACTCCAGATGTGGTCCCCTCTCTCATGGGAGGCATAGAGAAAACATTGGTAAATAAACACACAGCCTCGTGAAGGTTCTCTTCCATACAAGAAGTAAACTCACCATTACTTTTTTTAACCAGGGGGATGAAGTCCCTAGCTTTTTTCTTCCTCATGATCTCAAACATATGTTTGTTAGGTTTATCAATTTTTCCAGCCCAGAATTCTCTAGACATGGCAAGGGCACCACAAGCAAGAAGGTAATCTTCATACTTCACTTTTTCGTGGGTCTCAAGGATCTTCTGATTCTTAAGAGAGTCAGAGAGATTAGAGTTCCTTATGTTTTCTATATCTTTAAGAATCATCATCCTTCTATTGTATCTAATGAGTCTAGCCTTTCTTTTGTAATCCGTAAGCACTCTCTGCACATCCCTGATAGCCTCCTTCGAAGCTTTGAAAGGGGAGCAGTCCTTGATAAAATGCATCTTAAAGGTATGATTGATTTTCTCTTTCACGATGGGAATCCTAATAAGGGACATGTCAAGGTGCGGCCAACCATCCCTATAACTAGGATTATTACTCATCAGCTTAGTAATCAGGGGAATATGGTCAAAGAGCTCAAGAGAAGGATCAACTTCAGAACAACAATTCCAGAGGGAATGAAACCTGTTGGTGTTCATATAAAACCTATCTAACCTAGCAGACAAGTTGTTGCTAACATTCCTGTTATTCCAAGTATGGCTAGTATTAACAGATAAATCAAGGAGATTGTGGGCAAGAACCATATTAAACCAGCAATTTTTTTCATTACCAAAAAGAATGTTGTTATCATTACCATTTCTATCACCAACATCGATAACCATATTCAAATCCCCAGTGAGGATGAGGTCACCACTCAGCTTAACAATTTCCTCCCAACATTTGGATCTATTCAAGGAGCAGTTAGCAGCATAGACACACACAATTGTGAGATTTAGAGGGTCCTTGCATCTAAGCGCCACCCACTGGTTGGAGTCACTTACCAACATCTCTTCAACCAAGTGCTTCAGGTTAGAATTGATACCAATAGCAGCACCACCCTTACCACAATGGTTAGTATGATACCAAGAGGACCTGCTACAAATAGTCTTAAGATTAGACATTGGCTGAAAACCACCTACTTTTATTTCCTGTAGACAGATGAAGTCAGGCACCAAGGAGGAATCTTTTAACTAGCTGTTAATAACTTTACCTCTGACCGGGTCAGATAGACCTTTCGTATTAAGAGAGACTATTTTGAGGCAGTCCATGACAACACAGGAGAAAGGAGAAAATATTACTTCTTAGGGTTCTTGAGGGGCTTGACTGCCGAGGTAGAGCTTCTCACATCATCTTTTCTTTTTGTTTTTGCCTTTTCCTTAGCAATAGGGCTATCACTAGCCATAGACACATCAATCATGTTAGCAAATTCTATTTCCACCTGCATAATTTCCTCATCACTTTTGTTAAGTTGTTCAATAAATATTTCATCACTAGTTTTCGTAGTGTTGACCTTGTCGACATCCACGAGAGGAGAAACAGGAAGATTACCAGAGGGCTTATGACTGCCCTTCTTACCCACAGTGTTCCACCCTGATCCCTCACCAAGATTGGTATCCAACCCAGATGGATTGAACCCATCACTTTTTTTATGAGGGCTTGTATTGCCTGCTCCTATATCTCCATCTTTAAAATGTTCTTCAAGAATTTGGAAATGGTTGCTAATCTCTTTGACCAAAATCTCAGGTTTCAACCCCATATTGAAGGTCTTCCTTCTATTCTTGAGGGATGCCTTCCTGTTCCATTGTTCTTCATGAGGAGAATCTTCTTTACCATCAACTAGGCCCGGCTCCTTGTTATCCTCTTCTTTGTTTTCTTTTATTTTGGTATTCACAAAACATGGATAGTCTCTGATCAGATGTCCCTGTTTATAGCAATGAAAACAGGCATTAGGGAGGTTCTTATACAACACCTTTTGCTCATGAAGTTTAAACCCTTCAGAATTTTTTAGAATTAACACTGATTTAATACTCTTAGAGATGTCTACTTCGATCAGCATTTGCGGATCCCATTTCCGATTGAATCTGCTTTTAGGCCGCTGTCTCAGAACTTTGCCAATAAGGTTACCCAATTGTTCCATCCAAGGATAATATTCTACAGGAAGGTCTGGTAGTTCCACCCACACTAGAACCTTTGGTTTAGACCCCCTAGGGTTAAAACCAGGAAACCACTTGAAAAAGGAAATAGGGGTATTCCTTATAATCCAATGGCCTTCAGCTATAACCTACATAGCATTATGAGCATCTTCAAAAAAAGAAGAGAAAGTAATTATTGGGGAGATACTGGATATGTTTGGCAAAAAGCCCTCTGCTTTCCCAGTTAACCTTCATCCAAATTTTTAGGTTTTCCTGAGCAGGCCGAGGTCCATGACAAAGACCTATCACAACTTTCTCTGAAAGATGGTTATTCCATGACTCCAAGGAGGTGCTTTTAATAATCAGAGTACAGTCATCCCTATCTTCATCCTCAGGTTCCAATTAATAAAATGAGGAGAACTCCTATTTTCGGAGCAGTCCTCAACCATTTTCTCCTTACCTTTCCTATCATTGATACTAGTAAGAGGAACATGCATACTTGGCAAGCTTTGAGTGTTGAACATTGAGAAGGGAACATGCAGGGGGGTCTGAACAGCGTTCGCGTAAGAGAGCCCACCTTGTCTCTGCGGAGACGGAATAGGGTTTAGAGTTACGTGAGAGTCGCAGATAGATGAAGCTTTCTCAGAACTAGAGGGGATCCCACACTTAAAGCAGTTGGAGTCGAAAACATGGTTTAAGATGGAGTTGAGTAAGCTAGACGAGCCATTCGAGCCAGCAATACCATCCCTAAGAGCCTCATGCAGCGCCATTACCTCTGAAAAAGGGAAGCAGTTGGAACCCCCCACCCAGGGGGGGCTACCACACTCGAGAGTGACCTCCACGACGGAGGGCACAGGAGAAGCATGCAACCAAAAACCCTAACTCAGTAGAAGAGCCCCATTGACAGGGTCTCTCACTCCAAAGTGAGCAATCTCTTCTCGAACATGTAGTAAATGCAATCTAAACACTTTCTGATCTTTTGGCATAATAGCTTCCCATTGTTTGACATGTGAGTTGTGTCATAATCGAAGCTCTGTGTTCTTCCAATTGTCTTTAGAGGTGGATCTTGTGGCATTGTCATAAAAAGCATTGCTAATTATTGGTTAGGAGTTGTGGCATTGTCATAAAGCATTGTTAATTATTGGTTAGGAGTTGTGGCATTGTCATAAAGCCCTATGAAGCGTGGTGAGTGGGCACTGGGCATCAGTTGGGGGAGACAGAAAGGATGAGGGGACAGAATACAAACTGGGTAAAGGTTGAGGAACTGGAGAGAGAGAGAGAGAGAGGACAGAAAGGATGAGTCGACAAAATACAAACTGGGTAAAGCTTGAGGAACTGGAGAGAGAGCGAGAGAGAGAGAGGGGGAAGAGGAGACTCGAGAGGCAGTCGCGTGCACCAACTACTCGAGAAGAGGAGACTCGAGAGGCATATGGAAGATAATGGGACCACTGTACTGTGTGGCATTTATAAAGTTTTGCACTGAAACAGGGCTCGTCTTTCTTGACCCTCTAGGTGAACTAGATCTGGACTGTGTGAGACATGTTTTTTTTTGTTTAAATAAAGGAAGTTCGGCCTTAGCCTAATCTCCCGAACTTTAATTATAATAAAGAGAAAAGTTACAAGTGAATGGGACTAGTGCCCATGGGACCCCCCAAATCCCACAATGCAGGGGAGGAGTATGGCAAGCTATAGGGCATTACAAATGAGGCGGATAAAATTATCATCACCCTCATGTGGGACCCATTTGGGTTTCAACTTGTTGTTTTCGAGGAGATAAATATAGTGATGTCTAAATGGTGGTGATCTCTTGACTTGGGAGATTCTTTTACCAAGGAGAAACAAAGATTTCTCGATCGACCATTCCTTAGGGGTTTGGCCAAAATTGAAAGCACAATGGTCCCTCCAAATCTTCCAGAGAGCCTCACCTCTGATGGCATTCCACAGCCTCGATGAGCATCCGATCGCCTCACCCAACATCACTTGTTGCCAGTTGATTTGACGCGTGAGTCTCAAAACTCGGGTCACGTGATGCCAGATAACGCGGGACTTGGGGCAGTCGAAGAACAGGTGAGCTAAATCTTCGATGCACCGATGGCAACGCTTGCACCATGGCGGCACACCACAGATCTTGTTAGCCCTTGCATTGGTCCAGATACCTTTATGCAAGATCTGCCACATGAAAACGGACTTTTTGACCTCAATTAGGGGGTGCCAAATAGACATGAATTTTAGCTCCCACCGAAGTTTGGTCCAAGAAAGGCACCATCTCTTGTTAAGGGTGTGGTGAACATCCAAATCCTCTTTGAAGTTGGGGATTCTGGATAGCTTCTTACCATTGCTCCATTTGAGGCCCTCCAAGCAAGGAAGATCCTGACCGCAGAGAAGGCGGGTAGTTGAGCGGTCCCAGGCTAAACACCTGCTTTGAAGAAGGGTCCATTCCTCAAAGGTAACTCTAAGTCTTAGATTCAATTCTTCGAACCTAATCCACTGGCTCGTCTCTTGTTTCCAGAGTTGTTTCCACTGTTTGAACCCCTTGTTCCATAACCGCCTTGCAGTTTGGAGGTTCCAAGACTCCACCCCCCGAATGCCATTGATCGGGAACCAAATAGAATCATTTTGTCTTATGCCAGCCGCCCACTTCCACTCATCACTGATTCTGATGAACTGTTTGGCCTTGTTCCAATTCTTCCATAAGGAACACACGAGGCTAGAGCCTTTAGGGAAGACCGGGTGGGGGGAGAACAAAAGCGTGAGAATCCCTAATTCCTTCCAACCAGGGTGGCCAACAAAGGTAAGGTCTTCCGTGTTTCTGAAGATCAATTTGGCCCAAGAGGACTCCCTATTGCTCCAAGCCTTGATAAGCCACTTTGCAGCCAACTTGTCAGCCAACCCAACAATATCCAAAATTCCCAAGCCCCCTGAGTCTTTAGGGCTAATGCAAGTTTCCCATTTGATTTTGGGAATCCCCCTTCTATTGGGGTCCCCAGTCCAAAGGAAGTTTCTGCAGATTCTTTCCACTTTGGCCAAGTCTTTCTCCTTAGGTCTCCAACACGAGATAAAGTAAATAATTGTAGACAACATAAATGTGTTAACAACCATAGCACGCCCTGCCAGGTTGACTTGCATACCTTTCCACTGATTCAGCTTCCTATCCAGCTTGGATAGCACCCAGTTCCAACGTTGGTCCATTGAGATATCGAAACCCATCGGAATGCCAAGGAGACGGAAGACTTGAACGCTAGGGATAACTTGACACCCCTGATCCACCAACAATTGGGGAGTATGTCCGCTGATTGCTCTAAAAGCAGTTTTAGCATGGTTGATTTTTGAGCCTGATGCCACACAAAAGGTGTGGAGGCACCACCAAAACACCTCAATGCTGTTTATATCGTTATGCACAAAGGCATTCATGTCGTCAGCAAAAAGTCTCACAATCATTTGGCCGTGATTTAGAGGTAAGGAAAGACCCTTGAGATTGCCAGCGTCCATGTGATGCTTTAATAGGCAGCTGAGTCCATTCGAGGCGATAGCGAATAGTAATGGAGCCAGAGGGAAGCCTTGCCTAATTGATCTTTTTAAACGAATGGGCTCAGAGAGCTTACCGTTGATGTTTATTCTAGTTGAAGCATTTCCAAGAAGAGTGGAAACCATCTTCGTGAACTTTTGGCTGCATCCAAGGTCTTTCAATGATTGAAGAATAAAGTCCCATTCCAATCTCTCATACGTTTTGTCGAAGTCGATCTTAATGAATACCAGATCTTGAGCAGACTCCTCAGCAAAAGCAAGGCCTTCCCAAATATCGATAATTGCTTCAAGTATAGATCTACCTTTGATAAAACCTTTCTGGTCCTCGCACAGCCATGACTTTAAATGACAAGAGATTCTGTTGGTGATAACTTTTGCAATTATCTTGTATCCAGTTTGGACCATGGTAATCGGACGCCAGTTTTCAATTTTGTTCTTATCTCCCCGTTTGTGGATTAACTTGATGACGCCATTATTCAGGCACTCAGGGAGGGCACCGAAAGAGAGAGCCTCTTGCCACACGAGGTGCAGCAGGGTGGCCACCTGATGTTTGAAGGACTTGAAAAACTCATTGGTAAGGCCATTCGGACCCGGACTTTTCCCATAAGGAAGGGCATCAATAACCTCGATAATTTCATTCTCGGAGATGTTAGCATCCAGTAGAGCAATCAAGTTCTGTGGGATTCTGGTTTGAGCAACCCTTGAGATGGTTGCCATGGATTCGCACCTGTGGGGGGAAAGACGAGTCGAGACCCCAAGAAGATTGTTAAAGTGTTCGACGATGATAGATCTATTCTCCACTTCCGTGCAAAATTCAGTTCCATTGTTATCGACCATTAGGGGGATGGATTCCCTAGCTTGTTTCCTTTTGAGGATGTTACACATCTCTTTCGTTGGTTTGTCGGCCTTCCCTGCCCACCAATCTTTGAAGAAAATTTGAAGATTTTTCCTTTGAACCTCCTCCTCTAACCTTAGTCTTCCCCTGATTTTCAAAAGACCTTGTTGGCAATGTAGCTTACCTTTGTTCACCTCTTCTTCAAGCCGTGAGAGCCTCCGGTACACCGTTTCTCTTCTTTTTTTTCGGATTTCTCTTATAGCCTTTTGAGTCCTGATTAGAATTTTTCGAGTCCTTTCTACTGCGCTTCTCCAACACTTAGCCGGTTCATTACAGTAAGCAAAGGCTTCCGTCCACACCTCAGAAATTTCTTGGTGGACAGAGGGGAGGGAAAACGATGTCTGACAAGCATGAAACCAAGGAGCTTTCTGGAGCATGGGAATCGGTTTGAAAGACAGAGTAATCGGATAGTGGTCTGAGATAGTCAGGTCCATGTGTTGGGAAATCGAAGGAATACCCCACTGAAGGATGGTGTTCTGATCGATGTAGCATCTATCAAGTCTTGCTTTTCTCAAAGAGTCCCCCGACTGGAGATTTGACCAGGAGAACCCCTTCATGTCTTTCACCTCGACTAGGTCGAGATGGAGCTTGATTTTATCCCATATCTCTTTCTCCTGACCGTCAATAATTTTTCCTTTGTTATTCCATCGGTCCTCAGGAAACTCAACCATGTTGAAGTCCCCACAAATCAGAACATTTTGTGAAAGGGAGTCGAGGGAAGCCCAAGTATCCATTCTATCTGCTTCACCATTAGGGGCATAAATTGAGACCACAGTGAACTGGAAAGGGAACCCGAAAGAGGCAGCAATCCAACGATGATTTCGACCTTCAAAAGTCGAGGTCACATTGCCAGACAAGGAGTGACTAATGCCGATAGAAGCACCCCCCGTCCCTCTAGGGTGAGAAGTGGAGAACCAAAGGTGGTTCGGAGAAATGCATTTAAGCCGTTTTTGTAGATCCTCTCCGTCGATTTTAATCTCTTGTAAGCAAATAAAGTCCGGGGCGAAGCACTTGTCTTTGAACCACTGGCCAAGAATCGAAGCTCTTGACGGGTCAGACAGACCCCTGACGTTTAGAGATGTGAATTTCATTGATGATGGTTGCCCTCTTTGAGGGGAGGGACCCGATCTTTTTTCTTCTTGTGGTCTTCTTTTTTCCTCCCTACTTCTTGACTAAGGATCCTACTCTTGAGGGGGCTCTTCCAAGGCATGCCGGAAGGTTGTTTTCCTTTAAGCTTTGACTTTTGTTGCGGTAATCTTGGAAAGCATACCGGGAGGCTAGGACCTAGAGAGGAGCTTTCGCTGTCTGGGTTGTCTTCATTGCTAGTAGTGAAGCCTTCCTCTTTACTCGTGGTATAACCTTCTTGGTTGTCTTCTTTGCTAGTAGAGCACCCAAGGGTATTATCAGTGGGGTCTTCTTCAAAGTGGTTGTCCCCTGGGAAGTCGACCTCATTAATCTCTTTTTTCAGGTTACTGTATATGTTATTCAAGGGGGCAACTGTCGTAGTATTCCTTGCTGTTGATCTTCGAGGGCTAACTTTCCTCCTGCGTCTCACTTCAGTGAATCCTTCTGAATCCGTCTCAGCAACGCGAGTTCCCTCTTCTCGGTCTCAGAACTGTGTGAGACATGTTGAGTCGTTGACTGCCTCAAGCCTTAACCGTGCCAGTCCCCGCGCTGATTAAAGCCTCTCCCTCCACCCACCCTTCATCCGCTCTAGAGCTTCAGCTTTCACTACTTTCAGCGCCTCCGTTGCTGCTGTATTGGTTGAGTGTTCCTGCCTTGCATGCGCGCTAGCACGACTTGAACGGCCTTGTCTGCTGCATACTCTGTTATTGAGGGGACGCAAAGGGTGCAAAGAAAGATACTAAGGTGCGGGAATCAGTGTGCGCTACAGTTTCTCGTACCGCTTTCACGAGACTTGAACTCCTTGAGAGAGTGCGTGAGTGCAAGAGGTGGTAAGCGGGGGCTAGAGAGAGTGAGGAAGAGAGACTATACAGGGCTCAACGAGGCCCCAAGGCGCGGTCCACATGGCTGGGGGAGACGGATCCACATCGTCGTCGTCGTCGTGGCTATCTCTTGTGGTTCTGCATACCGCGCTCCTGTTTGCGAGTGCAGGCCTGTGTGGCTATCAGATCATAACACGGGTGGCGCTTACAGGCGGGATGAGCCTGTTCACCTTCTCTGTCTACCGAGGCGCCATAGGCCTCTGCTTCCTCATTCCCGCTGGCTTTTTCCTTGAGAGGTGACATCTATGCACATGCATTCAATCGCCCTTGTGGCCGCTTTGTGTATGTCTGTCAATGTCATGAATAATCTGAGGAATTCATCCATCGCGAACTTCAGCACTTCAGACATCAATGGACGAACCGTGCATTACTTCTATTAATGATGACAATAACAGAATCGCTTAATAGATTTACACTAGACACTCTCAGCTGCCTACAACATACTTTGATACTCGCATTCCCTCTGGTACGTCGATATCAAAGGAATGACTGAAACGCAATATTTCACCATGCTCTCAGCTGCGGTGAAGGTGCTCTTTAACAAATTATATTGTAGCAATGGAGTTGCTTAATTTTAAGCGTCGAGGCTCCTTTTTTGAGTTAGCCTTGTACTTCATGAGCCGCCAATTATTTATGCATGCACAACATCGTTCTGCACAAAATTATACTGAGTGAGTCGATGACGGAGTAGTCTAGATTCAAAGATCAGTGTCTTTTTCTACCCAGCATCTAATTACATTTTTGTTTCGTGGTTTATGTCCGTCGATTTCACTCAGTCTTACAAAAGCATTTCCTTAATGTTTGCATCCGCCATTATCTGCAATAGCGTATGTGCATTGGCGGTTTTTAGTTCATAAGGTTATCATTATTACATGCGATCAACTCGATTGTTTTTATCATCGTTCCAGAGAGACGGAGAATCAATAGAGTTTTGATCATTCAGATGCTAAAGGAGTAGGATTAACGATTTGACTTCCCTTGTGTTCTTAATCAACGTGCATTGCCAAGCCACGACGAGGGTTGCTTGGCAATCACAAAGCATGATCTCCTATTCTTGCACTTCACTGTTAGGGGATTCTAATAGAGCACGTCGGACAGAATTTGTTCGCTTCGAAAACCAGCGCAATCGTCAATTCACATAACGTGTAGATCAATAGCTATTTTCCGACATCATGTAGAAAGCACAGAATTAGTATACAAAGGCACTGATTCATGCAAACATCTTCGTGTGGTTCACCCTTAAAATCAAGTTTGCTTTTGTAATCTCACCACTAGATTAGATGCTTGTAATATTAGATTGACCTGTGACATTATGTCTCCAGGAACAAGCGTCCACCTCTGACATGTAAACTACTTGGCCACTTCTTTCTTCTGGGGCTTACAGGGTTTGTTTTCTCTTTCTCTCTCTCTGTGCACAAATACTGGCATGTGGCTGTGTACATGACAATTACAAGATATAAAAGCTGTGAAATGGAAATGTTCGCGACTGTTTTCCTGTAACCTTGTACACTTTAGATGCTTAATTTATTGTTTCTGAAATCGATTTAGGGTGTCTTTGACTCAAGCGTGTTTATTGGAAGGATTGACATATACATCACCAACTTTTGCTTCTCCGATTCAGAACTCAATACCTGCAATAACGTTCATTATCGCTGTTGCATTTGGGTAATCGCTCTTACAATGTTAATAAACTGCTCTTTTCTGTGGATGCATATAGATTTAGCCTACCATGCTTGCCCATAAGGAGCTGAAACTCTTTGTGCATCTGGAACTAAACTCCTCCAAATTTCATGAAAAAGAAAGTAAAAATCTTCATAATCATAATATTCCATTCCTGAAGAATGCGTTGACATTAACACGACGATCACACTGTAGTGATCACGCCTTTTCTTTCTCTGATTCTGTATGTTCGCTCGACATCACGAAGGCAAGAGAGGGTTCACGTAAAGGGATTGGACGGACTCGCCAAGATTATGGGTTTTATCGTTCTTTAATAAGTGAAGAACTTTGGCAACACTAATCACAAACCGTAGATGAACTCCGGCTCCAGTTCAGAAAACATAACTGATAGCAAATCACATTATAAGTTATGTCAAACTCTCTTTTGACACTAAACTGATAGCAGATGACATTATCAGTTGAGAAAACGAAAACGTCCATGTGCTCCCACCCAAAAATATATCCATGTGCTACCCCCTGTGAAGACAGCGCCTGCGGCCATCTTGTATGGCTGATTTTGCGGCTCCGTGAGTCTTTCCAACCTAACACTGACGAGGGAAGAAGATAACTTATACGGGATAGCTCATCGAAACTTTGATGCCATTTATTCAAACAATTAAATAAATTCCAAGAGACATAGCTCCACGCATTTTGAGTTCCAGATCAACCTGCACGTGTTTCTTGAGCGGCATAGCTTTATCTTTACCTCCTTTTTTCCTGCGTCTATACCTTAAAAGAATAGAAAGAGATTTCGGAAATCAGCTTTATCCATCGCATTCCTTGTATAGATTGTACGCTCCTCTTTTTAATAATCCATGTAGAAAGGACTTCAGATTACCTTCCCTGAAGAAAGTGCTCAATTCTTCATCGCCTTTGCGAAGTTTCTCAACACTACCGTAGATGCTGAAGGCAGGCATAGAAATATGTCTAATTTAATAGATATGAATGGAAGCAGCGGTTTCGCTAATTTAACACGCGCTACAATGCGTTCACGCTTATCTAGAACAAGATGTGTCCTCACAGCAAAACAAGCAGCATAAGCAGTGGTCTCAAAGATTCAGATGACGTATAAGCGAACATATGCCACAATAACCACTCAGTTCCTGCTATCGCTGAATTATTTTTCACATAACGTGGAGCTCAATGTTGACATGACAGTTCACAGACAGCAGCAAGAAGACTTCACAAAATGAAAAACTGAACTGAAAAATTCTATTGCAAATACAAGTTTAAATAAGAAACTGAGGCTTGAAAGCCTGTTGCCTAAGGGAGTGGTGTTGCAGGGTTATGGTTATGGTCCAGGTAGTGTGGTAGTGGGCTGACGAGGAGTTATGTTTGATAGTTGAGGGAGTGGTATGTAGTTATGGTCTAGGTAGTGGGCTGAAGAGGCATTTATGTCTGATGGTTGAAGGAGTGGTCTGCTGTTACCTTTTCATCAAAGCTTACGATTTATTGATTTTACAACACACCTCCCTAAATCGATGATCTAGATTGGAGTGATCTCAACCCTGTATGGGTGTAGGATTCAAGGTGTTTTGCTTTGGGAACAGATTTGGTCAGAAAGTCAGCCCACTATTGCTCAGTTCGTACATGTATGAGCTTGATGCTGCCTTCTTGTACTAATTCTCATATAAATTGTAATTTGATTGCAATGTGCTTGTTTCGGAATGGTCCAAGTTTTGTGCTAAAAGAATGGCAGATTGGTTGTCACAATACAGGGAGATAGGTGGAGGAATGAGAAGTGTAGATTCCTTTAAAAGTTTGTTGATCCAAATCCCTTCTTTGATGGCCAATGTCATAGAGCTATATTTTGCCTCAGTGGATGACAAGGTGAAATGTGTCTGCTTATTGCTTTACCATGAGACTGCCCCATCAGCAAGTAGAAACAAGTATCTTGATGTTGGCGGGATCCAACTTGGATCATTGAGATTTCGAGGTGACAGCATAAGCTGGACACCCGAACACTTGAAGGTGTTGGAGGTTGGGAGGACGGCCTGTCCAATGAAAGTATGGAATGTGGTGTGGGTCGACGGAGTGCGGTACTCTGTTTTGCACATAGCATGCTGTAGCAATGGCTTCTTGCCAAAATGGTTTGGTGAGGCCGGCTGTTAAGTACATAGCTGGTGCCCCTTGAAGGAGAGATCGCTTCTTGCATTCCGCTGCTCCATTTTGTTGCGGAGTGTGTGCCATAGTGAATTGTTGTTGTATTCCCTCATCACTGCAAAATTTCTTGAAGGCTACTAATATATACTCTCCTCCATTGTCGGAACGAAGCATCTGAATGGGAATGTCGTGTTGTCGTAGAGCTTTGTTGCAATAGTCCTTAAAATGGGATAAGACTTCATATTTTTGTTTGAGAAAAAATTACCATTGTATACTTGCTAAAGTCATCAATGAAGGTAAGAAAGTAGCGTTGACCAGTAAGAGACGCGGTATCCACGGGGTCACACAAGTCAATATGGACAAGTTGATGGAGCTGGGAGCTTCGTGTAGAGGAGAACATGAATGGTTTATGGGAAGCTTTGTCCATGACGCATCCTTCACAAATATCATTTGAGGTCATGTGTGAGGGCATGTCATGACAGAGTTTATGTTATGCCATTCACTGAAGTGTAATGCCATTGATGTGGCCAAGCCGATAGTGCCACAAGAGTGTGGTTTCGAGGGATACAATGTGCACCCTTTGAGAAGTGGCGCTGATGCCTTGCTATGTTCACTTCACTCCTTGTGGACGAGGATTGACTTAAGCTCATGGTATCTTCTTGCAAGATATGTGTTGTGAGTGCTTGTGCCTGCAGATCCTTTGTGTTCCAGTCATGTAGGTGAGGTGAGTCGTCTGCTGGTTTGGGTGTCATTCCCGAGACTACATCCCATATGGATGCACGCTTCAGCACGACAGTGACTCGCATGGCCCATGTGAGGTAGTTGGTGCCATCAAGTTTGTCGAGGTTGTAGCTTCGTAGAGGTGAAGGCATAGAAGCTTGTGGATGGTGCGCCATGCTGCTATCTAGATGAGCAGAGGGCAGAGAGCAAGGACCACGAGGCAAAGTGCTAAGTGCTGAGTATGCGAAAGGCGGTGAGCACTCTGTCTCCGAGCTTACTATGACACCATGTTGAGATGACACTTCATAGACAGCAGCAAGAACAACAGCAAGAAGACTTCACAAAATGAAAAACTCAACTGAAAAATTCTATTGCAAATACAAGTTTAAATAAGAAATTGACGCTGGAAAGCCTGTTGCCTAAGGGAGTAGTGTTGCAGGGTTATGGCTATGGTCCAGGTAGTAGGGTAGTGGGCTGACGAGGAGTTATGTCTGATAGTTGAGGGAGTGCTCTGTAGTTATGGTCCAGGTAGTGGGTTGAAGAGGCATTTATGTCTGATGGTTGAAGGAGTGGTCTGCAGTTACCTTTTTGTGAAGGAGTGGTCTGCAGTTACCTTTTTGTGAGAGCTTACGATTTATTGATTTTACAACACTCAAAGGAGGTAGGCATATATACGTCTCTCTCCCTCTCTCTCACACACACACACAACGGTATCGTGTATCGGATGCATGCAACCTTTTAATCATCCTGACTCAATCTGAGAGGTAACGGATATCAGAGGACATCATTGAATGGAAAATATGCTTATAACGAAAGTACGGTAGAAATGCTTTGCACGCTGGAAGCTTAACGACAAACTTGATCTCCAAAGTTAGAAGCATTATTTTGTATGTTCTAGAATATGCGCGCTACAGTGTCTCCCTCTAAGGGCAGCTGCCAGCTTTCTGTGGTAATATCTGCGTTACAAATGCTATGCGTCGCCTTCATGAACAGGAGTAAGGATCTGCGATGCATTTACATGGAAACCCTGTAAAAGCATCTCGAATTACATGAACTCATACTTCAAGAAGGATTTCTTTTCTCCTCCCCCCTATTATACCATTGTTCGGGAAGAACACAGTAAAAATATCCGCACCTCGAATTTCAGCTATTTCAATGTTTCTTGACGTTTGCTTGAGCTTACTAACTGCGCTAAATCTTTTCAGAGTCCTGTCATAAAGCAGTATCCGGCCCGTCTTTCAGTGACAGCGTTTACAAATTTCTTCGGAACATTGCAGCTTCTTGTCCTTGCGCTTTGCATAGAGAGGAATCCATCAAAATGGATTTTGACGGAAGCACGTGAAGTACTCAGCGTTCTATATGCTGTAAGTTGCAAGAAACCGTGATTCTTGTTAATGAAGTCTAGACTCAAAACTATTCAATTCATATCATCATTCAGATTCAATAGCATAGTAGTATTACAGAAAGCATTCTCAGATGAAGGAACATATTATTCAATATCACCGAAGGATATTACTCAAATTATTCAATTCATATCGTCACTCAGATTGTTCTTTCTTTTCCTTTTGGGATAGATTCATTACTGCTTTCTTGTGTTTGAGACTCAACGCATTTCAAAGTACACCTGGATCAAAAAACTGTCTTCCATCAATTAACTCGTGAATAATGGACTCGCTTCATCCTGATGTGAACATTAGCGTTTTGATTGATTCTAGATTGTCATACGTATTTACCCTTTCTTGTCGAGTCCAAGCGGAGACATTGTTTCTGTATGAACAGCCTTTCCCTATTTCATTATGGACAGTTCTTTATCTTGCATGTGGTTTATCTCTACTCAAGTACCAGCGGTCATGCTCAGTTTTTCAGCAAGTTTTAAACCGAATAATGATGTTCAGTGTTTCTGGATTATTAAGCCATCTTAAGGTTAACCATAGGCGGCTCGGTGGGTGTACAGGGGCTCGTCGTATCAGGGCTTGTGTTATCACTCCAAATGTGGTGCGTTCAAAAAGGAGGTGCTGTTATTACGGCAGTGTATCAACCTGTGCAAACCATTATTGTAGCCGTCCTCACCTTCCTGTTCCTCAGAGAGGATTTCTTCCTTGGAAGGTATTTCGTTTATCAAAGAATCAATAACATCAACCACAGAAGGCGAGCTCTTGAAACTTGCTAACAGAATTCTTGATTTTCAATCTTTAATACAGCCTGGTCGGCGGTTTGCTCATCATAGGGGGACTATATCTCGTGATTTGGGGACAAGTGAAGGAGAGGAAGCTTGCCGCGAGCTCTCTTCGCACAAGCATAGTACCGTGTACTGATAATGGAAAAGCAAATCTTGCACGAGTTATCTTCGATGATAATAGCAAGGAGAATCCGACACTTACCCAGCGACTTCTTGCCGAGAATGACTCAAAGACGGATGCTGTGTGCTAGGGACATGACTATATTTTGCACAGCCGCAGCCACAGAAAATACTTAGGTGCAACGATACGAATGACCTGTACTTGGATTTTGTCAATCTACAGAGGAAATATACACATACATCGAGCTGAAGACGAGCCATTAACCTGTTCACGTTTGACATGTGCAAAATGTAAATGCTGTTGCGGAATGTAAATTGTAATGCCACGTAGATAATTAGTTCACGGGGTTATCTGATGACACCCCTAAGAATCTGTGCATGACCACGATTCATGTGTATATAACTACACCTTCACATGCGTAATATAACGGATCATCTTCTTTATGCGTGCATCAGTTTATCTTCTTGATCCTGGTGAGAACGTGTGTATGGTGCGCTTCTTCCCAACATGGTATCGGAGCAAATTTTTTTGGCGCACCCTTGCCCTTTCCATACTCGGCTGCTGCCAATACGTGCCACCCTCTGCTAATGCCGATGGGCACCACCTTTTGCTGCCGTCGACTCAAGAAGTTCTCTCTACATACACCAACAACCAAGAACATCGGGCATACCTTCTCACTCTTGCCTGTGGCTGCCTCCCATATCAACGACTTCTTTACTGACAGAGCCGGTGCCACGTTTTGCGGATGACGACCATCCCCATTGCCTTCGCTGTTGAAGAAGCCCTTCATGCATCCATTGCGGATGATGATACAGTCATATTAGCATTTCTTTCCACCTATCCTGGTGATGCTACACAACGGGCTGTGTGTGCCCTCTCATCCTGTGTGGCAGCTGATTCCGCCAAGTCCCTTCCTATGGACGCAGTGGTCAAGGCTCGTCCACCCCAACTTCTACTTCCGACGGGCCTCAGGATCCTCCCTTCCCCTAAAGATGACATTGCTTCTTCCGGCCTGTCGCATCCACTATTTGCATCCTCCAGGACCTTCACCTTCTACCAATGGTCTACTTCCTTCCCGCCACCTACCACAGTCCTCGTAACTGCAACGGTTCTTTATGCTGGTGATGTTCATGGGTTTCATCAATCCTTCCTCAGGTCCACCTCCTTCGCGCCACCTGACATCATCCCCGTAACTGTGATGGTTCTCCATGCTGGCGATGTCCAGGGGTTTGATCAACCCTAACTCTTCCTGCCACGGCCATGTTGGTGCAATTCACAAGCCTACACATTTGGCTTGTAGTTCATACACATATGAAGATGCATATGAATCAATGCTAATGGTTAATTACCATTTTATCCTTTTGTAAAAAGTCATATTTGACTTGGAATCTTTGTAAACATCTACCAAGAAGAACTCGTGGAAAATTTAAAGAAGTCATATTTGACTTGGAATCTTTGTAAACATCTACCAAGAAGAACTCTTGGAAAATTTAGGATTTGATTGATGGAATATCTCCTATAATGGAGGATCACTTTTTAGAGAAAGCCAAAATTTGAATTCAAATTCAAATTGGAAGTGAACACTTATATAATCTCCAAGAAAAAGTCGCGAGTAAGACTCATCAATCCCGAGCTATTCTTTGTACTTTCTGAGTGTATGTGAGGCTTACACAGTTGCCTACACCTGTCTACACCATTAGGCAATGATCATCATGCCTATGGCATTGTACAACATTTTTCATTAATACATACATCTACATTGTTCATTTCTGAGTTCTCTGTCATAGTCTCTATCAGTAAGTCAACATGTGGAGATCATATCTCACTCATTCCTCCACAAAATAAAAAAATCGATATCTTGTTGGAACCATCTCAAAGTCTTCTACTTGCTGTCAAAATTTGAAGGATTTCTATTCAACCATTTCAGAGAAAAGTCCATCGAGGTGATCTCTGGACGAAGTCTGCAGTATTCCTAAACTATCGGGGGTAAAGGTTCACTTACTAAATTAATTTCTCTGAGCATAGCTAATCTTTTTAAGTGATTTCACTTGAAATAGTTAGCTTGCTAAGCTAATTAGATATCCCTAAAAGGAATTTTTCCAATTCCTATAGTGCTGGTCATACTGAGCAAAAGACAGAGCAAGAGTATGGTAAGAAATAGAAGGTTTTCTTGAAGGCTTGAGGTTCAAAGTTGTCTGTTTTGATTCAATCTTTTCATAAATCATTTCCAAAGTACATAGGCCATTTTATGGTGTTATTGGAAAGCTAAGAAGGTCTACTTATCAACTCTAAAGCATCAAAGGGCTAGTACAAAACAGGATTCAGCAGTACCTACTCATCATCTTGAGTATCCATCCATCATTCCCAACAGTGGTATCAGAGCAAAGTCAAGGTAAACTGGGAGATGGTGTTCCTTCATTTGTTGATAAATTGGACAAGAACAACTATTAGGCATGGTCTCTAAGGATGAAGACATACCTACAAGGAAGGAGTCATTATGGATACATCTCAGGAGATGAGGAATTGCCCACATTCAAAACCAGAGGCTACCAACAAAAGAAGAACATGAAAAGCTCAACACATGGTGTGCCAAGGATGCATTAGCAAGGTCTTACTATTTTCTTTTGCCACATATTAGAGACTGTAAAACATCCCAAGAGACTTGGGAAACCTTGTCATCTATTTCTCTTCCAACAAAAGGGCCAGAAAAAACCAATTGTGGATTGAATTTACCACACTAAGGAAGCAACCTAAGCAGGCTATTTTAGAGTATGTGACCAAGACTAAAGATGTAGCAGATCAGTTAGCAAGCATAGGAGAAGAGATTGAAGAAGATCAGATAGTAAGGCAAGTGATCAATTGGATTAAAGCTGATGACAAATGGGAAAGCTTCACCACTGCCATGGACCTATTCATGGACATGCAAACTCCAGATCTTACCACTCTCATGGGGCAATTGTTCACTCATGAAGCCAAGCTCAACAAGAATGGAGACTCTTCCAAAGGTAACAACTCTTCTGCCCTATACACTGATAAGAGCAAGTTTATAGATAAAGGCAAGAATAAGAAAGGAGAGGTACCTCCCAAACTAACTATGTAGGGAGAGGTAGATCATAAAGAGGAAGGGGTAGAGGAGGTAAGCCAGGTAGGGGGAGACCTTATAACTCCTCACCATGAAACATTTGTGGTTTATGAAATCATACTACAGATGAGAGTTTCAAGAACTACAAAAATCAGAGAGGTAGAGGATATCAAAGAGGTGGATACTCACAGTCAAGAGGCAGATTCAACCATCATCAAGGGTACAACAATAACTACAACAACAACTACAACAATAACTACAATGGCAACTACCAAGGAGGATACAAGTCCAGAAAAGGTATACAGCAACTACATAGAAGAACAAGATGATTCTCTTCTCACTACAACATGTGAGGGGCATACCGACGCTGCATATATTGACGGTCACAGTCGACGTCAATATGGGCCTCGAAAAATCTCACTTAGAGACACCGACGATCAAGTGACCATCAGTATGACCGCTTTAAACGGATTGTCGGTGTGGCCTACAATCGTCGGTATATGCGTTGGTATAGGCATCGGTATGACCGTTTTAAACGGATCGTCGGTGTGGCCGACACTCGTCACTATATACGTCGGTATAGGCGTCAGTATGAGCCTCAGTATAAGCATTCGTAATTCACTGGGAGTTACCGACGCTTATACCGACCTCCATACTGACGCCTATATCGGCGGCCAGTTTTAAACATACCACGAACCCCAGAGCAAAACTTCAGATTTTTGCGCATGTTTGAGTACTGTTGGTCTTCTGTTGAACTTGCACGTGTGAACCGAATTGCGACCTCCATTGTCTTGTGCACACACACACATACATTGATCTCTCTCTCTATGCACACACACTCTCTCTCGGCGTAGATCTCACTTCTTGGTAAGTGATGCGCGTACTGTTAGCATTTGTGTTTCTCTATGCTTTAGGTTTTATAATTTCTCTTTTCTTTGATTTTGTAGAAGTTCTTTGGCGTTGATTGTTTGGAATTAGATGATAGACAACATAGATTATGCTTTGATGACAATAATCCAAAAGAGGGACTACTTGTAAGTGATTGTTTTATTCTCTATTGATAGAGAGAGAAGGAGAGGGAGAAACAGAGAGAGATAGATAGATAGATACAGAGAGAGAGAGAGAGAGTGAGAGATAAAGAATAATGAAAGAAAGAAAGATAAAGATAGGAAAATAGAGCATACATACACACACATACACACACATTTACACATGCATACATACACACATACATGTACACACATGCATGCATACACACATACACATACACATACACACATGCATACATACACACATACATGTACACACATGCATGCTTACATACACACACCTATTCACACATGCATGCTTACATACACACACACATATACACACATGCATGCATACACACACATATAAATTTACACACATGCATACATACACACACATACATACACACACATATATACACATATGCATACATACACATATGCATACATACACATACACACACACATATACACACATACATACACACACACATATATACACACATATACACATATGCATGCATACGTACACACACATATACACACATGCATGCATACACAAATATACACATATACACACATGCATACATACACACACATACAGACACACACATATATACACATATGAATACATACACATACACACACACATATACACACATACATACACACACACATATATACACACATATACACACATGCATGCATACATACACACGCATATACACACATATACACATATACACACATGCATACATACACACACATGGATACACACATACATACACACACATATAGACACACATGCATGCATACAATATATACACACATACACATACACACACATGCATGCATACATACACACACATACACATACACACACATGTATACACATGCATACACATGCACAAACACACACACATGTACACATGCATACATACACACATATATACACACATGCATACGTACACACATATACACACATGCATGTATACATACACACACATGTATACACATGCATACACATACACACATACACACATACACACATACACAAGTACACACATACACACACATACACACACATGCATGCATACATACACACACGTACACACACATGGACACACATGGACACACATGCATGCATACATACACATACATACACATACACACACATGTATACACATGTATACATACACACACACATGTACACATGCATACATACACACACATATATACACACATGCGTACATACACACCTCTACACACATACATACATACACACACATATGTATATACATACTCATATACTCACACATGCATACATAGACACACATACACATATACACACATGCATACATTCACACACACATATAATCCTATTTTTATTTTGAAGTTTTTTTACATCAAATATATAAAAATAGGATTAGGGTTTTTATGCTATTTACACATACATACACATAGACATATAATATATATATATATATATATATATATATATATATATATATATATATATATATATATATATATATATATATATATATATATATATATATATATATATATATATACATGTATATACACATGTATACAGAAATATACATATTTTAGGTCAAGTTATTTAAGATTAGGGTTTTAGGGTTTAGGCATACATATAACTCAATTATATTTATATTAAGAAAAAATATAGAGAAAAATAAGAAAAAAAATCTGAATATATAAATAAACATATATATAAAATATGATTAGGGTTTTAGGATTATGGGTTTAGATTTTTGTAGGTGTTTAAGTATTTAGGTTTTAGTATTTCAGATTTAAGTCTAATTCTTTTTTATTAGGGTTTTAGGGTTTGAATACCTAGATAACATATATACACAAACACACATATACATATAATACATACATACATGTAGATACACATGCATACAAAAATATACATATTTTAGATCTAGAATTTTAAGATTAGGGTTTTAGGGTTTTAACACCTACATAACATATATGCACACATAGGCATGCACATATAATACATATACACATGTATAGAGAAATATACATACTTTAGGTCTAGATCTTTAAGATTAGGGTTTTAGGGTTTAGACATATATATAAGTCAATTATATTTATATTAAGAGAAAATATAGAGAAAAATAAGCAAAAAATTCTGAATTTATAAATAAATATATATATAAAATATGATTAGGGTTTTAGGATTAGGGGTTTAGATTTTTATAGGTGTTTACGTATTTAGGTTTTAGTATTTCAGATTTAAGTCTAAGTCTTTTTTATTAAGGTTTTAGGGTTTTAATACGTAGATAACATATATACACAAACACACATATACATATAATACATACATACATGTAGATACACATGCATACAAAAATATACATATGTTAGATCTAGAATTTTAAGATTAGGGTTTTAGGGTTTTAACATCTATATAACATATATGCACACATACACATGCACATATAATACATATATACATGTATATACACATGTATAGAGAAATATACATATTTTAGGTCTAGGTCTTTAAGATTAGGGTTTTAGGATTTAGACATATATATGACTCAATTATATTTATATTAAGAAAAAATATAGAGAAAAATAAGAAAAAAAATCTAAATTTATAAGTAAATAAATAAATAAATAAATAAATAAATAAATAAATATATATATATATATATATATATATATATATATATATATATATATATATATATATATATATATATATAGGGTTTTAGGATTAGGGGTTTAGATTTTTATAGGTGTTTAAGTATTTAGGTTTTAGTATTTCAGATTTAAGTCTAAGTCTTTCAGATTAGGGTTTTAGGGTTGTAATACGTAGATAACATATATACACAAACAGACATATACATAGAATACATACATACATGTAGATACACATGCATACAAAAATATACATATTTTAGATTTAAATCTTTAAGATTAGGGTTTTAGGGTTTTAACACCTACATAACACATATGCACACATGCACATGCACATATAATACATATATACATGTATATTCACATGTATACAGAAATATACATATTTTTGGTCTAGATCTTTAAGATTAGAATTTTAGGGTTTAGACATACATATAACTCAATTATATTTATATTAAGAAAAAATATAGAGAAAAATAAGAAAAAAATTCTGAATATATAAATAAATATATATATATAAAATATGTTTAGGGTTTTAGGATTAGGGGTTTAGATTTTTATTGGTGTTTAAGTATTTAGGTTTTAGTATTTTAGATTTAAGTCTAAATCTTTAAGATTAGGGTTTTAGGGTTTTAACACCTACATAACATATATACACACATACACATACAATATAATACATATATACATGTAGATACACATGCATACAAAGATATACATATTTTAGATCTAGAATTTTAAGATTAGGGTTTTAATTAGATATATATAATTAAATATATAAAATTAAATATATAAAAATAGGATTATGTAAGGAAAAACTCCGAATATATAAATATATATATATATATATATATATATATATATATATATATATATATATATATATATATATATATATATATATATATATATATATATATATAATAAGATAATTATATACATAAATAAATATAAAAAAAACTAGTGTTTTATATAATTTAATTAAATATATATAATTAAATATATAAAATTACATATATAAAAATAGCATCATGTAAGGAAAAAATCTGAATATATAAACAAATATATATATAAAATACTATACTTATATAAATAAATAAATATAAAAAGAACTAGTGTTTTAAAAAATTTAATTAAATATTTATAATTAAATATATAAAAATAGGATTAAGTAAGGAAAAAATCTGAATATATAAATAATCTATATATATATATATATATATATATATATATATATATATATATATATATATATATATATATATAAACCAGGATAATTATATAGATAATAAAATATGATAAGAACTAGTATTTTAAATAAATAAATGAAATATATATGATTAAATATATCAAAATAGATTTAAATTTAATCATTTTAAATAGAGTGAATATATATACATTACACAAACACACATACTTATACACCTATCTATATTCACATATATATACATATACACATATATATACACATGCATACATATATATACATGTTTTAGGTCTAGGTCATTTGGATTAGGGTTTTAGGGTTTTAACACCTACATAACATATATACACACATACACATACACATATAATACATATATACATGTATATACACATGTGTATAGAAATATACATAATTTAGGTCTAGATCTTTAAAATTAGGGTTTTAGGGTTTAGGCATACATATAACTCAATTAAGAGGAGGGTTCCATTCTTATTTAGGTACGAGGGTTCCATTCTTATTTCCTATTTTTTGGTTGAAAATTGATTGTGAAGATGAAATAATTAAGGGAAATGTTGTTTGCGAGAAAGGTAGAGTACTCACAGGGGAATAAAAGTTTCTTTGTGAAAATTTTGTCAATCATGTTTTAAGTACCTCTTTTGGGCTCTACATTTAGTTCCCTTTATGATAATGAATTGATCTTATTCTCTCTATATAATTTGTAAGCTTGAAAGGCTCAAAAATGATATTTGGAGGTGGATTTGGACCTAGCTCACCTCTAACAGTACCGTGAAAATCAAAGAGCTGAATATTTGTTATCTCTCACAAGCATTTTTTAATTCTAAATTACTTTTGAGTTAAAAGGCCCAAAAATTGGGCTGCTCTATTTCTTTCTGAATCCATGCTTTTGATGCATGAGTGTTGTCATGCACACTTACGGATGTCTTCGGGTATGTCTTTTTGTTGCTCTTCTTCCATTTTGAGATGTATCACTTAAGAAAACACTTGACTACTACAAACCCATGCTTTTGTGAAAGTTTTGCATGCAACATAGGGAGAGCTGACATTTTGCTAAATTTAGTGGATAAGGCACTTCTTTGGGGGCACTGTCAACTCTGGTTTGAAAAAACTTTGTTCCATCATGTGGGAAGAGGACAAAAATCAGAGAAATACATTGTGATTGAGAGTGAGTGTGAGAGTGTGTTTGAGAGTGCAAGTCGTAATAGGATTGTGATAGCTTGGGGGTGGTCGGGAGTTCGAGACTACATTAAGAAGCCATTTTCAAAAGCTATTATATGGATCGATTCAAATCTATAATACTAGAACCTCTCTTTCTCTAGGTCATATCTTGTCTACTTTTTCGGGTCAGATTTCCTCTTATTTTGTGCAAGTTCTATCTTAGGGAATTCTTGAGTGACTAGGAGCTTGTGATCGGGGGTAGCTTGAAATTGAGGAAGCGCTACACATGTGCACAGACACTTAGAAGTCCAAAGCACATTATCCCTAGTTAGGATATTATTCTCTCTAGCTTTTAACTACGAGCATAATCTTAATGCGCCACTTGCCTTTCTATATTTCACTCGGTAACGTAATGTGCGTAATTCTCCTAAGTTTCTTTTCCGCGCTTGCGTTCTTTGTAAGCATTGTTTGTTTGAATTCATGCTTACCAAATACCAACAATAAGAAAACATTCAAGTGTTTTTACGTATACACACATAAAAGTCATCTGACTTCCATGTGGTGAACATGTTTACGTCCAAACTTATAATATGGCTTCTTCTCATAATGTGGGCCTTACAATTTGCAGCACCAATATGGGTGAGATCTTACGAGCGCGGGGCATATACATATATATAATCTCCCAATTCAAAGCATGTTATGGCATACAGCGGAAAATTATACATTCTCATACATACAAAGATGGATATATAATGTATAAAATATATGGATTGCACGCCGATATTGTATCAATTTGTTAAAACGTTTATTTGGATTTACACAATGAACTAAAAATCCAGAAAGGTTGAGCACTTATATATAAGAGAAACCTCTATATTAATTATAAGAGACATTGTCTCTAGATGGATATTTGATTTAACTATTGTACAGATCTGCGCCAGTATCTTCATTGAATTAAAAACAGGACTTCGAGGGTATTTTATAACAATGTCTTATACTCTTTATTCCGCTTTATCACTTATTGTCTGATTCACTTTGCCATATGAACCATTCTCAAAGGGGGTTTTGTTGTTTTAGAGACCAGGAGTAATGGGAACCAAGGTAATACCGATCCATTCTCCTTTGTATTTTGTGATAAAGGTAAATAGAATTTGTTTGAAGAAGAAGGTTCTCATGAATCAAGAATAGATTCTAAAATGCTTAATAATGAAGAATCTACATTGGTGATCGATAACAACTCCTTTATGAATTGGAAAACGCAATCCAAATATAAGATTGTCATAGGATTGCGTCATGGTCCAAGACCAGCCCTTAATACCTTAAGACGTTGTGTAAAATCTAACTAGGAAAGCAAAGGCCTACTTGTGAGACATATACAATATCTACCCAATAATTACTTTCTATTTTATTTTGAAGATTCAGTAAGTGCTTTAACAGCCAAGTGAGGGGCAATGGCTCATCAAATCCACCCCCATAACATTTTTCAAGTGGTTTGTTGGGTTTAACCCTAGGGAAACTAAACCCACTAAGGTCCCTATGTGGGTGGAGTTTCCAAAACTTCTTATTGTCTTTTACCCTTGGATTGATAACTTATGCGGTCTCATTAGTAATGGGTTAGTTCAAAGAAAGAGAGGACACATCAACCCTAAATGGGACCCTCAAGTCATGGTGGACATGGACACAATTAAGCCTACTAAAACCTCTCTGATAATTAAAGATTATGATGGAAAGTTCTTACATAATCAAAAGGATAGTTATAGGAACCTAACAAATGCTTGTTTTAACTCCTACAAACAAGCTAACTTAATAATAGATTTCCCCGTTTCATTTTTGATAATGAAGCTGACATGGTTACTAAAGTGAATGTGGCACGTGATATGTTTGTTAATAAAGTAAAACATCACTTTGGAATGAGAAAGGTCACTAGTAAACCTCAGAAAAAAAAACAGGGGCTAAGTATGTAAACCAATATGATGCTTTATTAGAAGAAGTAACTAATCTTTCTGATCAAGACATCAATGAACAAGCTCATGAAGAAGAAAAGAAGAAAAAATTGGAGCCAAATTAAGATGATAGCAGTATGGACGACAACAATGACATGGTGGAAAATACTCCTATTCAAAATCTATAAGAATGATGGACCGAGGTGTCAAAAAACATAAAGGATTTATCCAAAACCTAACCCTAATCATCATCATGAGCAAAATGTGCAGGTACGGGAATCTATTTTTTATAAAGAACTAAATAAGCATGGTTAAAACAACTTTAAGGAAATGAGGAAAAATGAATGCCCTTAGGAAGATGTGAACGTGACTAATTATGCGGATGAAGACGTTTCAGGTTCTTCAAAAGATTAGGCTAAAAGAAAAGATCCTTCGAGAACTTCAATTTCCATGGCAAGACCTTTCAAGAACTCTAAGTGAAAACTCTTTTATGTTCATTTCTTTTATCTTAATGAAATACATTTTGAATCTTCCATTGAGCCATGAATGTTGAAAGTTTTAACTTTAAGTACATATTCTTTTTTAAATATCAGCCACGAATGTTATAATGACTATCTCTCTAAACATAAAAGCAGCCATTGACCCGGCTTGTGCTAAGGTTATGAATAATTCGTTGAAAGACTTGTCTCTAATGCCTCATTTTATTTGCCTTCAAGAGTTGAAGATCTTTGATTTTAAACTTAATGCTAATATGAAGTCTCTTTTTGCTAATCACTCTTAATGTGTTACTAATTGTGCTCTTGGGAAAGGGAGCTCTACTACAAGAATTGCTTCCAATCTTGATCACTTAGTAGAAGATGTCCTAGTGAGCCCTACTAATGAATGGATTGCTCTGAAGTGTAGTTCTCCTCTTCACTTTACCTTAGTGAGTACTTATGCTGCCAACTCCTCTATGGATATAGCTATGTGTTGGAATGAGATTTCATCAACTTCTGGTGACTTTACTTTACTTGGGGACTTCAATATGATGATTGACCAGAAAGATAGGGTTGGTGAAAAGAATAACATTATTCAAGGCACTAAAAGCTTGCTTGGATCAACCTTGTCAATACTAAGAATCTATTTGACTTTTCTAGTAAGATGGGCCTCACCTAAAACAATAGACGCAAAAGTACCTTTTTTACTGCTAGGTTAGATAAAGGGTATGTGGAATTTAATAGACTTCAAGAGCTCTAGGAATTTTTTTATGACACGAATCCCTCTTTTTAGCTCTCAGATCAAACTCCCTTAATTAATACACTCTTTAGGAACTACCTTAATTAGAAATCAGGTTGGCCACACCTTGATACCACTTTGTTGAAGATTCCTCGTATCATTAATAAGACCAAAACCATCTTTATGCACTTCTTCTCCTTTAATATTCCCTCTCTCTCTCTCTCTCTCTCTCCCTCTCTCCTTTGGAGACGTCTATAATGGAAGTTCAAAAGCTCTTTATCTATTACAAGATGCTGGCTAAGAAGATTAAATATAAGAGGAGGATGATGATCATAACACAGATTGAAGACATGAAGTCTTGTCTCCCTGGAGACTCCAATTGCAGTCATGAATTCCTTGACCTCCAAGATAGATTAAGACATGAATATTTCCTCTTGGTTTATGATTTTCTTTCTTCCTCAAGAGAATTTTGGGATGGTGGTGTTGATAAAACTAACAAGAACATGTTTGATTTGATGAAGAAAAGAACGCTAGAGATTCTATTCTTATGCTTAAGAAGTGTCTAGGAGGTCATGCTATCAATATTAAGGAGAATTTGTAAAAGGTTGTTAACTTCTTTACGAATGTTTTCTCTAGGCTTCCTTAGAGGGGGGAGGGCATCTAGAGAGCCGAGGCCCATATTGCCCTTTAAAGGAAAAAGATGATTCCTCATGGCATGGCCTCTATCTTCTACCTTCACTTCTTTGCCAGTGAGGTTATAGAAAAGATTAGTAAATTGAAACCTTGCAAAGCCCCTAATCTTGATGGGATACCAAATGGGTTCTTGTTGGTGCCTAGGGATTTTCTAATTCGTCATATTCTCTTCAATTTGAAAGATGCCATGAGGAGAGGTCCTCTTTCTACCTTTATCAATGTAAGTGTGATCAATCTTATTCATAAAAAAGTACCCAATGATGACATAAACAATTGGAGACCTATAATGTGTCTAACTTCTTCTACTTCAAACAGAAGATTGAGCTCTTCATGGATAAAATCATTCTCCTTGATAAAAAAGCTTTTATTAGAGGTAGATACAGCTTGGATGCCATTGCCTCTCTTTGGGAAGGTATGGACTATGCTTCTTAGAGAAATCAAGAACTTTTCTTCTTTAAGGTTGACTTTGACAAAGCTTATGGATAGATTGATTTGAGTTTCATCATCGTGTCTTAACATGACATTCGGCTAGTAGGAACCTTATCAGATATGTGATTATTCTCTTAATTGGCAACACTTTCTCTAGAGTCTCTATGAATGGGCAAGCATCTTGTCCTTTTAGTCTCTACAAATCCATTAGACAAGGCTTTCCTTCGCCTCCACTCTTGTTTTCTATCACTAGTGACATTACAACATATCAGGGAATACCGACGGTCAACATATCGATGGTCAGGTGTCGGCATGAGTATAAACATCGGACAATTTGGGAAAGCTGCTTAGCCTCACAAAGACTACGTCGGTATAAGCGTCGGTATAAGTGTCGGTATAAGCGGCAGTAATTTACTGGAATTACCGATGCTTATACCGATGGTATCTTTTTAACCGGGCCCGAAACCAAAATTCATCATTCTAAGCGTTTTGAATCTACATCTTCTATTGTCGGCTTTGCGCGCACGAACATCAGATCTCTGTTTGTCACTCTTTCTCTCTTTCTCTCTCTCTCTCTCTCACCCCTCCCTCTCTCTCACTCTCTCTCTCTCCCTCCCTCTCTCTCTATAACTAGACCTCTATCTTTCTAGATCTGAAGTTTTGGTAAGTAGATCGCACATATTGTAGCACTCTTTCTTCTTTTCTTTATGTTTTTGCTTTTCTAATATGTTCTGTGTTTAGTTTTCCAAGAGATTTTGGGATCAAATCTTTAGAAATTCAACGAAGGAGAACTTCAAGTGGATTTTGACAACCTTGATTCAAACAATTCTCTCTCGCTCTCTCTCTCTCTCCCTCTCTCTCTCTCTAAGCATACCTCTATTTTTATAGATATGAAGTTTTGGTAAGTAGATCGCACATATTGTAGCAATCTTTTTTCTTTCTTTATGTTTTTGCTTTTCTAATATCTTCTCTCTTCAGTTTTGCAAGAGATTTTCGGATCAAATCTTTGGAAATTCGACGAAGGAGAACTTCAAGTAGATTTTGACGACCTTGATTCAAACAATTACATCGATGTAAGTGATTGTTTTGTTTTCAATTGAGAAAGAGAGAGAGAGAGAGAAAGAGAGAGAGGGAGAAATACATATACATACACACTCACATATGTATAAACACACACATACATATGCATACAAACATGCATATGCATAAACACATACACAATTCATATGCATTCACACATGCATATGCATACACATACACATGCATATGCATACAAACATGCATATGCATACACACATGCATATGCATACACACATGCATATGCATACACACATGCATGTGCATACAAACATGCATGTGCATACGAACATGCATATGCATACACATACACATATGCATACACACATGCATATGCATACACATACACATGCATATGCATACAAGCATGCATATGCATACAAGCATGCATATACATACACACAAGCATGCACACATGCATACACACATGCATACACACATGCATACACACATGCATACACAGAAATGCATATGCATACACAATTCATATGCATACACACACATGCATATGCATACAAACATGCATATGCATACACACATGCATATGCATACACACATGCATATGCATACACACATGCATATGCATACACACATGCATATGCATACACACATGCATATGCATACACACATACAAAATGCATATGCATATGCATATGCATACACACAAATGCATATGCATATGCATATGCATACACACAAATGCATATGCATATGCATATGCATACACACAAATGCATATGCATACAAACATGCATATGCATACAAACATGCATATGAATACACACATGCATATACATACACATATGCATATGCATACACACATACACACAAAACAATGCATATGCATATGCATACACATATGCATATGCATACACATATGCATATGCATACACATATGCATATGCATACACATATGCATATGCATACACATATGCATATGCATACACAAATGCATATGCATACACACAAATGCATATCCATACACACATGCATACACAATCATATGCATACAAACGTGCATATGCATACACACATGCATGTATTTCATACACACATGCATACACACAAATGCATATGCATACACACAATCATATGCATACAAACATACATATGCATACACACATGCATGCATATGCATACACACATGCATACACACAAATGCATATGCATACACACAATCATATGCATACAAACATACATATGCATACACACATGCATATGCCTACACACATACATATGCATACACACATACATATGCATACACACATACACATGCATACAGACATGCAGACACACATGCATACACACATGCATACACACAAATGCATATGCATACACAGAAATGCATATGCATACACAATGCATATGCATACACAATGCATATGCATACACACAAATGCATATACATACACACATGCATATACATACACACATGCATATACATACACACATGCATATGCATACACACATACACACATACACAATGCATATGCATATGCATACACATATGCATATGTATACACATATGCATATGCATACACACAAATGCATATGCATACACACAAATGCATATGCATACAAACATGCATATGCATACACACATGCATATACATACACACATGCATATACATACACACATGCATATGCATACACACATACACACATACACAATGAATACGCATATGCATACACATATGCATATGCATATGCATACACATATGCATGTGCATAAACAAAAATGCATATACATATCAACATGCATATGCATAGACACATGCATACACATACACACATGCATATGCATACACACATACACACATGCATATGCATACACACATACACACATGCACAAATACACAATGCATATGCATATGCATATACATATGCATATGCATATACATATGCATATGCATATACATATGCATATGCATATACATATGCATATGCATATACATATGCATATGCATACAGAAATGCATATGCATACACACAAATGCATATGCATACACACATGCATATACATACACACATGCATATGCATACACACATACACAATGCATATGCATATGCATACACACAGGCATAAACAATCATATGCATACAAACATGCATATGCATACACACATACACACATACAACATGCATATGCATATGCATACACATATGCATATGCATACACATATGCATATGCATACACATATGCATATGCATACACATATGCATATGCATACACATATGGACATGCATACACATATGCATATGCACACACAAATGCATATGCATAAACACAAATGCATATGCATACACACATGCATATGCATACACACATGCATATGCATACACACATACACACATAATTACATACACAATGCATATGCATATGCATACACACATGCTTACACAATCATATGCATACAAACATGCATATGCATACACACATACACACATAGACATACACACATACACACATACACACATACACATATGCATATGCATACACACAAATGCATATGCATACACACAAGCATACACAATCATATGCATACAAACATGCATATGCATACACGCATGCATGCATATGTATACACACATGCATACACACAAATGCATATGCATACACACAATCATGTGCATACAAACATAAATATTTATACACACATGCATATGCATACACATATACATATGCATACACACATACATATGCATACACACATACACATGCATACACACATGCATACACACATGCATACACACATGCATACACACAAATGTATATGCATACACAATGCATATGCATACACAGAAATGCATATGCATACATAGAAATGCATATGCATACACAATGCATATGCATACACACATACACACATACACATATACACACATACACACATACACAAATGCATATGCATACACACTTGCATATGCATACACACATGCATATGCATACACACATGCATATGCATACACAATGCATATGCATACATAGTGCATACGCATACACACAAGCATATGCATACACAATGCATATGCATACACACATACACACATACATAATGCATATGCATATGCATACACATATGCATATGCATACACAAATGCATATGCATACACACATTGGATCAGATGGGAATCTTCACATTGGATCAGATGGGATATCCACATACACCTTGGGGAGCACATGATCATGACGACTCAAAAATATATCACATACGTAATGGAGCTCCAGTCATGGATGTAGCCTGGAAATCAATGCCTTAGCGCAATCGACAACTTTGCTCCATAGAATTTGGACATTCTGTAATGCTAAAATGGATCGAACAGGATAGGAATTGTAAAAACAATATCACAAAATCGATATATGAAGAGTAACGGCCAGCACTTGGGAATCCTATTCTGAGTTCGGAGTGGATTCAACATACGGCACACGAGGTGATGTCTCATCGATGGTCAGAAGCTCGCGATGCTTTTAGAGAAAGCTTATCAAAGCCTGTGTGGTTAGATTTTGAAGAGTGAGAATCAATTCAGGATGAGCAACAACATACTCCTGATCGATATCATCAACAGAGAGATGCGGCGGCCACACGTTTGGATACGTTGATCCCCTTACGTATATGCTTTGCCACAATTTTTTATTACACTCCTATGTGGCAATGATGTACTATAATTTTGTATTCGATTCCTATATGGAAGTGCTTTTTCACATTGCCACAATTTTGTATTACACTCATATGTGGCAATGATGTACCATAATTTTGTATCTGATTCCTATATGGAAGTGCTTTGTCACACTCTTGTACATCTTTCATTTATGGAATATAAAACTTTTTGTACATGATTCATGGTTTATTTTTGCTCATATAGAATCATGTTTTGGTTGTCATTAGAGTACATAACATATGTACTCGGTTTAGAGTTGGGCACTATGTATTGTCTTTTGCTAAACAACATCATGTTGTAGCAATAGACAACACACTCTACCCAAAAAAAATTTATGCATATATGGTCGTTGGTATAGGCGTTGATACGCTCAGTAGAGCCATTTGTATGGGCGTCGGTATGCCCAATAGAGTCGTCCGTATGCGCATCGATATAAATGTTCGTAATACCGATGTTTATACCGATGCTCATACCGACGTTTATACTGACGACTATACCGGCGTTATCTTACCGACGCACATACTGACCCCAACACTGACATCGCGGAAAAATTACGCCCATTCAATTTCCTTGGTAGTAGCCTTGGTATAATGTGTTGTAGTGTGATGCTTTTGGTTAGCTTGTTAAAGACTTGCATGTCCAACGATACTATCAAAGGCATTGAAATTCCTAATGCTTAATCTTACCTTGGGTTATAGATGCTTGCTGATGACACTAACATGATTACTCTTGCTAGTGACATGTATACAAAAAACTTCATTAAGTGTCTGGAATTGTTTTGTATTGCCAGTGGTTCCCTTGTTAATCATATAAAAACCTCTTTTAAGTCTCCTAATAATCATAGTCCTGCATGTGTCCTCTGATTAGGGATGGGATTAGTTGATGCAAAAATTTAGAAATAGGGTTTTTAAATGGATGTCTTTGTAGAGTTGCATTTCTCATCGTGTTTTTTTCTTGAGTCACTACATATTTCCTTCTATTATTTATTTCTTATTTTGTTGGATGTCCACTCAAAAGTAGCTTATGCTGGTGATCTCCTTGTCCAGAAGACTTTTGTGGGTAGGTAACACTAATAATACTAGATTGGCTAAAGTGGCATGGAAAATATGTTGTATGAGAAAAGAAAAATGGGGCCTTGGTGTGATGTGTCCTATTAAAATGGCTAATATAATGTTAGCTAAATGGGTTCTTAGAGCCACTCACTCTGTTGACTTTTGGGCTTGTCTTATTAAGAGAAATTGTTTTAAATTTTATGTTAAGAACTGTAAGGCTTGGAGCAATAATAAATTTTGGGATATCATTTGATCACCCACTTTCTATATGCCCATTGGTAAAAGGCTGGTCTGCAGTATGTGGAGAGCACCGATGGAAGCTAAGATGTTTAATAAATTGAACTTTGAATTTTTTTCTCTCTTCTTTTTCTTTATTTAAGAATCGATTTGGAATGGTTGGCTACATTATAAAATTGCAAAATCTTATGCATTTGGAAGAACAAGTGCAAAAAAGCTAGATTCACTCCTTAGAACAAGTTCTTAGTGCGAGATGAGTTTATGGATGATTCTATGATTCTGAATTTAACTAGCTTTCTTAGTGCCTATAAACACGTGTTAATTGAGCATAACGAAAGGCTGAGAAATAAGGCTATAGAGTGTAAGCATCATAGACATATTTCTCTGTAGAAAGTTGTTCATGACACACACACACACATACATACATACATACACACACACACACACACACACATATATATATATATATATATATATATATATATATATATATATATATATATATATATATATATATATATATATATATATATATATATATATATATATATATATATATATATATATATATATATACATACATACATACACACACATATTTAAAGTTGAATAAGAGATGGAGTGCTTCGTGATCCCCCAATCAATGGAAGTACATATTTAAAGCTATGTGGGAATTCACTTATGCCATTAAGCTTTCAACTGTTCAATGGCTGATTTGAATTATGACCATGCTTAAAAGTTTTGGAACATCATCAATAAGTACAAACTGCTAGTCTGACAAATATTGGATACAAAGAAGTTCTCCTTGGCGTTTATAACAAGATGGACTTAGGCCTCTTGCACTTGTGGAGATCTCAGATTCTTTGCTCTATATGGATAAGCAGAAATGAAAGTGACTTTCAAAGTGGTAACAAAGATTTTGTTTTCTGTTATAAGCAAGAATTGATAAGGAAAGCTAAATTCAATATCAGCTCTATCCAAGAAGTTGTTCCCAAGGGCTTTAGCTTCCTTTCATTCTGTAAAGATACTAAAGCTCATCAATGGAGATCCAAGCTCCTATCATTGTATTTTATGGATAGATTTGTGATGGCATTCTCTATACTATAGACTACCTTGGTTTCCCTGGTCTTAGTGTTCTACTGTTATGATGTTCAGTTACCCTATTGTGTGTCATGGTATTAATACCATCTGCTAGTCTTATTTCTGGAATTTTTTTTATAATTAAGAACCTGAGTGATGGTCAGGTTATATCTAGTTGTATGATTATAGTGGGGACCTGCCCCTTACACAAGATGTAACAATCCTCATTAAATTCAATTTTTATCTCTGTTTCTTTCAGAAAAAATCAAGCATTTTACTTGATTTGAGCTGCATTAAGTCAAGCTTTGGTAACGTATAGAGTTATCAGTAAATGAAATAGCTACTGGATTTTGCTGAAGAATCTTGCAGTTTATATAGACAACGTATGCGAATAGTCACATGGCCAAAGTAACAGAATATAGGGATTTGGTATGATCTACTCCCTATCTTACGGGAATTGTATCTTTGATGATTTCTCGTGGGGGCCTGCCCTCTGCAGAGATTGTAATATGCTTGCATTAAATATAATTCTTTTTCTTGGCTTTTCAGAAAAAACATGGCCAGAAGTAGATTGAGTCCTCGAGTTTGGACAGAGAAGGCGGTTTTCAAATTTCCATAGAAGGTGAAGCTACTTTTTCGAAAAATTTGTAGCATTTACATTTTGCACATGTCAAACATGACGAAGTTAATGGCTCGTCTTCAGCTCGATGTATGTGTATATTTCCTCTGTAGATTGACGAAATCCAATTACAGGTCATTCGTATCGTTGCGCCTAAGTATTTTCTGTGGCTGCGGCTGTGCAAAATATAGTCATGTGCCTAGCACAAAGCATCCGTCTTTGAGTCATTCTCGGGTAGAAGTCGCTGGGTAAGTGTCGGATTCTCCTTGCTATTATCATCGAGGATTACGCGCGCAAGATTTGCTTTTCCACCATCAGTACACGGTACTATGCTTGTGGGAAGAGAGCTCGCGGCAGGCTTCCTCTCCTTTGCTTGTCCCCAAATCACGACATATAGTCCCCCTATGATGAGCAAACCGCCGATCAGGCTGTATAAAAATTGAAAATCAAGAATGCTGTTAGCAAGTTTGAAGAGAGCGCCTTCTGTGGTTGATGTTTTTGATTCTTTGATAAAGGAAACACCTTCCAAGGAAGAAATCCTCTCTGACGAACAGGAAGGTGAGGACGGCTGTAATAATGGTTTGCACAGGTTGATACAATGCCGTGATAACAGCACCTCCTTTTTGAACGCACCACATTTGGAGTGAGAACACAAGCCCTGATACGACGAGCCCCTGTACACCCACCGAGCCGCCTATGGTTAACCTTGAGATGGCTTAATAATCCAGAAACACTGAACACCACTATTCGGGTTAAAACGTGCTGAAAAACTGAGCATAACCGCTGGTACTTGGGTAGAGATAACCCGCATGCAAGATAAAGAATGTCCATAATGAAAGAGGGAAAGACTGTTCATACAGGAACAATGTCTCCGCTTGGACTCGACAAGAAAGGGTAAATACGAATTGAATAATTTGAGTAATATCCTTCGGTGATATTGCATAATCTGTTCCTTCATCGGAGAATGTTTTCCGTAATACTTCTATGCTATTGAATCTGAATGATGATTGAATTGAATAGTTTTGAGTCTAGACTTCATTAATAAGAATGACGGTTTCTTGCAACTTACAGCATATAGAACGCTGAGTACTTCGCGTGCTTCCGTCCAAATCCATTTTGACGGATTCCTGTCTATGCAAAGCGCAAGGACAAGAAGTTGCAATGTTCCGAAGAAGCTTGTAAACGCTGTCACTGAAAGACGGGCCGGATACTGCTTTATGACAGGACTCTGAAAAGATTTAGCGCAGTTAGTAAGCTCACGCAAACGTCCAGAAACATTGAAACAGCTGAAATTCGAGGTGCGGATATTTTCTGTGTTCTTCTCGAACAATGGTATAATAGGGGGGAGGAGAAAAGAAATGCTTCTTGAAGTATGAGTTCATGTAATTCGAGATGCTTCTACAGGGTTTCCATGTAAATGCATCGCAGATCCTTACTCCTGTTCATGAAGGCGACCCATAGCATTTGTAACGCAGATATTACCACAGAAGGCTGACAGCTGCCCTTAAAGGAGACATTGTAGCGCGCATATTCTAGAACATAGAGAATAATCCTTCTAACTTTGGCGATCAAGTTTGTCGTTAACTTGCAGCGTGCAAAGCATTTCTAGCGCACTTTCGTTATAAGCGTACTTTCCATTCAATGATGTCCTCTCATCTTCGTTACCTCTCAGATTGAGTCAGGATGATTAAAAGGTTGCATGCATCAGATACACGATACCGTTGTGTGTGTGTGTGTGTGAGAGAGAGAGAGACGCCTACCTCGCTTGAGCTCCACGTTATGTGAAAAATAATTCAGCAATAGCAGGAACTGAGTGGTTATTGTGACATACGTTCGTTTATATGTCATCTGAATCTTTGACACACTGCTTAGTCTGATTGTTTTGCTGTGAGGACACATCTTGTTCAAGATAAGCGTGGACGCATTGTAGCGCGTGTTAAATTAGTGAAACCGCTGCTTCCATTCACATCTATTAAATTAGACATATTTCTATGCGTGTCTTCAGCATGTACGGTAGTGTTGAGAAACTTGAAGCCTTTTCTCAAAGGCGATGAAGAAGTGAGCACTTTCTTCAGGGAAGGTAATCTGAAGT